>WNWK01000433.1:127500-460000 GCA_009830355.1 Cherax destructor | reverse complement strand
AGAATATTTGGATTTCTTCCTGAAGCCGTTTGAATATTCCACTTCTCCTACCACCCCATCCTATATACACACATACATACATATAAATGCTTTATTAATAGACAGAATACATTTATAAAACACACAAACATGAACATGAATACAATGGTACAATATGTCAAAGATTATGAATCTCCTCCAGCTCCTCCGAAGCCGGACGCGAGCCGAGTATGCAGCATGCGTTACCCCTCTGGATGGCCACGCTGAGACGCTGGAACATGAACGTGGCTGCCCTTGGGTCCCTGGTATATATATATATATATATATATATATATATATATATATATATATATATATATATATATATATATATATATATATATATATATGTCGTGCCGAATATGTAAAACTTGAGATTTTGGCTTAAATGGCAACGCTCTTCTTGCCGAAAAAGGCAAGCGAAAATTTGTATATGCAACAATTTCGCAAAAATAATTTAGAACTTAACGAAAACAATATATTTCATTGTGTTTGTTTATTATTAAATTATTCTAAACTTATCTGAAATACATTTAGTTGGATTAGCCTAAATTCAATTGCGCTTGTTATAATAAGGTTAGGTAAGTTTTCTAAGGTTCTTTTGGTAGAAAATTATATTTTTTTACATTAACATAAATGAAAAAATGTATCTTTAAACGTATAAGAGAAAATTTTAGAAAAGGCTTAATTTTAAATAAGTTCTTGTTAATTGACCAGTTTTACCTATTCGGCACGACATACATATACATATTAATGTTCGAAGATGTGTGTGTGTGTGTAAGCTCACGAAAGCATTTAGGCATTTCTATTCTGATATTCCATGGAAAATATCTATCCCTCCCTCTCTCCCCTCCACACACAAACACACATCTGGCAAATTACGTGGGTGGGGAAGCTATATTACGTGGGTGGGGAAGCTATATTACGTGGGTGGGGAAGCTATATTACGTGGGTGGGGAAGCTATATTACGTGGGTGGGGAAGCTATATTACGTGGGTGGGGAAGCTATATTACGTGGGTGGGGAAGCTATATTACGTGGGTGGGGAAGCTATATTACGTGGGTGGGGAAGCTATATTCACAAAGCTATGTTTAGTGCGGTGCTTTGGTTTAATTAAAGTATAGGTTTTCGATAGATATATCCCTCTCTCTCACCCCCTCTGAGCGCTGCTGCTGGAGTCCTCCCAGCCAGCAGATGCCATCAGAGAACTTATAAAGGATTGGGAATTTTAGGAGGTGTAGAGTAAGAATGGGGTGTGGTTGAGAAAGAGAGAGAGAGCGAGAGAGAGAGTAAATAGCCGAATATAAAACTGGAAAAGAAAAGCAAAACAAACACACAGAGGCGGTCTGTAAGCCAGGGTAAGACCTCGGTCAAATGACCAAAGTCTCCACTGAGCGAGTCATCACAAAAGTAAGACCAGCATCAGCAGAGATTTTTCCACTTCTGACAAACAAAACAATACCAAAGAGATCTCTTTCTCTCAGTAACCCCAAGCAGGGGCTCCACAGTGATAGTAGAGTTAAATACTTACCTGGACGCTTATCGCGCAACAGTAACTGTGGAACTAACAATTATAGCACATGCTATTTGGAGCAGAAAAAGATGTGCTTAGGCCGTCCATAGGATGAAAAGTGGGTGCCGTTTCGGTGACGAAAATCTAAAATCCTAATCCTCTTTTTCTTTCCAGTTTCCTCACATCTTACAGGTTTTGAGCGGCATTACCTATCGAAATCGGTTCCACTCGGGGTCACAGCTCCCTCAAATTGGAATCAGAATTTTCCCTATTTATCACAGGAGTCGAGGAGATCATGAGCGTATAAGGGTGATGCGTCTGGGTGCTGGGAGACATGGTGTATCACCGTTCTTAGTGTAGACACTGCATATCACCCTGGGTGTAGTTCGACAGGGTGTATCACCCTGCTGTGGCCCCACGCTACTTGGTGTAGGCCAGGAAAAAAATTACATGTTGCCCTGTTAGCGGAAATCCATCTCGCTAGGCTGATAACTGCGACCTTACACTGGTGAGTGTAGGGCAGACAGCGTGTGTATTACCCTGTTAGGTGATCCTTCTCGTTATTCGTGTTGTTCCGTTTCGTTATTTGTGTTGCTCTGTCTCGTTATTCGTGTTGAAGCTAGGGGAAGTCCCCTCAACTTCACCAATCAATTCTGGCAATTTGAGTTGTCATTTTTTCACATACACTTTCACTGTATTTTGCACCGAGTCTCAATACCTGCAGAACACGAGGTCCCTCTCTCCCTCTCTTTGTTTTTCTAAGAATATTTGATACTATATACTGTTTTTGTGTTTATTTTTCTCTACGCCCAGCTGCCACAGCTGGACTTGGTGGCCGAAATAAATCACACTTGCTTTATTGGGCTATCCTAGGCTAAATATACAGAAACTTATTGAATGAACTGACAAACTTTGATATTTCGTAATATATATGACCCGAGAATAATTATACACATTGTAGTAATCTGTAAATAAACTTAGGAACTTCTTACTTAATATCTCACATATGCATGACTCTGATTTATTAATTTTACCACTAAACTTATTGTAATTTATGTTTTTTTATATAAATATCCTTTTTCAGAAGCTGAAATGTTAGGTCTGAATCCCACCCGACCGACTCTCTTCACCTTTTGTATATTGATTTCCAGGTTATTTTAGGCGGGTAAATGTGTGAGGACCTGAACTGTGAAGCTTCGTGTGTTGGTTACAAAAAAAAAAAAAAAGGAAAAAGATTTTTTTATTAATAACATTACATCTCCTTGTATAAAAGTATTCTTTCCTCTTCTGTTTCTCTTTTGCACATGCTATATTCGTATTGCATTTTTCATATATTTTATTTACATGATTCTCGTGTGATATTTTTGGCCAAGTGTGTGTATATGTGTGTGTGTACTCACCTAGTTGTACTTACCTAGTTGTGGTTGCAGAGGTCGAGTCATAGCTCCTGGCCCTGCCTCTTCACTGGCCTCTACTGGGTCACTCTCCCTGCACCATGAGCTTTATCATACCTCTTCTTAAAGCTATGTATGGAACCTGCCTCCACTACATCGCTTCCCAAACTATTCCACTTCCTGACCACTCTGTGACTGAAAAAATACTTCCTAACATCCCTGTGTGTGTGTGTGTGTGTGTGTGTGTGTGTGTGTGTGTGTGTGTGTGTGTGTGTGTGTGTGTGTGTGTGTGTGTGTGTGTTTAGCCAACAGTACCTTCCAGTAGACGATGGTCAGAGTTAATTTATAGTGTTGGTTCACAGTAGATAAAGCCTCGGCTAGCCGCTCTGTGTTGGTTCACAGTAGATAAAGCCTCGGCTGGCCGCTCTGTGTTGGTTCACAGTAGATAAAACCTCGGCTAGCCGCTCTGTGTTGGTTCACAGTAGATAAAGCCTCGGCTGGCCGCTCTGTGTTGGTTCACAGTAGATAAAACCTCGGCTGGTCGGTCTGTGTTGGTTCACAGTAGATAAAGCCTCGGCTGGCCACTGTGTGTTGGTTCACAGTAGATAAAGCCTCGGCTGGCCGCTCTGTGTTGGTTCACAGTAGATAAAGTCTCGGCTGGCCGCTCTGTGTTGGTTCACAGTAGATAAAACCTCGGCTGGCCACTGTGTTGGTTCACAGTAGATAAAGCCTCGGCTGGCCACTGTGTTTTCAATATCGAACACATTACTTGCCGAATATTTAATGCAAATTTATTTTGTACAGTCCCAGTGACACACGTGAAATAAATGAATACCGAATAAATATAGAAAAAGGAAAGAAAAATGTAAATGTTGTAAATTGTTTTTGGATGTTAAACTTTTTTACGGTTTCCTCTAGAAAAAACGTTCACTATTTCTTATATAATTTACCCCTTTAATCGGGGTAAATGTGATGCTGGTCCGAGGCTCCTGTTCCAGGTTAGTGGAGCTAATCTCCCTTTTTCTTGGATTAAAATTATTTCAGATTTTTCATGGACTGTTTGACCTCTACGAATTTAGCTCATATATATTTAATATAATAATAATAATAATAATAATAATAATAAATAATAATAATAATAATAATAATAATAATAATAATAAGTTCCTCTTCCTTCAAACATGATCCGTACTTTTCCTTTTATTTTTATGGCTTCTTGTATCTCTTCCTTTTCTTCCCTCTCTTTCCCTTGGTCCCTCTGTCCCCTTCTCTCTCCCTTCGATCGTCCCTTCATCTGCTACCGAGACTTCCCTTTCCCCTGTCCGACAGTAATCAGGGCCATTATAAGGAAGGACCATCAAGCGGCCCCGACAACTGGTCATTAAGCTGGTCATTCCAGAGTTTCGATATTCTGGCCACTGGAACCTGGTCACTGATCGTTGAAACTTGGTTACTGTTGTTGAACCTCTTCTCTGGTGGCTAGAACCTCTTCTCTGGTGGCTGAAACCTCTTCACTTGTGGTTGAAACCTCTTCATTTGTGGTTGAAGACTCTTCACTTCTGGTTGAAGCCTCTTCACCGGCCGCTGGAACCGGTTCACTGTTATCTTTTCATCTGAGGTTTTTACCAATAAACTGAACACATAATCACATAAATGTAGCAAAGTTCTAGTTATTAATAAGATAAATATAACACAAATAATAAATTATTCTTACAGCACAAAACTGGAAAGGCATTTATTTTAATAAATGTTTATTCCCAAGAAAATAACATTTGCGTTACAGAGACTGGCTTAACATAGGCTGTGTCTTTCACTGGAAAAGACTCGGTCATTTCCAGAAACAATTCATTCTTCATGTGTACATAAAAGTGAAAACAAAAATGTAATAATAAAAAAAATCCTTTCAGAGAACAAACACATTAATATTGGGTAAGACTCGCCCGGGTTTGTGCAGTAAATGAACACGAATGAAGTACTGCCGACGGTTGTACAAGACACAATAATAACTTCCAAAATCCTCAATGGTAGGGATTCAAATGTTCGAAAAAGGTGCCAGAAAAAAATACGACGGCGGCGGAGAGTGGAACTGAAATGTGTTGGTGCAGAGTTGACAATTTTATGTGCTAACTAGTGTCTCAAAATCTTCGTAGAGCAAAGATTTTACTGGGACAACGTCTTTGTGTGTAAAGCTTTATCGTTAAAAGCTCTAACGAAATGCAACGTTGTCCAAATAAAAGCATGTTACGCAACGTCTGTCTTTTCTTCATTTGTGCAGTAAATACTTAGAACAGCAAAGGTCTAGTGCTCTCACAAGAAAATTGCAGCCTTTACCAGAGACAAAAATCACACGGACAGAAATTACGGCATAATACACGAGAAATAACATAAAGATATGTTCCACCTAAGAAATTTTCAGCCGACTACTGTCAAATTACAGATATTACTTAACTCGATTGTAGAGATGCCTTGATGGAGGCTCGTGAGTGGGCAGTGGACGTCAGGAGAAAGGTCGCAACGGCTTGAGGCTTGAGGTCCTCATGTTAGTGAATCGTTGGCGGCACATATGATGGCCAATACAAATGCAGGTTACAGGTAATGAGGACACGGCGTGTCCGGGGAGCAAGAGCTAAGCCTGTCGTAAGGCCTTTGGGGCAAACAGTGACAATGGGAGATTGAGGAAGCAAGCATAAGGCTGCTTGTGCAAGCAACGAGTAATGAAGAGGCTGGACAGAGGTACCATGTAGCTTATCACTATGCACAGTAAAATGGGGTAAAATAACATGTGCAAAGCAAGTCTCATTGTGACAATGTTTCTGTCTAGAGCTTCATCAAATTTTTATAAAAAAAATTGATAAAGCTCTATACAGAGCGATACACTGACAATAAAAGCTTGTTCTGCATCTCTGTGTTTCCTTCACCACTGTCAGTAGTAGGCTGCTATATCCATGGCCCAGTGTAACAGCCGGCAGTAATGATGCTGACTTTGTTGGATAATTGGGGACCGTGAAGGTGTGGACGATACTACGTAATGCACTATGTAGCGAGACTGCGAATGAGTGCGTGTGTTTCTCTGCGCTAATTGATCAGTCCCAATTATGAAGATCTGCCAGAAATTCGTGAGTTTCCAAACGTGAATTTTGGATGTGCAGTGTGGATAAAGGTAGATTCACTTGTTCGATGAGACTACCAGCAACAGCTGTCCCTACCACTACAACCATAGTCATAGAAGTACCACTACAAACGCATCGCTACAGCCACAATCCCACCACCACAACTAAACCTCTAGTATCTAAACCACAGCACTACGGACTACATCCGCAACAACTACCACTATAACCAAAACTCCATGAACCATAATTACAACCGCGAACATTGTCATATATACAGCAGTTACAACCAGGACAGAAGTCGTGTTGGGAAAATAAATTCGGCTCTAGACCTGTTACGGTCTAGACACAATCAGGGTGACACATTAGACGATCCAGACTCTAGATTAAATCTCGTAATTTTGGTGATAGATGAGTAGGGGTGTTACTGATTACTGAGAGGAGAGGAAGAACTGCACACACACATACACACACACACACACACACACACACACACACACACACACACACACACACACACACACACACACAACTAGGTGAGCACACACACACACAAGGAAAAAGATCTTGGGTGATTATAATACCGAGCACATCTCCTGAGGCACACATCAATCAGATAACTGCTGCAGCATACGGGCGGCTGGCAAACCTAAGAATAGCGTTCCAATACCTCACTAAGGAATCATTCAAGACTCTGTACACCATATACGTCAGGCCCATACTGGAGTATGCAGCACCAGTTTGGAACCCACACCTGGTCAAGCACGTCAAGAAATTACAGAAAGTGCAAAGGTTTGCAACAAGACTAGTCCCAGAGCTAAGGGGATTGTCCTACGAAGAAAGGTTAAGGGAAATCGGCCGGACGACACTAGAGGACAGGAGGGTTAGGGAAGACATGATAACGACATATGGAAATAAATGGTATAAAATACCGACACAATGGAAAAATAAACACATAAGCAGTATAATGTGATCCTTTATTGACAACGTTTCGCCCACGCAGTGGGCTTTATCTAGTCACAAACAGATCTGTCTGTGACTCGATAAAGCCCACTGCGTGGGCGAAACGTTGTCAATAAAGGATCACATTATACTGCTAATGTGTTTATTTTTCCATAACGACATAAAAAATACTGCGAGGAATAGATAAGGTGGACAGAGACAAGATGTTCCAGAGAGGGGACACAGAAACAAGGGATCACAATTGGAAGTTGAAGACTCCTATGAGTCAAAGAGATGTTAGGAAGTATTTCTTCAGTCATAGAGTTGTCAGGAAGTGGAATTGCCTAGAAAGTGAGGTAGTGGAGGCAGGAACCATACATAGTTTTAAGACGAGGTTTGATAAAGCTCATGGAGCAGGGAGAGAGAGGACCTAGTAGCAATCAGTGAAGAGGCGGGGCCAGGAGCTATGAATCGACCCCTTCAACCACAAATACGTGAGTACAAATAGGTGAGTACACACACACACACATACACACATTAGGGAGTGACCCAGTAGCGGCCAGTGAAGAGGCGGGGCCAGGAGCAATGAATCGACCCCTGCAACCACAACTAGGTGAGTACACACACACACACCGAGCTTGAAATTCATGTGAGCGTCAACATCCAGACCGCTATTATTCGAAAAGACACGGGGCACCCAGTTGTTTCTAAACTCTAAATTTTCTACTTAAAACCTAGCAAATTCCATGAATAATCTAGCAGGCTACTACTGGCCTGAGGCCCTCTTGATGCAAACCTTCTACGGAAACTAGATTATTCATGGAATTTGCTAGGTTTTAAGTAGAAAATTTAGAATTTAAAAACAACTGGGTGCCCCGTGTCTTTTCGAAGAATAATGGTCTGGATGTTGACGCTCACATGAATGTGTCTCTGTCCCTCTGTCATCTGCATCATAAGTTTATGTACCTAAAGAAACGCTCTCACACACACGATTCACAGACCCACAAAGAGTTGGAGTGAAAGACGAGTATAGTGCACCAACACGGACAAATCTCAAGCAGATGTTTTTGGCTTAAAAAATCTTAGCTTAATTATCTTCTCATGGCACGAATGCTGCCCTCCAGCATGCTAGAGTGACACGCATATCTCGATACCATAATTTTTAAAGAGGTGGACCGGAAAGCCAGCGGAAGGCCTCGGTAAGATGACCAAAAGCTCCAGCTGTGGGTCATCATATGACCAAGACCCGCGTCAGGAAACACTTGTCCTGTTTCCTGACAAATCTTACCTAACCTAACCTCACGCAGAGACCCAGGTTCCAATATTGCACCGCTTATTTTCACACTGATATGTTTCACAACATTGTGAAACTTGTGTTAGGGAACGAAAAACAAAATGCGTCCATCACAGAGGCTACTTTATGTGACATAGTGGCTGCTACATAAAAGATAATGTATGTGACACAGAGGCTACTGTATACGGCATGACACCTGTGTGAATCAAACACTCCGCCTTCCTTACCACCACTCATCATCTATACACACTTTACTCTCCACAAAAACAGTAGCCCCAACAAAAATAATTTTCTCTTCATATTTTCACTTTTAAGCTTCTCATCAGGAGAGGTTCTTGGCTCCCTCCCCACACTCCTTGTTTCCCGCTACATATATATTCTTGAGGTAAAATATGATGAGGCTGTGTACACATCGTCTGTCAACCATAAATTCGTGTTCTTATCTCTTGTAATATGCTAAGCAAGGTCCGTGCATGTATCGCCATGTTTGTCCTTGTGTGTCCACTGAGGTGTGTGTGTGTGTGTGTGTGTGTGTGTGTGTGTGTGTATGTGTGCGTGTGTGTGTGTGTTTGTGGAGACATACACCATAATTAAATCAATAAAAGTCGACTATTACTTGCGTACCTTTTATCACCTACAACAGAAAAAGCTCCACCACCAATAACAACAACGTCAAAATGACCAAAATCACCAACAACAAAACAATAATAAAAACAACAACAAAATCAACAATAAAATAACCTCAGCAAAATAATAATAAGTTATTATTATTATTATTATTATTATTATTATTATTATTATTATTATTATTATTATTATTATTATTATTATTATTATTATTATTATTATCATCTTCATCAACATCAATTTAATTTTCACGTCTAAATTATTTCCACAAGTTCAAACCATTTTAGGTGTGTACCAGCGACCACAGTCTCTCACACTCCTGCTGTGGTGCTGAGCTTCTGGGTACTCCAGGTATGGTTGCAGGTGCATGAGGGGGATATAGACGTGGACTTTCTAAAAGGACAGGAGTTAAATGTATAAGTGTGTCTGTCTGTATTTAAATATATATATATATATATATATATATATATATATATATATATATATATATATATATATATATATATATATATATATATATATATTATAACATTTTAACTGTCACTCAGTCTTTGTCTTGCCAGAAGCAGGTCGACATTATAATTCAGACGACCCTCCAAAAAAACCAACATCCCGACCTCTTCTTCAGAGTGCAGGCACTCTACTTCCCTCCTCCAGGACTCAAGTCAGGTTATCCAGTTTTCCTGAATCCCTTCATAAATGTTATTTCTCACACCCCAACAGCATGTCAAATCATAAAAATCACTTACCTCAATCAGTCCTATCCATCTCGCTTACAGAAGCCTTAGGGATGTCCAAGCTTCTAGCACTCAAAGCCTTCTTTACTCCCCTCCCTTTAACCTTTCCTAGGTTGCCCTCTACCCGTCCTTGCCTCCAACCCTGTTTTATACGCCTTCCTATTCATTTTTTTTCCTCCATCTTCTCTAAATGTCGAAACCACCTCATCATCCTCTCCTCAGCCCTCTGATTAATATTTTTGGTATCTCCACGCCTCTTCCTAATCTCCAAACTCCGAAGTCTCTGCAAAATACTCACACCATTGCGATCAAACAACGAAACCTTCACTGCCTCTATGTTTCACACCTACATAACAGTGTTGGTACAGTATACGTTGGTACATTTCTTTCTTTGCCTCACTGGATAAAGTTCTTTGTCTCCACAGTTGCCTCAATGCATCACCCTCTTATTTTTACCTTCGTCAGTTCAATGGTTCACATCGTCTCTCATAAACTCGTTCGCTGACAAGTCCACTCCATATATCTCAAGACAGTCTCCGCCTTCCTACTCCCTCCCTCCAATCTGATATCCAATCTCTTATTTCCTACATTTTTTAATAGCCTCATCACTTTGCTCTTTCCTATATTCGCTTTTAATTTCCTTTTACATACCCTTTACCAACTTCGCAACTTTCCTTAAAATATCTCTCAAAAAGGACCGTGTCATCAGCAAAAAGCAACTGTGACAAGACGCACTCCGTACCAGATTCACCATATTTCAATCCCACCCTCTCTCCCCAACACACTAGATCTCACTTTTACAAACCCATCTATTAATATGTTGGACAACCATGGTGACATCAGATATATCAGGTCTGCTTTTACTAGAAAATAAATTTCCACCTTTCTCTCTTACATACCCTATCCTGAACCTCGTTATACATATAAAAAGCTCTTTACTCCTCTAAGTAACCTACCACCTATTCCATACATTTGAAACATCTGCCACATCAATTCCCTATCCACCCTATCATATACCTTTAATAAATTTACTGGAAAGTTCCTTAAGTATTGTTCACAAATATGCATCAACACATCCCCTAGTCTTCCTTAAGTCTCTTTGTTTCTCTCCAATCCTACTCTGTCTTTCAATAATAACTACCACACACTTTACCCAGAATATTTAAAAAAGCTTATTCATCTATAATTCTTACTCTCTTTTATTCCATTTTCCCTTATACAATGGAGTTATGTATGCTCTCTGCTAATCCCTAGGTACCTTTCTCCCTTTCATACATATATTGAACAAATGTACCAACCACTCCAAAACAATATCCCCACCTGCTTTTAATATTTTCGTCTTAAATCTCAGCTGTTTTACCCCCCTTTCATTCTCCCCACAACCTCACGCACCTTCCCCACAACCTCACGCACCTTCCCCACAACCTCACGCACCTTCCCCACAACCTCACGCACCTTCCCCACAACCTCACGCACCTTCCCCACAACCTCACGCATGGAAGGTATTATATCCGTGCCCAGTACAAGAAATCACTGCCTCTCTCTATTCATCAACATTCAACAATTCCTCAAAATATTTCCTCCATGTTCCCATCAACTCCACCTCCCCATAGTATGGCTCGCCTTTTTTGTTTTGTTTTACACTGTTAAATCAATTTGTTCCTAGGTTTTTTCAACATATTGATCTCGCACTAAAACTTCTCAGAATTTTTAAAATTTACAATTATTATTATTAATATAATCAGTGGCTACTTATTTAAGGTATTTCAACATATTATCAAGTTTGTTTTTCTTTTCAATTTTATATTTAGAGGTAGTATTTTTTATGTAATAATAATAATAATAATAATAATAATAATAATAATAATATATTATTATTATTATTATTTTTATTAAATTACTATTCACTAACAGCGATTGTTACAAATTATTTAGTTTTTAACTGTTCTCTTTCCATTTATTTTAATTCAGTTTTTGCCTTTGCATATTCATTACACATATGAACAAGCTTCAAAGGCCTCCCAGTGGCACACTGGCGTGCCATTTGCTTGATGCCTGAAACATTTTGTTACTAACATTGTGCGCGTGAAAATTACTAATAGAAATATTTGGTTGAAGTTCATAATTTCGCTGTGACTATCACATTTATTTTGTTTGCAGCTCTGATGAGCTTCGGACAGAAAATGGATGAGTTTTCGTTCCACATTTTATTTCGCAAAATGGCAGAGCTTGCGCTCTTGCTCTCACTCTGTCGTTCCTGCTCTTAATAGCTCTCATTCGTTCGTTGTATTGCTGTCTTTCTCTGGCTGTCTACTGGTTCCCCGGATAAAGTGTATTCACATTAACGAAGGAAACTTTACGTAGGTATCGTGGTTTTTGACTCGTCAGGTTTTTCCCCGAAGGAGGACCTTCAAGTTCTTGCCTGGATGGTTTCTTCCTCCAAGTTTTTTCGATCATAACTTGAATGTCTTATCCGATCGCCTTCAAACTTTCCACGAGTGTACTGTAAGTAAGTTTATTCAGGTACAGGTACACAAACACACTTACATAAATTATCATACATAGCAGCATATAAAGTAGATTACCTAAGATAACCCAAAAAATCAGACAAATTGAACTTATTTCCACTGGGATATTTGTAATATATTATTATTTAAACTAGGTAACTAGGCATAGGTTTGTATATCTATTGGCAGCTCCCTCTGGTCAGTTTTATGTAGACAAGTCCTCGATTTCGTATCCACGCGATACCTTGAGACAGCCTCTTCTGATTGGCTTCAAACTTTCAACGTTAGTGTCTATTAGAAAACGGTTAGGACTGTTATTGGAGCATGTAGTTGTCAATTTTATTTTTTAAACATAACTTTTTCTGTGAAATAGCTTAAGTTTGTTCTGGCCGCATTCAATCTATAATGGATTATGCAGCTTATAAAAATTATAATACTTAATGTTTAGCCTTTGTAGGTGCAAATCTGCCAATTTCCTTGCATAGTTAATATATTTGGAGACTTTAGATTCTGTGCATTAGTACGAGAATTCATTTTTTTTTTTTTTTTTTTTTTTTTTTTTTTTTTTTTTTTTTTTTTTTTTTTTTTTTTTTTTTTTTTTTTTTGGGGGGGGGGGGGGGGGGGGGGGGGGGGGGGGGGGGGGGGGGGGGGGGGGGGGGGGGGGGGTTTCTTACTGTATGCAGCTTATAAAATTATAATACTTAATGTTTAGCCTTTGTAGGTGCAAATCTGCCAATTTCCTTGCATAGTTAATATATTTGGAGACTTTAGATTCTGTGCATTAGTACGAGAATTCATCTCCTCACCTAGTAGTAAGTAGGCATCTGTTCACCTAGTAGTAAGTAGGCATCTGTTCACCTAGTAGTAAGAAGGCATCTGTTCACCTAGTAGTAAGTAGGCATCTGTTCACCTAGTAGTAAGTAGGCATCTGTTCACCTAGTAGTAAGTAGGCATCTGGGTAAGTAGGCATCCCGGGGAAGAGGACTGAAAGATCTCGGTGGAAATAAGCCTCACTGCTCGACTTCCGTGAGTTATCTTGGGTTATTTATCCGAGTTAATTCATCTTCCCCATCCCTAGATTTCTTACTGTATTAAGGAGCTCCTCTGTGAATCATGACAGACTTTGTAATATTGACTGACCTCGGTGTAGGTATGTGCCGTTGCACTGCAGTGAGAATTCTCATGCAACAGGTATGTTGATATTATTGTCCCTTGTAATAAGTATGTTGATAACATACTGCCTCATGTAATATGTTAACATACTGTCTCATATTAACGTCTTGGGCAACAGAAGATATATCCTCGAGAACTTTTAACGAACGTAAAATAAATGATCTACCAATCTGGCATATAACTAACAACTGAAAAAAATAATACTCATTGCCTGTTTATGGACACACATATTATTTGGAATAATGAGGTATAAGAGCTGCTGACTGGTTGGCATCATTGCCTCGTTGTATCAGACTTTTTTTTTTTTTGGTATCACTGCCTCGAAGTATCAGAGCTGATGACTTGTTGGTGTTGTCGCCGCCTCGTATCAGAGCGTATGTGAATATATATATATATATATATATATATATATATATATATATATATATATATATATATAATAAAAACTGGTCAGTTAGCAAGAACTCATTTAAAATTAAGTCTTTTCTAAAAAAATTCTCTTATACGTTTAAAGATATATATTTTTCATTTATGGTAATGTTAAAATTAATAATTTTGTACCAAAAGAACCTTAGAAAACTTACCTAACCTTATTATAACAAGCGCAATTTAATTTACAATAATCCAACTAAATATATTTTAGGTAAGTTTACAATAATTTAATAACAAACACACAGAAATATATTTCTTTCGTTAGGTTCAGAAGGATTTTTGTGAAATTATTACACACACACAATTTCGCTTGTCTTATTCGGCAAGAAGAGCGTCGCTATTTAGCGAAAATTGCAAGTTTTACCTATTCGGCACTACAAATCTTATTTTCGAGATCCTAGTAGATCTTCGCTGCATCTTTCACAAGTACTGTATCTGAGGGGTATTTGAGGGATATCTGATGTGCTACAAGGGATACAGAACTCCTTACTGTAACTATGCTGGAGTATCTTCAAGGGTTATATTATGGGCATTTCAAGAGGTGAATTAAGCGCTCCTTTATAAGAGTTAAGAGGGTCGTAAACATAGGTAATTGCCTTGTTAGGTCGTTAGACTTATTTACATCATCGATCCAATCATCTCCATCATCAACCTCGCAACGACCCGTAAATTACGTGGAATATAACCAGAATTATAGAAGAAGAAGAAGAAGAAGAAGAAGAAGAAGAAGAAGAAGAAGAAGAAGAAGAAGAAGAAGAAGAAGAAGAAGAAGAAGAAACAAGACGCAAATAAAAGAAAGAAATGACAAATAAAGAAAAGGAGATGAATAGAAATGAAGAGGGAGAAAGATTATGAGAATAACTAGAAGAATCAGAGTGGAAAATAGAACGAGAAGAAAGATAATAGAGGAGGAAGAACAAGAAGAACAAGCGAAGGTGAAAAAAAATCATATTCAAGAATCTCGTCATGATCAAGAAAGTTGTACACTATCTCAGTCCTTCTTCAAGACAAGACGTACTCTAGAATTATTTTTCAAATTATTATCATTATTATTATTAATAAATTTGAAGTACTAGGGAAGTGACGTCTTGAAGTACGAGGGATGGCTAAGACACTAGTGACGTCTTGAAGTACTATGGATGGCTAAGACACTAGTGACGTCTTGAAGTACGAGGGATAGCTAAGACACTAGTGACGTCTTGAAGTACTATGGATGGCTAAGACACTAGTGACGTCTTGAAGTACTATGGATGGCTAAGACACTAGTGACGTCTTGAAGTACTATGGATGGCTAAGACACTAGTGACGTCTTGAAGTACGAGGGATGGCTAAGACACTAGTGACATCTTGAAGGACGAGGGATGGAGGACTATGTCTTACAGGATAAGGAACCATATTACTGTTTTCTTAAGAAATGTGTGCAATTGATTATATTAAATGTAAGCTACACTACACTGCCACCACTATCACCACCACCACTACCACCACTAGCACCACTACCACCACCACTACCACCACTATCACCACTACCACCACCACTACCAACACTATCACCACTACCACCACCACTACCACCACTATCACTACCACCACCACTACCAACACTATCACCACTACCACCACCACTACCACCACTATCACTACCACCACCACTACGGTCTGAAAACAGGAAGCACGCTAACGACTCAGAAGAAGTGGTAAGTGTCTTTACTAACGAGTTCCCAAGATCCAACCCTGGAAGATTACTGGAATACAAACACTGTATTAGTGAGAGAGAGAGAGAGAGAGAGAGAGAGAGAGAGAGAGAGAGAGAGAGAGAGAGAGAGAGAGAGAGAGAGAGAGAGACAGACAGACAGACAGACAGACAGACAGACAGACAGACAGACAGACAGACAGACAGACAGACAGACAGAAACAGAGAGAAAGGGGGAATGGTAATCCAAAGGTTTCGGAAGAGGGGTGAGAATTCATTCACATCCCTAAATCTTCACCACAAACACCAAGACAAACATTACACCACCACCACCATCACCACCACAACCACCACCATCACCTACCCCATGTAAGGGGTCAGCAGCGCTGGTTCCGGCCAAGATTAGCCATAATGCCATTTGTCGTGGTCAGGTCGGGTCACTGGGAGTTGATAATAGTCACGTGTGTGTAGTCGTAATAGTCCTGGGAATGTGGGTGGTAGTGCTGCTGGTTATCTCCATCACGCTAGTGCCGAATATATATATATATATATATATATATATATATATATATATATTTTTTTTTTTTTAACAAGTCGGCCGTCTCCCACCGAAGCAGGGTGACCCAAAAAGAAAGAAAATCCCCAAAAAGAAAAAACTTTCATTATCATTCAACACTTTCACCACACTCATACATAATCACTGTCTTTGCAGAGGAGCTCAGATACGACAGCTGAGAAAAGCCCTCCCAGCTGTCACTATCTCAGACCCCTCCTTTAAAGTGCAGGCATTGTACTTCCCATTTCCAGGACTCAAGTCCAACTAAATCAATTAACTGGTTTCCTGAAACCCTTCACAAAATGTTACCCTGCTCACACTCCAACAGATCGTCATGTCCCAAAACCATTCGTCTCCATTCACTCCTATCTAACACGCTCACACATGCTTGCTGGAAGTCCAAGCCCTCGCCCACAAAACCTCCTTTACCCCTTCCTCCAACCTTTTCTAGGACGACCCCTACCCCGCCTTCCTTCCCTACAGATTTATACGCTCTCCAAGTCATTCTACTTTGATCCATTCTCTCTAAATGACCAAACCACCTCAACAACCCCTCTTCAGCCCTCTGACAAATACTTTTAGTAACTCCACACCTTCTCCTAATTTCCACATTCCGAATTTTCTGCATAATATTTACACCACACATTGCCCTTAGACAGGACATCTCCACTGCCTCCAGCCTCCTCCTCGCTGCAGCATTTGCAACCCATGCTTCACACCCATATAAGAGTGTTGGTACCACTTATATATATATATATATATATATATATATATATAATATATATATATATATATATATATATATATATATATATATATATATATATATATATATATATATATATATCACTAGCTATTTCCATGAGACTTGTGAATCTCTGTTACATACGTTCACATGTAATGTGAATGATGGACGTGAAGGAAATGGAAGGGAATAGAGAGGTTGTTGGGGCAGCTTTGGTTTACCGCAGCTCTCTCTCTCTCTCTCTCTCTCTCTCTCTCTCTCTCTCTCTCTCTCTCTCTCTCTCTCTCTCTCCACACACACACACACACACACACATCACCAGACAATATAACCACCACATCCACGAGAATTTTTTCACCATCACTGCACCACTAACACCATCACTGTCATTATCACCATCGCTGCACCACTATCACCACAGCTGCACTATCACCAGGACTGCACTACTAACACCATCACTACATTATTATCACCATCACTGCATCATATCACCATAACTGCACCATTACCATTACTGCATTTTCATCACCATCATTGCACCATCTTCACCATCATTGCACCATCATCACCGTCACTGCACCATCATCACCATTGATGCACCATCATGACCGCACTGTCTTCACCATCACCACACCACATTCACCATCCACTACACCATTACCACTGCACCACCATCATCCACATAACAGGCGTCACACCAGGAGATACACCCGACAGGATAATCACCATCATCCACATAACAGGCGTCACACCAGGAGATACACCCGACAGGATAATCGATTACCCGGAAGATTTACCAACGAGCAGGGAACCTGCGTAATATTTACCTTCAAGATCTGTAAATGATTTACATCCCGGCTTTTTATTAATTTACCTTTTTTTCTGCGTTCAGGAAGCTCGTGAAACGAACGTGATTTTCAACGCCACCGTCAGCAACGTCAATTTCAACGCTAGCGCTCAACGCCAGCGCTCAACACTAGAACTGAGTGCCAGTAATCAAGAATATGATCTTACTAGAGACAATGATTCAAGTTTCACTCGGGAGGAGTTGTATGGAGTTAACATCAGCTTATACATCTCCTCTCAGCGGGAGACACAAGGAGGATTAAATGGAGGAGGATTAGACAGAGGAGAATAAGATGGAGGATCCATAAGTGTACATGTGTTATGTATATCTTTGTGTGTGTGTGTGTGTGTGTGTGTGTGTGTGTGTGTGTGTGTGTGTGTGTGTGTGTGTGTGTGTGTGTGTGTGTGTGTGTGTGTGTGTGTGTGTGTGTGTGTGTGTGTGTGTGCGTGTGTGTGTGTGTGCGTGTGTGTGTGTGCTGCGATCCTTGTATTAATGTTGTGTGACGTTTCATTTACAGGAAGTTTGTCAGTGTCCTCGGCAAGACGGTGTGGAGGGTGGTGCTGCGGTGTGGAGCGGTGCTGGCGGTGGAGCTGTGCTGGTGTGGAGGCTGTGCTGCGTGTGAGGCTGGTGCTGGCGGTGGAGGCTGGTGCTGGCGGTGGAGGCTGGTGCTGGCGTGTGGAGGCTGCTGCGGTGGAGGCTGGTGCTGGCGGTGTGGAGGCTGGTGCTGGCGGTGTGGAGGCTGGTGCTGACGGTGTGGAGGCTGGTGCTGACGGTGTGGAGGCTGGTGCTGGCGGTGTGGAGGCTGGTGCTGGCGGTGTGGAGGCTGGTGCTGGCGGTGTGGAGGCTGGTGCTGACGGTGTGGAGGCTGGTGCTGGCGGTGTGGAGGCTGGTGCTGGCGGTGTGGAGGCTGGTGCTGACGGTGTGGAGGCTGGTGCTGACGGTGGGAGGCTGGTGCTGCGGTGTGGAGGCTGGTGCTGCGGTGTGGAGGCTGGTGCTGACGGTGTGAGGCTGGTGCTGACGGTGTGGAGGCTGGTGCTGACGGTGTGGAGGCTGGTGCTGACGGTGTGGAGGCTGGTGCTGACGGTGTGGAGGCTGGTGCTGACGGTGTGGAGGCTGGTGCTGACGGTGTGGAGGCTGGTGCTGACGGTGTGGAGGCTGGTGCTGACGGTGTGGAGGCTGGTGCTGACGGTGTGTGGAGGCTGGTGCTGGCGGTGTGGAGGCTGGTGCTGACGGTGTGGAGGCTGGTGCTGACGGTGTGGAGGCTGGTGCTGCGGTGTGGAGGCTGGTGCTGGCGGTGTGGAGGCTGGTGCTGGCGGTGTGGAGGCTGGTGCTGCGTGAGGCTGGTGCGGCGGTGGAGGCTGGTGCTGGCGGTGTGGAGGCTGGTGCTGGCGGTGTGGAGGCTGGTGCTGGCGGTGTGGAGGCTGGTGCTGGCGGTGTGGAGGCTGGTGCTGGCGGTGTGGAGGCTGGTGCTGGCGGTGTGGAGGCTGGTGCTGGCGGTGTGGAGGCTGGTGCTGGCGGTGTGGGCTGGCTGGCGGTGTGGCTGTGCTGGCGGGTGTGGAGGCTGGTGCTGGCGGTGTGGTGGAGCTGGTGCTGGCGTGGAGGCTGTGTGCTGACGTAGTGGGCGCTGGGCTAGGTGTGACGCTGGTTGTTTAGCTGACTGAGTGGTTGTTCGTGGCTCTCCAATGGTCGACCGCTGTTGTTTAAGTACGTGAGAGGTGGTAGCGATGATGGTGGCACTGCTGCCTAAATGCGTGGCTGGTGGCAGTGGTGGCACTGCTGCCTGCCTGCGTGGTTGGTGGCACTGCTGCCAGTGAGGGAAGGATACATTGTCTGGCTGGTGAGTCTCACTGCAGTCTCAGCACTAACACTATCAAATATATTTGTTCGTTTTCCTTGATACTGGACGGAAAAATATTGCTGACTGCCTTGCTGACTGCCTTGCTGACTGCTTGCTGACTGACTTGCTGACTGCCTTGCTGACTGCCTTGCTGACTGCCTTGCTGACTGCCTTGCTGACTGACTTGCTGACTGACTTGCTGACTGACTTGCTGACTGCCTTGCTGACTGCCTTGCTGACTGACTTGCTGACTGCCTTGCTGACTGACTCGACTACCTTGCTGACTGACTTGCTGACTGACTTGCTGACTGCCTTGCTGACTGACTTGCTGACTGCCTTGCTGACTGCCTGACGTGTTTCCACACACACACACACACACACACACACACACACACACACACACACCACCAGACCAAGTGCCTTTGACAACTGGGATCCAACACACAGTCTCTCTCTCTCTCTCTCTCTCTCTCTCTCTCTCTCTCTCTCTCTCCCTCTCTCTGGTGGCAGAGGGTGGGAATTTAGCATATCGAGGTGGATTATGATATCATCTTATGCCCGTCAGCCAGCTGTCTTCTCGCTAGTCAAGCACCATCATCATCAGTGCCCCCAGCAGCCTGCAGGATCTGGAGGGCTGGCTGTACGGACACACCCGTGGGGTCGCTCCTGCTTGAACCTGCACACCGTGCAAAGGGCAAGCAATCGTCCGTGTTTTCCGGATTAATTGAACAAGGTCAAACGTGCGTGGAAAAGTGCACATCGTGCGTCGGATGCTGCTCTTCCGGTTGCATGTGTGTGTGTGTACAATCGCCTGCAGGAAGATCACTGAATGGGATGTTTACTTAATATTCACTTAGCAGTAGCTAATTCCTTCCATTCTTTGCGGTTATGTGGTTGAGAGGCTACGAAAGTATATATCAGGAGGTATTATCCTCATGGGAAGGGGAAAAAGAGGGGAAGGAGCGAGGGGAGGGGATGGAGGGTAAGAGAAGGGTTAAAAATTACATGGGGTTAAGTTAGAGATGACTGGATTCGACTGCAGGAACTGTTGAAACCCGCACCTACTCTCTCACCTTATCAGCGTGGCTTAATGTTATGTACCGCCACCATGTTTCCTCCCAGGTACCAGACACGCACGCTGCTCCTGTTGCTTATACCTCGAGTACTGCTCTTTGAGCACCGTTGTTTGAACAAAGTTGTTTGAGAACCGTTTAGAACCGTTGCTTGGAACTGTCTACACTCACCTCGAGTTATTGTGAAATTTTCAATATTAGTTCAAGATCAGATACTCATTATATATATATATATATATATATATATATATATATATATATATATATATATATATATATATATATATATATATATATATATACGTATATATATATATATATATATATATATATATATTTGACATGTAGCTCTGAGTTGTTATCTATGTTGTTTTACTCCCCATTGTATTTTGTATTTTGTCTTGAAATAAAGTTTGTATAAAAAAAAAGATGGGGTAGTAGGGAAGTGGAATATTCAAATGGCTTCAGAAAGAAATCTAAATATTCTTCCTTGAAGTCTTTTTATCCACTTCTCCGAGGCAATGGGTCCCACAATTGACACTAGAGGTGGACCCCATCCTATATATATATATATATATATATATATATATATATATATATATATATATATATTAATCTTAGTTCAAGACTTTTACCAGTTTGACCATAGTAAACTGTATTACTTTCTTTACAAGGAATCTTGTAGACACAACCGTCAGCGTTTTGGGTGAAAATTTTAATAAGTTTTTTTTTTTTTTTACTGTCAAGATTTTTAAATGATACTTTGATTTTAAAATTCTTAAGTAGAAAAGGTATATCAAGTAGGTTTTCATGGTAAGGGGGAACTAACATATTCTTAGTTGAATATGACTGTCTTGTTTTGTATTGTAAAAAAATATTTCTAGCAAGTGAAGTGTTTTGGGTATTTTAAGTCATTAGCTATTTCATGAATCTTCAAGATTTCTTCATCTATGAACTCTGGGTTGCAAATACACAAAGCTCTTAAAGACATGGATCGATCAGGCTCTCAAGACCGAAACATTTTCTAGTAAATCTACCGAAGCATTTGCTCACATTTCTGTTTTCGAAAACCAGGGGTCTTTGTCAAACGATGATTCGAAACCGGTTAATCCTCCGACACGTTTTGGATGAATGATGATGTTAACTTCCGTGGGTCACACAACCTTGACGGGAGACGGTGATCCCTGAGGTACCCAGTGATGGGGTTCCTGACGATGCCACAGATAGGTGTGGGAGGTTGTAGTGAGATAATTCATGATGGATGGTTAACGCTTATCCCCACCACCCACATACCTCCTTCCTCTTTACCCCCATCCCAATCTTCCCCCTCCCCATTACCATCACCACCACAATAAAAAATATTTAAATACGTTACAATAAAATCAATAATATTGAAAACACTCTTGATAATCTTGAAAACACTCTTGATAATCTTGAAAACACTCTTGATAATCTTGAAAACACTCTTGATAATCTTGAAAACACTCTTGATAATCTTGAAACCACTCTTCATAATCTTGAAAACACTCTTGATAATCTTGAAAACACTCTTGATAATCTTGAATATACTCTTCTTACTCTTAAAAAACTCTTTAAAATGGGTTTCTTGTTATGCTTATTTAAACTATATTAAAATATATAATCTCTTTTTCCGCCTTGGAAATATATTCCGCTTTTCTTGTTTGGGTATCATCTTCTGGTTTGGGTATCATCATCTGGTTTGGGTATCATCTTCCGGTTTGGGTATCATCTTCTGGTTTGGGTATCATCTTCTGGTTTGGGT
Source organism: Cherax destructor (assembly GCA_009830355.1). Lineage (NCBI taxonomy): Eukaryota > Metazoa > Arthropoda > Malacostraca > Decapoda > Parastacidae > Cherax > Cherax destructor. The sequence continues at coordinate 437,722 of WNWK01000433.1, read as the reverse complement.
ATCATCTTCTGGTTTGGGCATCATCTTCTAGTTCGGGTATCATCTTCTAGTTTGGGTATCATCTCCTGGTTTGGGTATCATCATCTGGTTTGGGTATCATCTTCTGGTTTGGGTATCATCTTCTGGTTTGGGTATCATCTTCTGGTTTGGGCATCATCTTCTAGTTCGGGTATCATCTTCTAGTTTGGGTATCATCTTCTAGTTCGGGTATCATCTTCTGGTTTGGGTATCATCTTCTGTTTAGGGTATCATGTTCTAGTTTGGGTATCATCTTCTAGTTTGGGTATCATCTTCTAGTTTGGGCATCATCTTCTAGTTTGGGTATCATCTTCTAGTTTGGGTATCATCTTCTAGTTTGGGCATCATCTTCTAGTTTGGGTATCATCTTCTAGTTTGGGTATCATCTTCTAGTTTGGGTATCATCTTCTAGTTTGGGTATCATCTTCTAGTTTGGGTATCATCTTCTAGTTTGGGTATCATCTTCTAGTTTGGGTATCATCTTCTAGTTTAGGTATCATCTTCTAGTTTGGGTATCATCTTCTAGTTTGGGTATCATATTCTAGTTTGGGTATCATCTTCTAGTTTGGGTATCATCTTCTAGTTTGGGTATCACCTTCTAGTTTGGGTATCATCTTCTAGTTTGGGTATCATCTCTAGTTTGGTATCATCTTCTAGTTTGGGTATCATCTTCTAGTTTGGGTATCATCTTCTAGTTTGGGTATCATCTTCTAGTTTGGGTATCATCTTCTAGTTTGGGTATCATCTTCTAGTTTGGGTATAATCTTCTAGTTTAGTTATCATCTTCTAGTTTGGGTATCATCTTCTAGTTTGGGTACAATCTTCTAGTTTGGGTATCAACTTCTGGTTTGGGTATCATCTTCTGGTTTGGGTATCATCTTCTGGTTTGGGTATCATCTTCTAGTTTGGGTATCATCTTCTAGTTTGGGTATCATCTTCTAGTTTGGGTATCATCTTCTAGTTTGGGTATCATCTTCTAGTTTGGGTATCATCTTCTAGTTTGGGTATCATCTTCTAGTTTGGGTATAATCTTCTAGTTTGGGTATAATCTTCTAGTTTGGGTATCAACTTCTGGTTTGGGTATCATCTTCTGGTTTGGGTATCATCTTCTAGTTTGGGTATCATCTTCTAGTTTGGGTATCATCTTCTAGTTTGGGTATCAACTTCTAGTTTGGTATCGTCTTCTAGTTTGGGTATCATCTTCTAGTTTGGGTATCATCTTCTAGTTTGGGTATCATCTTCTGGCGTATTTAACATCATGGTGTCTCGGGACCTGACACGAGCCTGGCAGCCAATATGTATACTTCACTACTGTGACCTGGAGTATACCTGGAGGAGGTTTCGTGGGTCATTCCTCCCTCCCACCGGGGCCCGGTCCGTGACCAGGCCTCGTGGTGGATCAGGGCCTAATCAACCAGGCTGTTAGTGCTGGCAGCACGTAAACCGACGTACGAACCACAGCCCGGCTGGTCAGGTACTGACTTTAGGTGTCTGTCCAGCACCTTCTTGAGACCAAGAGTTATGCAAAATACTTTATAGTGAGTGGCACTCTCGATACACACAAATATTTGATCAGAGTCTGTTATACATACACACACACACACATATATATATATATATATATATATATATATATATATATAGCGTAGTGAAACACACGTAGGTGGTTTAGGTAGCGACTAGAGCGCTTACTACTTGGCTTTTCCCTGAAAGGACAACACAGGACGATCCCCGACGACCCTGACCACCGTGCAGAATCACCCAACAATTGAAACAGGCGGAGAGGGAACTATCTGTGAATGTACGGTCAATGGAAGAATAGCGGTGAGGGGGATGGATGGGGGCCACCCGCTTCGAGGAGAGGAAAAGCAGAGAGAGAGAGAGAGAGAGAGAGAGAGAGGAAAAAAAGGTTTGCCGCTGTTGACCCGTAATGGATAGGTACTTCTAATGTGTGTACGCACCTAACTGTATTTTGCAGGGGTCGATTCAAAGCTCATGGCTTCGCCTGTTTTATGATTATGGACCGGCTTTGCTACCACCATTCTAGTGGCATTCACTTACTACCCAGAGACTGGTATGGCCAGGCGGTGGGTGCGGCTCCAGTACACCTCACCAGCTTTACTTCTTTTAAAGATATTGTCAGATTATCATTTTATGTTTAAAATCCGTGTATTTAGTTGGACTCGACTCGACCGAATCTTTAGTTATTTTACAGTTATTTTTATTTCTGGTTATGTCCACAATTTCTGTTTCCTCCAGTCTTAAATAGTCTTTCGCTGTCAATTTTTATGTATATGAGCATGTATCGTGTTGTGATCCTGTCTCCTCTGACCATGGCCATATGTATGCTCTGTACAGTCTTCTGAATGCCTCCTTATTCACATTATTGAAGACTTCTTATATTTCCTAGCTTTGCATACGGTGCTGATGTTGTCGTGTCCATGTGTACCTCAGGTGAGAGCCTTGTCGTGATGTAAACCTCTAGATTCTTTCCTCTTTCAAAGTCTGTTAGTTGCCTACCTTTCACGCGGTGATTCTCTTGTTTTCTTTAGTCTAATCCCATATTTATAATCTTGCCTTTGCTGGGGCTGAATTCCAGTAGCCACTTGTTGGGCCATTCTTCTTGCTTCTAGCAACAGGTTGGAGTCTTTCTACTGGCTGGAGTCTAGTTGCTTCTGGAATCTAGCGGTGTGCTGGAGTCTGGCTAGCATGTTTACCTTCCCCTGTACCCTGTGACAGACCTCTTCTTCCTAGACGCTGACATGCTGTAGTTGACTTCAACCCTAGACGCTGACATGCTGTAGTTGAATTCAACCCTAGACGCTGATCATCTGTAGTTGACTTCAACCCATGACGCTGACATGCCTTGCGTGACTTCAACCCTGAGACGCTGACATTCTGAGTTAATCTTCAACTGCTGAGCTGACATGCTGTGAGTTGTACTTCAACCTCAGACCGCTGACATGCTTTAGTTGACTTCAACCTAGACGCTGACATGCTTTAGTTGACTTCAACCCTAGACGCTGACATGCTGTAATTGACTTCAACCCTAGACGCTGACATGCTGTAGTTGACTTCAACCCTAGACGCTGACATGCTGTAGTTGACTTCAACCCTAGACGCTGACATGCTGTAGTTGACTTCAACCCTAGACGCTGACATGCTGTAGTTGACTTCAACCTAGACGCTGACATGCTTAGTTGACTTCAACCCTAGACGCTGACATGCTGTATTGACTTCAACCCTAGACGCTGACATGCTGTAGTTGACTTCAACCCTAGACGCTGACATGCTGTAGTTGACTTCAACCCTAGACGCTGACATGCTGTAGTTGACTTCAACCCTAGACGCTGACATGCTGTAGTTGACTTCAACCCTAGACGCTGACATGCTGTAGTTGACTTCAACCCTAGACGCTGACATGCTGTAGTTGACTTCAACCCTAGACGCTGACATGCTGTAGACTTCAAACTGCTTAACATTTATAGGAACGGTATGGGCCCAAGAAATGATACAAGTCTTGATTTTCGTGGTTTCGTGTCATCTGATATAAATTTCTCTGGTGCACTCAGGCGTCCTCTATAATAATCTTCGCGAGGAAGGGTAAACCCGTAGGGATCAGAAACCACCTAGGAAACTGGAGCTAATCAGGTTAAATACCCTCCCGTTCTAGGATGTAGAGACCCCCTTTACCAGCATCAAGAGCGGGGCGCTCTATACATGTCTGGCGTCCGCCTTAGAGTAACTCTTTGTTTGGAGAATCTCTTCCTTCATTTCTTGTTCCTTCTCCACCCACTGAAAGACGCAACACAAGGATCCATCCAGGTGTAAACTGTATATCAGACGCTTGTAAACAAAGGACACTGATAACGTAAAAGAAAAAAAAATGAAAGAGTTGGGGGGAAAGAGACTTCGAAGTAGAAAAGATAGAATCACTGTAAGGCTTTTGGAAGCACAGATAATCAAAGCAATTTTACCCCCACCTACTTCAACAATGCGGCTCCGACATTTCCAGACTGTGTATATATATTTATCTCTTTGTTCGACTTGCAATGGCAAGATCTCGCTGTTAGCACCCACAGAAGCTTGCTCGAGTCGCGGCTTCTTATTCGAGGCAGAAAAAGCTGTTTCTTTTGTTGGGAGCGATTAGCTTGGTGATTGGTCGTGGGTGTAAATCAGCGTCCAGCGGTGCGGTAGCGACCACACACACACACACACACACACACACACACACACACACACACACACACACACACACACACACACACGCCAATACCTCTCAAACCTGACCCCTCACCTGGAAAACAAACTCATTAACTCACTATTATGATAGCTAGCACAGAACTGATTGGAAAAGTATTGAATCGAGGGTGAATATTCAGTATTATTTCCAAGGTAAAATCATTAGTTTTGACCTTTCATTGTTTATGGAACTCTTGTCAATTAATTACAGGAGCAATAATGTATGTATATGTATATATATATTGCTACATGCATTGAGAGGTGTAAGTCTTTCAGTGTATTCACACAAAGGTGTATATCTCTCATTGTATATATATTATTAGAGTTTACTTTCATCCTGTTTTAGAGATGAAAGTATTCTTGACTGGTTGTGTATAGGTGACATGCAGCTTTAATAACCCTCGTGTAGTTAATAGGTTTCAAACTCAATTACTCAACACACCAACCAGAGAAGGCTTATCTTGTGTATATCTGAAATCTATACGCTTAAAACTTGCATCTTTTGTAGCTAGTTTTTCCATAGTGCATGTAAAAAAATGCATATATTGCAGTATATACAGAGATTGAGGAGGTACAACAATGCCTTCAGAATGTTATACCTCTGCAGAACAGCTAGTTGAACAATGACGTTCCAGTTGTTCATTTTCAGTCATTATCATTCCTGAAATCCAGTGAGACGAAGTCTCAGGGTTAATAATTTTTTGGAGTCATCCTTTTTTAATACTCAAGAATAAAAGTCAGTACTAACAACAGTTCGCAGCCAGTACACAATACCTTGAGTGAGACAATTCTCAAATAACCCATAATTATACCGTGATTGAAACAGTTCGCAGCTGACCCACAATGTCGTGGCTGGACCACTTCACTAATAACCCACAATATCGTGGCTGGACCACTTCACTAATAACCCACAATATCGTGGCTGGACCACTTCACTTATAACCCACAATGTCGTGGCGACCACTTCACTAATAACCCACAATATCGTGGCTGGACCACTTCACTAATAACCCACAATATCGTGGCTGGACCACTTCACTTATAACCCACAATGTCGTGGCTGGACCACTTCACTAATAACCCACAATATCGTGGCTGGACCACTTCACTAATAACCCACAATATCTGGCTGGCCACTTCACATAACCCAATATCGTGGCTGGACCACTTCACTAATAACCCACAATATCATGGCTGGACCACTTCACTTATAACCCACAATGTCGTGGCTGGACCACTTCGCTAATAACCCACAATATCATGGCTGGACCACTTCACTAATAACCCACAATATCATGGCTGGTCCACTTCACGACTAACCCATAACAGCTGGAACTGTTCGCCACTTACACAAAAATATGAAGAGCAAAGTACAGGCGATGTTTCGTTCCATACTGAACTATTATCAAAGTCTACTTGCTTTGTCGACCCGTGAATGATCGACCTTGCATCCGACCTTTCCTGTCCATCCTGTAAAGAACACAAATTGAACCTAAATAACTCAAGCTCTGAATTCCCTTCCCCATCCTCCATAAAAAAAAAGTGAGCACTCAGATTTCCCGAATTCCAACTTAATCTGTAAAAATCTTGACCTCTTTTGTAGGTAATACAAGATACCCATCTCGCAACCAGTTCTCAATTTGTGCCAGCATAGATATTGTACACATGCGCCAGATGTGGTACAAAAACACAGGTGTAGTGATTAAATGTACCTGGACAAAGGAAGCTGCGAAATGAGTGTTGAGACATGGAAGATCTCTAAGGTGATTAGCGGTGCTCAGTTTCAGCTGTCAGTTGTGCTAATTGGAGTTCAGGTGAGGTAATTACTGATAGACTCTCAGGTAGGTGAGAGAGAGAGAGAGAGAGAGAGAGAGAGAGAGAGAGAGAGAGAGAGAGAGAGAGAGAGAGAGAGAGAGAGAGAGAGAGAGAGAGAGAGAGAGAGAGAAGATAGATAGAGAGAGAGAGAGAGAGAGAAGAGAGAGAGAGAGAGGGAGAGACATACAGTAAAATCACAAAACCATTTTTTTTTGCTATAAGCATTATTTACATAATTTATATTATCATGATTTATCGGAGAGTGAAACCACAATCTATTGCTCTATCAGAGCTATCTAGTGATCTATTAGAGACTGGAACCACTATCTCTTGGTCCGTCAGAGAGTGGAATCAATATCTATTTATCTATAAGAGAATAGAACTAGCGTCTCAAAGTCTATCAGAGAGCGGAACCACCATATCGAGATTTATCAGGGTTGGAGACAGCAGTGCACTGCCGACAGTGCTGAAGGATACAGGTGCTTGATAAAGCTCTATGTAGAGCTTGACAAAGTTCTATACAGAGGTCGATAAAGCTCTGTGTAGAGTTTTATCAAGTCAAACTCCACTCAGTAAAACTTGACCAGAACAAAATATTCCTCTGCGCCTGACTAGGAAACAGCTTTTGTTTCCACTGTGTAAGTATCATATAGAACAGTATACTATCACATTACTAATGCATCCAATTTTGCTAATAAAATAACTTACCTTTATGTCGAGGCTCCTTGGAGGGAAGCGACCTGAGACTCAGGTGCACCAGGCATATATATACCGTCACCCGGTGTTCCGTGGAGCACCCAGGAGTATCGTCAGCAACTAACTCTTCTTCGCTGAAAGCCTCTTCATGATTCGCTGACTGGAAGTAACTACTGACTGTAAGTAACTAAAGAAATGGTTAAGTTTGCTGCTCCCTAGTGACCGGGTTGCTATGCATTATCCTCCCCCCAGTGTGTGTGTGTGTGTGTGCGTTGGGTCCTGTCACCCGAACATTCATGATTCTCACATATATTCCGCTTCCTATTCACCTCTTGTCTGTACTGCCTCCCTTCTTCCTTCCCAGTTTTTCCCCCCATTCACCCCACCCTCTCTCTCTCTCTCTCTACCTACTCTCTCCTTTCTTTCTTCCACAACCCTCCAGTTCCTAGTGTAAGAGGTATTCTTACCATTTGGGACAGGTCCTCCTGAGAAATGGTAATTCCCAAACAATAGCAAGTCCATCTCAGTTGAATCGAAACCTTTTAAACTTCCAAAGCTACTGAAACCATAGTTTCAGTAGCACCTTACTGAAGCATCCCATCTCAGGCTGACACTTATCCTGTATGTTTGACTATGACAGGGGAAACCTCTCAAACATTTATTCCCACTGTGTAACTATCATACACAATAGGGTAGTGGCACATTGTTGATGTATTGATGAATGCTCTATGAAAGATCATTACTTTACAGGTGTTAACTACACCTCTTGCACTCTCCGTCAGCGTCTCTACTCACCTTGCTCTTTGCTCGGCTCTCCTAGATCTAAGTGCCTCCCGCTTTTCTCTACCCGTCTCTCTAACACTGACACTCTACTCAAGATCCTCGCCCCCTCACCTTTCACAAATCTCTTTCTTGTAATTGCTCACTTTACCTGCCATGAGCTCACTTCTCAGCACTACCTCCCACGACCCCACAACCTCCCACGACCCCACAACCTTCAACGACCCCACAACCTCCCACGATCCCACAACCCCCCACGACCCCACAACCTTCCACGATCCCACAACCTCTCAAGACCCCCTCTCCTCACAACCTCTCCTTTCTATAATCTTCCTCCAATACATCTTTCTTGAAATGACCCTTCTCTTCCCTTAAACTTAGCCTCCCTCCCTTCCCTTCTACCAAATCTACTTCCCTTCCCTTCTCTTCTTTCCCCTTAAACCTACCCTCCCTCGTTTCCCCCTCCCCACTGCCTTCCTCTCCTGCTAACTGATCCGGTCATTGTCGCCCGGGTCGTAAACGGTGTAAATCAAGTCGTATTAACGACCCGTCTAGCTGCTTAGCCCTGCTACCCCTGCCAATTGTCGCGCCTGCCCCCGCCCACCCAACAATCCCCAACCCACCCCGGTCCCGAAATCATCCCCTATCCCCTTCCTTTCTAGTCTACATCATCTCACACTCCACCGTCGCATCCCTTCATATTCCCCATCACCTTCCCCCATTCACGTCCTTCTTCCCCCACTGTAAACGACTGTCACGCTCGTTCAAGACTGCTATTAACGCGCTGCAGGGGAAGAGGGATGATAGAGGACAGTAGTGAGAGAGGACAGTGGCGAGAGAGAGGACAATGGCGAGAAAGGACAAGGACAAGAGAGGACAAGGGCGAGAGAAGATAGAGGAGAGAGAAGGACGACACAGGACAGAGGCGAAAGATAACAGGGACGAGAGAGGGTAGGGGCAAAATGACAGGGACGACAGGGACGAGAGAGAGAGAGAGAGAGAGAGAGAGAGAGAGAGAGAGAGAGAGAGAGAGAGAGAGAGAGAGAGAGAGAGAGAGAGAGAGAGAGAACTCATCTCCTTGAACTGGCTCTGATGGGTCATTCATTACGAGAAGTGTGGGAGATAAGGGGAAAAGGGTGATAAGAAAAAGAAATATAAGCAGAAAAGTAGCAGTAGTAGGAGGAAGTAGAATCTCTCTAAGCTGTGTGGCACTAAGTCTTTCAGATCCTTGAGGGGTGAGACCTTCTGTCTCAGCTTTATAGCCCCAGTTGGGACTGAAAACGGAGGGTCTCTCAGCTTTATAGCTCCAGTTGGGACTGAAAATGGAGGGTCTCTCAGCTTTGTAGTCCCAGATGGGAAGAAAGCTGGAGACTCTGATCTCTGTAAGATATCTCAGGGTCTTCATTTCCTCTGTATCCCACCCTCAGGGAAGTTCTTAATTAACCTCATTAACTGTGCAATGCTCCGTACTCCAGATCCTGAATAAGAACTTTCTTATTTATCTAGGCACACGGATTTTTCCAGCAGGTGCCGGAGTTTCTTACACCGGATAAGACATTACACATTCCAACAGGACTGGAGTTTCCTGACGCTAGACTGGAGTGTTATTATATACAGGATAGGACATATCAGAAAGGACTGGAGTTTTCTGACAAATCGTTTTCCCTGGATGCGACCCACAACAATCGACTAGTACACAGGCAGCTATTTTTCCTGGTGAGCAGCGGAGGCGTTAGGACACTGGCCCATATGTTTCTCCGTGGCAAGAAATCGAACCCGGAACTTTGCGATTGAGTCGAATGCTTTCACTAGTGAACCCCTCTAAGGGAAGGAGAGAGAGGAAGGGAGGGGGATAAAGGGGGTTCTCATCAGCTCTTAATTCATCTTTTTGCATTTTCTTATCTCTTGCCTTCACAAAGATAATTACAGTTGCAGTTATTCCTGCCTAAGAAACATGGATATCAAGGGGACTTGAAGGCTCAGTTTGACTAACAATATATTATACAGTCAAACACAGTAGAAAAAAAAAACATGCCTTATATATTTTAAATCGCGTCTATCACAGCAATATCATGTAAAAAATGTTTTTAAAGAGTGAAGGGAATAAAAAACTGGCAGATCTTACTTAGTGAAGGTGCACGTGAAAGTAGAATTTCCCATTTAATAGCATGTAATATGCTCAGAATTTTTGGTATAGTTAAGGGCAACCCTCTCTCATCTGCATTAACTTTAATACTAATTTTTAATGACAATAGACTTAAAATTTAAAAAATATATATGCCTGTAATGTTCTCTGCCTGCCCTACAAGATTAAATAGTGTTTAAAATGTTCAGAGTTTGGTACACAATACTTCTAGATCGTACTCCAACAGCTATTTATGCTCTGTGAATAAAATTACAAATACACTCATGACTACCTGAATTTCACTTATTCTACCCACACACACACACACACACACACACACACACACACACACACACCAGTGAGAATCACGTTGGTTCTCACGTCCTTCCACGGTCACCGAACAATTAATTCAAATGATTGAATTACTACGGAATTTGCATACAAGATGAGAGGGACTGCGCCTTGAGCAACTGCATGGAACTCTTTAGTAACTGTTTCTGTTGTTTCAGTCTTTGTATATAAGTTCTGTCTATAGTGTGAACACCTTGTGATTACTGTGCTTGTATTGTGTAAATACCTTGTAACTACTGTGCCTGCATTAATATCTTCTAACTCTTGTACCTGTATTAATCACTTGTAACTACTGTGCGTTATGTGAACACTGTAACTTCTGTGTATGTACTGCGTAAACACCTTGTAGCTGTGGGCGTCTGGTTGTACTGTGGGCGTCTGGCTGTACTGTGGGCGTCTGGTTGTACTGTGGGCGTGTACTGCTTGAAGCAGGCGTAGCCTCTCTGGACAGTAGTGACTCCAGGTATGATGCCAGGAATCAACGCTGGATTTGTCCACGCACTCCGTCGTCTGGGATGCCTGCAGATAATATATATATTTTCTTTGAATAGGTAGAGTCATCCAAGATGACTGAATGGCATTTGTAGCAACGCACTACTCTGGTTACTGTCCCTCATAGTGATCCAATAACTGCCTTATTGCATTATTGTTGTCCCACTTGGTTGTGAGATGCTTTGCCTTCATTAATTTTGTAGTCCGCTGGAGCCCTCAGTGGCATCCCTAGATGGCAGCACATTACTACAGGCATCCCTAGATGGCAGCACATTACTACAGGCATCCCTAGATGGCAGCACATTACTACAGGCATCCCTAGATGGCAGCACATTACTACAGGCATCCCTAGATGGCAGCACATTACTACAGGCATCCCTAGATGGCAGCACATTACTACAGGCATCCCTAGATGGCAGCACATTACTACAGGCATCCCTAGATGGCAGCACATTACTACAGGCATCCCTAGATGGCAGCACATTACTACAGGCATCCCTAGATGGCAGCACATTACTACAGGCATCCCTAGATGGCAGCACATTACTACAGGCATCCCTAGATGGCAGCACATTACTACAGGCATCCCTAGATGGCAGCACATTACTACAGGCATCCCTAGATGGCAGCACATTACTACAGGCATCCCTAGATGGCAGCACATTACTACAGGCATCCTAGATGGCAGCACATTACTACGGCATCCCTAGATGGCAGCACATTACTACAGGCATCCCTAGATGGCAGCACATTACTACAGGCATCCCTAGATGGCAGCACATTACTACAGGCATCCCTAGATGGCAGCACATTACTACAGGCATCCCTAGATGGCAGCACATTACTACAGGCATCCCTAGATGGCAGCACATTACTACAGGCATCCCTAGATGGCAGCACATTACTACAGGCATCCCTAGATGGCAGCACATTACTACATCATTGTTGTTTTCCGAAGAGCGTCATCTTACTCAAGTACCAAGAGTTCTTTGGTCTCGCTCGTGGACAGGTAAGCCAACGGAAGGTTCTGGTCATCTGACCAGAACCTCCAACGGCGGGTCATGTGACTAAGACCCGCGTCAGGAAACACTTGTCCTGTTTCCTGACGAACCTTACTTAACCTCGTTTGCTCTCGTTGGTGATTTGCATGACTCCGTTCCGGGGAATGAGGATGTACTTCAACTCTGGTCGATTGACAGCTTTCAGACTGAGACTCATTTTCATAAATACAATTTAATGTGCAGGTAAAGACATGACTTCCTTTCTCTTTCACCTGGAACTTGTTGAAGTTAATAAGCTTAGCTTGTTGCTGACTTCGTTAACAAGTATTATCCTTCTTCTTTGGTGCTAATTGGGGACAAGGGCCCACGATTAGCACTATATATATATATATATATATATATATATATATATATATATATATATATATATATATATATATATATATATATATATATATATATGAAGGGACGATAAAATAATGTTCCTAGCTTTTATTTTTTATTCAAAATTTCTTCGGTAAAGCTCGGATAACCACATGTTTTAATGAGACTGTAAACTACATTGTTTTTCTTATACGAGTCTCAAAACATACCTTGATCTATTTTTCTTGTATTCATATACATTTTTTTTTATATTTCCTTGTCATAATGCATTTTCATAATTAATCTCTTCCTGTCCTTTGTAAACAGCACAGAATTACTTTATCTTTACTTGTTGGTCCTCCCTGACCCACGGTTAATAATGACTGTCGCAATTCACCTTTTTATCTGCCATCATTGTTACCGTGTGTTAACCCCAGAGTCTTGCCCTGATCGGCCAAGCTGTCGTTTATATTATACACATTGGGATTATTAATTTCCGTGTGTTATAGTCAAAAGTCAACAAAATATTATATTTTTTTCTGGATTTCCTTTAGCCGTTCAGGAGAGTTTGAATTTCATCTTACGCACAACAGAAGACTCAGAAAATTTTGCCCAACTTCAAGTATTTTAATGAGTATGTTTTTTTTTTAAAAATGCTATGATCTAGTGTAGCACCTACGTCGTACACCTACGCCCACACCCACGTCCTGGACCAACGCCCACGTCCTGCACCCACGCCAGCACCCCACGTCCGTATCCACGCCAACACACGCCATCATCAACAATACTACCCTAGACGGCAACACAAATTTAATGCAAAATTGCCTCATGATCTGCAATTTGCAGCCAAGGTTCTTATCACGACCTCAACGAGTAACTCACAGTGTCAACACCGGGGCGCTTTATTGACGGAGGTAGGAATCTAGGAAGGAAGGAGGGAGGGAGGGAGGGAAGGAGGGAGGGAAGGAAGGAGGGAGGGAAGGAGGAGGAAGGAGGGAGGAAGGAGGGAGGGAAAGAGGAGAGAGAGAGAGAGAGAGAGAGAGAGAGAGAGAGAGAAAGTTTTAGGTATCAGGGTGACCTCTGCTTGTCATCAGGGTTATGTAACCTCGATCACTCGTTACGATTAACATATAATCAGCTTGTGACATGACGTAAAACATCTTCCCCTTCCCCTCCTCATCTCCTTCCTCCTCCCCCACTCTCATGTTTCCCCACTCCTTCAACCCCCTCTTACTTCATTTCCTCCCACTCTCCCCACCCTCATTTATCACCAAAAAAATTAACATTAACCCCCCTCCTTCTCGCCCCCTTCCCCTCGTCTCCTTACCCGCCATCACCCACTCCCTCACCCCCTCCCTCACCCACTCCCTCACCCCCTCCCTCACCCCCTCCCTCAACATACAATAAGATATTCGCCAAACTTGAGCCGAAGATAAGAAAAAACATATGCAAATTATCGTCCAATTACTGACTCTCGAGGCCGATAATTTTTCGAGGGAATTAATGGTCCAACTGGGTAAAGGATTATTTACCCAAAGTAGAGCGTGATGCTGATAATTCTGGGGAGTGAAGGAAGGATTCAAAATGGATAATCTGGAGAGCGTTCACTGGTTTAGTGTATGGAGGGATTATTTATCCTTTAACAGATAATTTTAGGTAGTCGTTGGATGGGGCGTCAGGGAGGGAATTATTTGCAATAATACCAGTAATTTGCTGCAGGTATCGGTGGTTAAGAGGAATTATTATTCACGTAACCAATTATTTTGAGTAGGTATTTGTATGTTATTTAAATAATAATCGATAATTTTGAGTAGTCATTTATATATAACAGATAATCTACCGTAATGATAATTAGTATAAACGGGGAGGGGAATTAATTATATTTATAGATTATTTTAGGAATATCACTGGCATTTAAAGGAATTATTTTCCCGTATTCGATAATTAAGCCGAAAATTCGGAAGCCTACGTCAATGAGGGGGATAAATTATTCTGTAATAGATAATTCAGCAAGCCATCTGTTGTCAGGACATGCGGATTATTCAGCAAGTGATGGATAATTTGGTAACAGACACACGATTGGCCAAGGTGCGAATATATATATATATATACCTCTGGTACAAATTGTGGGACCCATAGCCTCGGAGAAGTGGATAAAAAGGCTTCAAGGAAGAATATTTGGATTTCTTACTGAAGCCATTTGAATATTCCACTTCTCCTACCACCCCATCTTTTAATTTTTTTTTTTACCAATAGGTATATTTTATTACATAATATGGTACAAAGATTTGAGATACATTTTGATATAAAGATGGCATATACAGTAACGAGGTGAGAGATACATGTCTAGTACATATTGTTACATCTTTGTCACTGATTATAATGCGAAAATCTCATCAGCTCTTCCGAGCTGGTGCGCAGCCTACGAATACGCATGCATTACCTCTGAACAGCAGCCTAGTCGCTGGAACAGAAAACTAGCTGCCCTGGGATCCTAGTTACCTGTTGAGTCTTATATAATATATATAATATATATATATATATATATATATATATATATATATATATATATATATATATATATATATATATATATATATATATATATATATATATATATTATTGAAACTACGAACGAGTGGTATTGATCAATAACAACACTGCACTAGCCAATGACCCGAACCCATTATGTACTGGCCCGCTTATGGTGAGCGAGAACCACATGACGCTTTAACCCACAGGACCACCAAATTCTCGCTCACCATAGGCGGGCCAGTACAACATGGGTTCAAGTCTTTGGCTAGTGCAGTGTTGTTTGATATATATATATATATATATATATATATATATATATATATATATATATATATATATATATATATATATATATATATATATATATAAAGTTTCTCCATGGGGAAGTGATGTCTAAAATGCCAAGAGCAAGCGGCTAGTAACAATTTCTCATGTATAAATTACTAAATGTAAAAGAAGAAAAACTTTGTGTGTCTTCTTTTTTGGGGTCACGCTGCCTCGGTGGTCACGCTGCCTCGGTGGTCACGCTGCCTCGGTGGTCACGCTGCCTCGGTGGTCACGCTGACTCGGTGGTCACGCTGACTCGGTGGTCACGCTGCCTCGGTGGTCACGCTGCCTCGGTGGTCACGCTGCCTCGGTGGTCACGCTGCCTCGGTGGTCACGCTGCCTCGGTGGTCACTCTGACTCGGTGGTCACGCTGCCTCGGTGGTCACGCTGCCTCGGTGGTCACGCTGCCTCGATGGTCACGCTGCCTCGGTGGGAGACAGCCGGTGTGTTATAAAAATGTATACGAGTTATGCGACTAGTATATACCCATTATCGAAGGCCATAGATAATATTCTAATACTAGAATCACCACCTCTACACTACTGTAACCACCACTAGAGCCACAACCACCACCAGAGCCACAACCACCACCAGAACCACCACCACCACCAGAGCCACAACCACCACCAGAGCCACAACCACCACCAGAACCACCACCACCAGAGCCACACCCACCACTAAAACCACAACCACCACCAAAACCACCACCACCAACACCAGAACCACACCCACCACCAGAGCCACAACCACCAGAATCACAACCACCACCAGAACCACCACCACCACCAGAACCACACCCACCACTAAAACCACAACCACCACCAAAACCACCACCACCAACACCAGAACCACACCCACCACCAGAGCCACAACCACCACTACCACCAAAACCACCACCAACACCAGAACCACCGCCACCAACACCAGAACCACCGCCAACAACACCAGAACCACCGCCACCAACACCAGAACCACCACCACCAAACTAACATCTAATAACATACTGTCAAACTTATACTTGCTCAAAGTGCCATTAATAACAAGTCCGGTGAGGTATTCACCACCTTCACAAAATTTAAAAACCAACAAAATATCGAGAGTTTCGATTTTTCAAGAAGTTTCTGGAGTTACAGTTAATATTATGACAAAACAAAACAGTGTATATAGTAGTAGTAGTAGTAGTAAATTAAAAAAAATATATTTCCTCTTATTATTCATTACAATATTGCTAATGTTCATGAATGTATTATAAATGACGGGATATTTATTTATTTTTCAAAATCATTTTTTACAATTATTTAAATCGTATTGTAATATATCTGAGAGTATAACACACAATTATATAATATAGTGTATGATATAGTGGTGTTATCAACACCACGTTTCAAAAATAGTGTCATCTTCAGCCAGACAACAACAATAAGACTCAGGAAACCTTTGCTCGACACACCAGGAGCACCTTTGCTCGACACACCAGGAGCACCTTTCCTCGGCACACCAGGAGCACCTTTCCTCGACACACCAGGAGCACCTTTCCTCCACACACCAGGAGCACCTTTCCTCCACACACCAGGAGCATTTCTTCCTCGTGTCCTCCAGCCTGTTCCACCTTAAGTCCTCTGTGTATTTATTTGTCGTGCACGTGTCCGTAAAGTATGAGACAGTTTGTCGTGTGCCAGCTTCAGCAAGTGAGGCAATAATACTTGGTCCGTGCAGCCTGCCAGATCAGTGTCTAACTAATCCTCTGTGGAGCTCTTCACACACAATCCAGGCGAATCAAACGCTCTCCCCAGCCTTAATAAAGCTCCACCGAGATTGGAGCTTGGGTAATTAAAAGGCTTACTCTATCCACCAGGCTTTCATTCACTCTTTGTCGGCTCGTGCCAAAATTGCACGCGTAATCCTATTCTTTTAGCACGCTACTAAATGCCGTGTTCCTGAGCACTCAAGCGGCATACTGATACCAACATCAAGAAGGCTGGTGCCTCTCTTAATTCTGACCGTGGTGGATGGGGGTCAAGTCCTGTCATAGTAAACGACATGAAAGCCACAATGCCGTGGCTGGAACACTTCATTGGTAACATTCACTTTGGGAGAGACAACACTAGACGATGTTTCGGTCTGCCCTGGACCAAAATATCTCCTAAAGGTTCCAGATTGTAATGGAATATTCTGCATATCACCCAAGGAATATACTATAGAATGTTGGGATAATTAGAGCTAATCTGTGTTGAGAAAAATAAAACCTTTTGTTTTCAGTGAAGATCGACGTGTTCCAGTCTAAGGGAGAATATGAGCTATGCATGCGTGAGCTCACTAGTTGTGCGGAATGTACATTCAGTGTATATGTACTAAAAATCTGTATGTTAAACTTTTTTTCACTCAAGACTATTGGTTCGATTTTGTAGAAAGATTTGCGTGTTGCAGCAGCTGGGAGTGATGCTGCTTGCGCTGTTAGTAGTGCTGCAGCTGAGCCTGCTACTACTGACTCTGCTGCTGCTTTGTTGCTGGTGATGTTGCTTCTACTATTGCTGTTGCTAATGGTACTAACACTGTTGTTGAAATTGCCACTACTCATGCTGTTCCTAGTGCTCTTCCTTTGGCTGTTGTTGATCCCGTTGCTGCTGCTGCTGTAGCGACCTGCACTCCCTGACAGGCCACAGCAGGTCCACCCCGGTGGTTGAAGGAAGCGAGGAGAGGCAACCATTGGCAGTTGTGCACAACACCTCGACACAGTCAGCTTTGTCCGACACAGCAGGGGTGGGAGCCACCCTCCCCTAGATAAACCCCCTCCAAGGACGTTTCCTCCTGCTAATTCCACAGGACTCTCGACTAAATGCGCTTCAGGGTAGCCCCCTTGGCAAGCAATACAGGCGCTTTCCTACAGAAACGCCTCATAAAACTCGCTCTTCTTGAAGGGTTTAACTTCCTCTTGCCTTCCTCCACGAAACATTAGAATGCTTCGCTCTAAGATAAATCAGCTCACGTTAGAGCTATTTTTTATAACCTAACAATCTCCCAGGAAGGTCAATAGCGTTTAGCGCTAAGCAAATATTCCTTAAGGAAGATACAGTACGCTTTTTAGGAGATGACTAACGAGGTTGTTGATCTTTTTTTTGCAGGCTACGTTGCCAGCAGGGAACACACTCCAGGTTGCCAGCAGGAAACATATTCCAGGTTGCCAGCAGGGAACATATTCCAGGTTGCCAGCAGGGAACACACTCCAGGTTGCCAGCAGGAAACATATTCCAGGTTGCCAGCAGGAAACATATTCCAGGTTGCCAGCAGGAACACACTCAGGTTGCCAGCAGGAACTAAGTTGCACAAACTTCCAGGTTGCCAGCAGGAAACACATTCCAGTTTGCCAGCAGGAGAACCAGGTTGCCAGCAGGAACACATTCCAGGTTGCCAGCAGGAAACACACTCCAGGTTGCCAGCAGGGAACACACTCCAGGTTGCCAGCAGGAAACACATTCCAGGTTGCCAGCAGGAAACACATTCCAGTTTGCCAGCAGGAAACACATTCCAGGTTGCCAGCAGGAAACACATTCCAGTTTGCCAGCAGGAAACACACTCCAGGTTGCCAGCAGGAAACACATTCCAGGTTGCCAGCAGGAAACACACTCCAGGTTGCCAGCAGGGAACACACTCCAGGTTGCCAGCAGGAAACACATTCCAGGTTGCCAGCAGGAAACACACTCCAGGTTGCCAGCAGGAAACACACTCCAAGTTGCCAGCAGGAAACACACTCCAGGTTGCCAGCAGGAAACACACTCCAGGTTGCCAGCAGGAAACACACTCCAGGTTGCCAGCAGGAAACACACTCCAGGTTGCCAGCAGGAAACACACTCCAGGTTGCCAGCAGGAAACACACTCCAGGTTGCCAGCAAGAAACACACTCCAGGTTGCCAGCAGGAAACACACTCCAGGTTGCCAGCAGGAAACACACTCCAGGTTGCCAGCAGGAAACACACTTCAGAGTTCCCTGCCCTGAACAGCAAATACTTTCTATTTCCTGTAACATATTAAGTACATTTACCTAAGCGCTTTTAGGACCCACTTTACCGTCTAGAGGATGGATAAAGTATGCACAACAAACTAACCATTACTGAAAATGAAAGGATGGATAATGAGAACGTTCAAAACAAGAGATGCCAAGCCAATGATGATCCTTTTCAAATCACTTGTTCTCTCTAGGCTGAAATACTGCTGTACATTAACATCTCTCTTCAAATCAGATCTAGAGAGTGTACAGAGAACCTTTACTGCTTTTACTGCACATATAAGTTTTATCAAACACCTCAACTACTGGGAACGCTTGGAAATACTCGACTTGTACTCACTGGAACGCAGGCGAGAGAGATATATCATAATCTACACTTGGAAAATTCTAGAAGCAATGGTCCAGAATCTGCACACAGAAATCACTCCCTACGAAAGTAAAAGACTGAGCAGGCGGTGCAAAATACCCCCCATGAAAAGTAGGGGCGCCACTGGTACACTAAGAGAAAACGCCATAAGTGTCCGGGGCCCTAGACTGTTCAACAGCCTCCCACCAGGCATAAGGGGAATTACCAATAGACCCCTGGTTGCCTTCAAGAGGGAGCTGAACAGATACTTAAAGTCGGTGCCAGATTAGCCGGACTGTGGTTCGTACGTTGGACTATGTGCTGCCAGTAGTAACAGCCTGGTTGATCAGGCCCTGATCCACCGGGAGACCTGGTCGTGGACCGGGCCGCGGGGGCGCTGATCCCCCGAATATCCTCCAGGTAGACTCAAAGTAGACATGATGGATATCGGGTGCACAAGGACCCCAATGGAGATAAGTCACTTTGACTTTTTTTGGGTTATCCTAGGTATTCTACACATATGCTGCTATGTATTATAATTTATGTAACTGTATTTATGTGTACCTGTATCCGAATAAACTTACACAATAAACTTGCTTCGGTGGCTAAATTGTGTCCAGACCGACCAATAGACAAAGACCATCAGTATTTTCATTACAAAAGATAAATCAATTATATTTTTTTTTCTGAAGAGCATGGTGGGTGTTGTCAGGGCAGCAGGACGTGGAGGAGTGGCTAGCGAGGCTCGAACTGGTGTCTTGTGTGTGTTGTGTTATCTTCGGGTAGACGAGCCGCCTCCTGCTGCGCCTCCTCCTGGCCTTCCCGACCATGATGTATCGTCCATCTACTACGACTTCTGCAGATAAAACAACGTCCTGTCCCCCTGGACCTGCCAGAAACAATGGAGGGAGGGACTTGTCTCCTTGCCCCTCCCTTCTCTCCCCTTCTCTCTCTCTCTCTCCCTATTTTCCCTTCGTCACAAAAGGTCTCAATGGTGAAGGTAACTCTGGAGCCTAACATGAGATAGTTTCACCTCTACAACCAAGATAAAAATAGATCTCATAGTCGAATGGTTAACAATAATCTACCGTCCCACTGGATTATATGAGGGTTATGAAGATTCACGAGTAGGAAGGATGGCGATATTAAAAACATCCTTGACGGAAGACTTGAGGGATCAGAACCTCTATAAAGCATACAATGTCGAATAAAAACTACTGGCAATAATCCCTTCATTGGAAATGCCTTTCTTTGCTCACACCTGATTGTCCACCAACTCTCCCATTCAGGCCTCGGTCAGATGACCAGAACCTCCAACGGCGGGTCATCATCTGACTAAAACCCGCGTCAGGAGACACATCGTTTCCTTACGAACCTAACCTAACCTCCCAATCACATGTTGAGACCCTCTTGCAACATTGACTCTACATTTCTTATTTATATATATATATATATATATATATATATATATATATATATATATATATATATATAATGTGTGTGTGTGTTTTAGTTACCATTTTGTCTTAGGCACAGTGTGTGTGTGTGTGTGTGTGTGTGTGTGTGTGTGTGTGTGTGTGTGTGTGTGTGTGTGTGTTCTGAGATATATAATGAAATCCAAAATTTCTCACCCACCATACTTCCTCGACTTCTTCTCCCCTCTTGTATATAGTTTTTCTGTTGCCATTTTCTGTGACGACAGAGAAATCCTTATAAAAATTACATTTGTCCAGCGTGTGGGATAGATCACACTGAGAGATGGTAATACCCAGGTAATAGTAACTCCAGCTCTGCCGGAGGGAAACCCATGAAGTTGTCGTAGATGATGAGACTTTAATGGAATAAATACTTCAAGAGTTTTCAATATTTTTAAGTTTTTAATACAGTTATATTCTGTTTAAAATTCACTCCAGTTCTAAAGAAGAAATAATTAATTTTATGTTTTTTTTTAAGAAAGTCAAATATTTTTTTGTATGATACTGGCAAATTAGTGTCCACACAGCCCATCTTCAATATAAAAAAATATTCCCAAATACGTTTGAAGCCGACCACAAAAGGCATTCTCTAGTTATTTGATGGAAACTAGTTTATTTAATATATGTGTGCCAATATAAAATTTAGACAGCATAAAGTGAAAGCCGAACTTTCTTTTAATAAAGCCCATCAACACTTGTAAGTTTGAAGTTTATCAGGAAAGGCATTCTCCAGTAATCATTGAGAATTCAACGATTTCAAGTTATTTTTAACAAGTTTGATTAAAATTTCAAATTCGCACTTATGGAATATCATCCTTTTTTATACCCCCCCCTCTCACCCTACATACCTCCCTCCCTCCCAACCTCCCTCCCTCCCACCCTTCCTACCTCCCTCCCATCTTCCTTTCCCCTCTCCCGCCCTTTCTCAAATATTACATCATTAACATCCTTCCCTTGTTACATCATTGACATCCTTCCCTTGTTACATCATTGACATCCTTCCCTTGTTACATCATTGACATCCTTCCCTTGTTACATCATTGACATCCTTCCCTTGTTACATCATTGACATCCTTCCCTTGATTTACCCCCTCATTGACATCCTTCCTTGTTACATCATTGACATCCTTCTTGTTACATCATTGACATCCTTCTTGTTACATCATTGACATCCTTCCCTTGTTACATCATTGACATCCTTCCCTTGTTACATCATTGATATCACAAATCCTGTCAACACGTTTAACGTTTAACGTGTACTGGCGATAAAATATTGCCAATAAGGCGTCAGAATCACCAGTGTTGCTGTACCAAGACAACACTACAGTATACCAAGGTAATACTGTAATATACCAAGGTAAAACTGCAATATATGAAGATAATGCAGCAATATAACAAAAACAATGCAGGAATATACCAAGACAATACTGCATTCACATCGCTTCCCAGTCGACTCTATTTTCACCCCAACTATTACTACTACTACTACTACTACTACTACTACTACTACTACTACTACTACACCATCACCACCACTTGCAGATGGTAGTAGTTGGTGTTGCAGCCTGGTTCCAGCACCTTGAAGAGCATGTAACATGTATAATCTAATTCCTGTCAGGGAAAGACTTGTCTTCAGGGACCTTAATACCTTCTTAAGGACGCCAGGAACCTGATGTAATATCCAAGAGAGAGAGAGAGAGAGAGAGAGAGAGAGAGAGAGAGAGAGAGAGAGAGAGAGAGAGAGAGAGAGAGAGAGAGAGAGAGAGAGAGTTCTCACCATCTCCTCCAGTCTCCTCCACTTCATATTTCAAGCTCTGGGATGGAGTTGTACCCTGAAGTTATTGCTCTAATTTTGATGGAGTAGGCTCGTGTCTTGGCCTAATGTATCATTCATGCTTTGCGCTCTCCTACAACTCCCATTATTCATGACACACTCCTACATGATCACAGTTGTGCACCTTTGTATTTGCTGATAAACCTTACCTTGAAAAGTTACCTTGAAAAGTTACCTTAAAAAGTTACCTTGAAAAGTTACCTTGAAAAGTTACCTTAAAAAGTTACCTTGAAAAGTTACCTTGAAAAGCTAAGTACGTTTATATTAGTTAATTTAGTAAGGGCTGTTAATAAGCCTCTGTGTTCTTATGTTCTAGTTTGCAAGTTTCTAGTTTCTAACTACTTCCAAAGTATCTAGCACTGCAGCCAGAACATGTATACTGTTGTCTAACATTAGAGTGCAAAGGTCCTCATGCGTGTGTGTGCGGAGAGAGGCAAACACACGCGCGAGCGTGCACACACATACAAATACAGACACACATACAGACACACACACAGACACACGCAATATTAAAATATCACCTAACAAAATACAAGTATTTCTACATTAGGAATTAACTGTGCAAGTTATTTCCGTCTCTTCCTTCCCTTCATTCCTCTTCCGTTACCTGCCTTTCAGCCTCCACTATCTAAGCAGCGGGGAAAGTTACCATGACTTCGTGCAGGGCAGAAAGGTTGCCTTTCAGCGGTGGTGTCGAGGAGCAGCTGTAGACCGCGAAGTTGAGGAGTTGGTAACTTTTACCTTTACTAAACACTCGAACTTAAGAGACGAACCTTATGACGACGTTTCGCTCCGTCTTATGCCCCCTGTCACGTCATAACTGAACAACGGTCCAGAAAAGTCCGAAACGTCGTAATCAAGTTTCTCTCCTGAGTGCGGGTGTTTGGTTAACTGTTCCAAGCTATGGTATTGTGACATTTTATTCTTCATGGTGACTATAGTTCTATTAGAAGACTTTGCTGCTAAAGGGACTACTGATTTTAAGTTTATCTTGAGGAAAACAATTGTTTGTCAGTCGAGGTGGTGAGTGAATGACCCAATACATACGAGGTGCAGCAAGACCCAGCTGTGGATACAGCAATTCTCAGAGGGCTTATGTACTCCAGCAGGCACGAGTCATCAAGACACTTGTAATTAGGAGTCCAGTGACTAGCCAGGAGAGGCCACAAAACCGTCCTTGAAAGAGAACCAAAATTCAAGGGCCTTCAAAGAGTGAGGGGCATACATTGCAATAGGCTAGGTCATTACGCTCGCCCACAGTCCTTTAGGTTACAAAACATTGGGATGAGGCGACGGCAGGCGCCTTCTCGTGGTCCATTGATGTGTGATACGGGAAGCTCTTTGCCTGGGAGACACCGACGGTCCACAAGAAGAATAAATCTTATCATAAAAGTTGGTATTGACAGCCTGTGTGCATGCAACTAGCAAACAAAATGGCGGAAGCTGCAGTGCATCCGTTAGAGCGCATCGCCCGGGTAGAGGTGCGGCAGTCAGAGTCATGGACTCGAGTTGTTACCGTTAGGGACTCTGGGGCATATTGTACCTCACTGTGGTCCTCAGAAACTCAGTTGGAGACCAAGTCTCTTCCCAGGGGCATCTGCCCATTTAGAAGAGTCATAATCCTTCCCGCCGTTTCGTGAGTGGTAGTGGTGGCTTTTGTTGTTTGTTAAGATTGTGTTAGGGTGAAGTGGTGGGGACTAAATTTTGACTGAATCAGCCTTGTTCCGAACTAGGCGACTAGCTGCATTATCCATCATGGTAGTTATGGGGAACATCACGACGTGTGTGTTAGTTAGTTACCATTTTGTCCTAGGCACATGTCAATTAGACATTAGGCCTGTTGTATGTATGTGTGTGTGTGTGTAAGGAAACACTTCGAAATGTTTCTGCCCCACCGGGAATTGAACCCGGCCCCTCCGTGCGTGAAGCAAGAGCTTTACCCACTAGGCCACCGGGGGCCGTGTGTGTGTGTGTGTGTGTGTGTGTGTGTGTGTGTGTGTGTTGAATGCTTAGTCACCTTATCATGGTGCCATCGTTCGACCAGCTCGAGAACCTAATTATCCAACAACCTATTTATCTACCTAAATAGTAGGAAGATTTCCTCTTCCTTAGAAATTGGCTGTGATTAATTCATTTGCCTACATCAGATTTTCATGTATCAGTCACATCCAAGTTGGCAAATTCTAGTTAAGTATTTAGAAACCGTTTATATGATATTTTTCATGCCGTAAGCAATGTATAGTGACAACATTGTCATAGCTGGCAGCTACTGGATGTGCCAGCCCAGGACGGCAAATTTGAAACTCATAAAACAGACTACTTATAATAACATAAAACCACCAAGTCATTATATTTGAGTTAGACGTCCAACTAGAACAACTCTGAAGACTTGTAGATACGTATTGTAGGATCCTAAATATTACAAAACGTTTAATTTGTCTGATGCGAAATTTAAGTGCATTAACATTCTTCTAATTTAGCGAATTTTGACACTCAAGTATTTGTGTCAGTATCTCAAGGTTCAGGAAGAGTTCAAGTGGGTAGTTTGTTTATTTCCTTGATCAGTGGATTATATATATATATATATATATATATATATATATATATATATATATATATATATATATATATATATATATATATATATATATATATAAAAACATGTATATGTCGTGCCGATTAGGTAAAACTTGCGATTTTGGCTTAAATAGCAACGCTCACCTTGCCATATAAGACAAGTGAAAATTTATGTATGCAATAATTTCGCCAAAATCATTCTGAACATAACGAAAAAATATATTTCATTGTGTTTGTTTATTATTAAATTAATGTTAACGTATCTAAAATATATTTAGTTGGGTTAGGCTAAATTAAATTGCGCTTGTTGTAATAAGGTTAGGTAGGTTTTCAAAGTTTCTCTTGGTACAAAATTATAAATTCTTACATTAACATAAATGAAAAAATATATCTTTAAACGTATAAGAGAAAATTTTAGAAAGGACTTAATTTTAGATGAGTTCTTGCTAATTGACCAGTTTTACCTAATCGGCACGACATATATATATATATATATATATATATATATATATATATATATATATATATATATATATATATATATATATATTCTTTCTTCTTTCAACACGTCAGCCGTTTCCCACCGAGGCGGTGGACCGGGCGGTGGCCCACCGAGGCAGGGTGGCCCACCGAGGCAGGGTGGCCCACCGAGGCAGGGTGGCCCAAAAGGAAAAACGAAAGTATTTCCTTTTACATTTAGTAATATATACAGGAGAAGGGGTTACTAGCCCCTTGCTCCCGGCATTTTAGTCGCCTCTTACGACACGCATGGCTTACGGAGGAAGAATTCTGTTCTACTTCCCCATGGAGATAAGAGGAAATAAGAACAAGAACTAGTAAGAAAATAGAAGAAAACCCAGAGGGGTGTGTGTATATATATATACTATATGCTTGTACATGAATGTGTAGTGTGACCTAAGTGTAAGTAGAAGTAACAAGACATACCTGAGATCTTGCATATTTATGAGACAGAAAAAAAAACACCAGCAATCCTACCATCATGTAAAACAATTACAGGCTTCCGTTTTACACTCACTTGGCAGGACAGTAGTACCTCCCTGGGCAGTTGCTGTCTACCAACCTAATATATATATATATATATATATATATATATATATATATATATATATATATATATATATATATATATATATAGGATGGGGTCCACCTCTGGTGTAAATTGTGGGTCCCATAGCCTCGGAGAAGTGGATAAAAAGGCTTCAAGGAAAAATATTTAGATGTCTTTCTGAAGCCATTTGAATACTCCACTTCCCTACCACCCATCTTTTATTAAATATATATATATATATATATATATATATATATATATATATATATATATATATATTTTTTTTTTGATATTGGAGAGTTATCACTTGCTATTTTCTTCATCGTTAGAATAAAAATCCTTCAGTACGAGTTCAACTTCTTCCTCATAGTCAGTTCTCCGATTGGTGCTCGTTTGCAGCTTGCACACGTCCGTGCATGCAGGTGCATACTCGTGATGTATCGGATATTTGCATCCGCATCCGAAATCCGCGGAACATCCGCACAATTTCTTACATCCGCATCCGCATCCGCGGAACATCCGCACAATTTCTTACATCCGCATTCGCATCCGTAAAATAAGTAAGACATCCGTATACACATCCGCATACCAGATATCTAATTTTTTCACATCCGATACATCCCTAGTGCATACACACTTGTAAGACATGAGCTGCAACACAGCAATTAGTCCTAGTGATCCTTGCATTCATCCGTGATCCAGGCACATCCCTGCAGGTCTGACATATTCCGTTCACCCACTAACCACCGCCGCAATATAGCAGTGTGATACTTCACAAGGAGGTTCTGATACCATTGCCTTTGCTTCTGGACCAGGCTCATTCCTACGGTGATGCATTCTGATGATCCTGGACTAGTTTCTACTAGCTCTCTGGTAAGTACAGCCACATTTGTCGAGCGTAGAGATTCATCGCTGTTTGAGAGTGCCCGTAGTAGTGTCCAAGTGGATGTGTTACATCTCTGGGGTCTCCCGATAGGACACATTTGTCTTCATATGTGAGGTGCAGTTGTCTGCTCTGGGCAACAGAGATCATGTGCTCAAATAAGTTTTTGTCCGCGTTTAGAATTGGTTTTTGTTCTTGCGCTTTGTCTCCAGTAGGTTTTCTCTTGATGTACTAGTATGTTTTCAAGTTATGTATATTCATTTTATCATGAAATTTTGCCGTAGGCAGCATTTTCGCCAAACGTTCTTTCATGAAGTTCTGGTATGCATCCTCTCCTTTGTCATGACTGGATGACTGACAGCGTCTGACGAGATCACTATCCCAGCTGTTCTTTATCAGACCAATAAAGTTTTGAGACCATTCTCTTTCTTCTTGATCTAAGACAGTTGCAGATTTAAATGTCTGAGCGGCTGGGAACTGGTTTGGTTTGTCATTACCCTTTGCTAATGTACTAACTCCTGTACTCAAATGTTAGGTGGTGCCTACTGACAGCTCCCACTTTTAGGCTGAATCCTCGGGCTCCATCAAGCGTTTGGGCGTTTTTATTGTTGGTTTCAGTTGTATGGTCCACAGGAATTTTGCCAAAGAGATTTCGTTTGCCAGTATGCAGCGAGGACCCACCCAGGTTGAAGTGTCCGTGTGCATCCATGGGATCATAGCACCAAGAGATGAAAGGTGCAGCATCCAGTCATCTTGTCTTATTGCCCAAACCTGACCAAGCAAAATCTCCACCCTATCCACATGAAACATCCAGAATGTCGTGAGATGTAGATGAGAGAGATGCTTCAACAGACAATAAGATGTGAATAATGTTATCTGAAAATCAACATTAGGATCTTCTTTCTCTAAAATCAGAAAATAAAAGCCCAATTAAATACAGTATTATAGTCTATACAACCATTCAGATGATCTCCATGATGTAAGCCCTACAAATAAATACATCAGCAGTGTGCTGCTACATTACTATATATAACAGTTGGGCAGTTGGAACCAAAGCCATGTTTTCCTGGCATAGTCCTTCACGCAAGATGCGGCTCATACGAAGTGTTGACATGTACCAACCTGAGCCTGGAAACTTCAGTAATGAGGATATCGTCAGATATTCCATCATGGGTTCATCAGCTACCTCAGCAGATCTGGAGTTACTATCACCTAGAAGTTGCTATCTTTCAGGATAGCCTCTCCCACACACACATGAGACAGAGGGGAAGTTAAACGTTGCCTTCTCATCCTCCCACCACAATGATGTAGTTAAACCCTTCCTCCTTGCTCTTTATACCTCCCTTTTCTTATTAATTTGCTGCCTTTCTCAATCTTTATTCCCTGTTCTGTCTATTCCTTCATTCCATCGATCCTCCTTTCCCTCCCTCCCTCCTTTGCCCCACGCTATTCCCAGGGAGAGGAGGCTGGGCGAGGCATCCACCTCTGTCATCCACCTGTCAACTGCCTTGATGGACGGCCTACATGAGTCACGAGGGACTGAGAGAGGGAGGGGGAAAGAGAGAGAGAGAGAGAGAGAGAGAGAGAGAGAGAGAGAGAGAGAGAGAGAGAGAGAGAGAGAGAGAGAGAGAGAGAGAGAGAGAGAGAGAGAGTAGTTTAAATTTGAAGCTTATATATAAGACTGTCAATACTAGTTCATCACCGAAGATCATAGGTCATTTTCATTTTTATAGTCACCTTCAGATCTTCGTTTCTGATTAACTTCCTGATAGCTGACATGATCTTACTCGATCGTACCTTTTCATTTATGCTTCGCAGGTCTGATCTGAACTTGATCTGACTTTGAGTGTGTGTCCTAAAATGTATCTGTGACTCATATAAGTGTCCTGACGTCTCTTTAGCTCATACAGATGATGAGACACTTGTGAAACATTTGGGTGTCTTTATTCTTCAGTCCAATGCAGAGAAAGGTGGAAGATGAGGAAGAGTAGAGAGAATCAGTCCCTCAGCCTGGCGAGAAGCTTCGAAAATAAAGATATCCAAAAGGTGAACAAGTGTCTCATTTATCAACTTGTCGGTTTTCTAAATCACTAATTCAAACTCATATGGATGTTCTCAAATGTGTCTCATCTGTGTATGGTGATGGTTATGTGTCTCATCTGTGTATGGTGATGGTTCTGTGTCTCATCTGTGTATGATGGTTATGTGTCTCATCTGTGTATGGTGATGGTTGTCTCATCTGTGTATTGTGATGGTTATGTGTCTCATCTGTGTATGGTGATGGTTATGTGTCTCATCTGTGTATGGTGATAGTTATGTGTCTCATCTGTGTATGGTGATGGTTATGTGTCTCATCTGTGTATGGTGATGGTTATGTGTCTCATCTGTGTATGGTTATGGTTATGTGTCTCATCTGTGTATGGTGATGGTTCTGTGTCTCATCTGTGTATGATGGTTATGTGTCTCATCTGTGTATGGTTATGTGTCTCATCTGTGTATGGTGATGGTGATGGTTATGTGCCTCATCTGTTTATTATAGTGATGCCTCTATATCTCATCTGTGTCTCCTGATGTTTGTGTTCCAGCAGTGTCCTCACCTCCTGGATCTTCCTCCCATGTTCAACATTTTATCCTTGTCTCAGCTCATACAGCCTTTCTTCGTAGCGTCTGCGTTTCCGCTTTTATCATTCATACCATGATCATAGTTTCCCCTGGCTCCTCATTCCACCATTCTATTAACGGACGGAGGTTCAAGCTTCCATCACCGATGGATCCAGACGAGTTTAGCGCTTTCCATTATACACACACACACAAATTATATACATATATATATAATTTTGTTATTAACACATCGGCCGTTTCCCACAAAGGTAGGGTGACCCGAAAAATGAAGAAACACTTTCGTCATCATTCACTCCATCACTGTCTTGCCACAGGCGTGCCTACACTACAATTAAAAATAAGCGTAACATATCAACACCCTTCCTTCAGAGCACAGACACCGTACTTCCCACTTCTAGAACTGAATCCCTTCATACATGTTACTTTGCTCACACTCCAACAGCACGTCAAGTCATAAAAACCATTCGTCTCCATTCGCTTACTTCTTGCTACCCATCAGCAATGTGTCTACTTTATTCTACTTTATTTGCAAACTTGTTGACGCTTTAAAGTTTCCATTCACGTTGCTACTGCGCACTCTAGCGCACTCTAGTGCACTCTAGTGCACTCTAGCGCACTCTAGCAGAGAAATATGTAGTGAAGAAAACACAGGAGCTGAGTAAGCTGTTTTTACTGTCCTAGATAATGCATGATAGTCTTTAGTCTGCATGGAAGTAGATTGTTGTTGTCAACAGTCTGGGTGTGGACTTCCAAGTACTCCGTTGTCTGTCTTTTCCATGAACTCCCATGTTATTGTGACACTTTTGCTTTATTTAGAGCTAGCTTGATAAACCTATACACAGATCAAAACGTTGTCATAGATGCTTGATCAGAAACAGCATGTTTTTCTTCATTATTGCCAGCAGCACTCCTGCTGTATCCGGAAGTGTACAGCCGCTGTAGAGCGTCTTGAAGGAACACTTATGCTCATCCACCATCTTCATGACTTGGCATTTGGGGTGGTTTAACTCCAAGACCATCATCAAGTTTATCTTCATTCTCTTCCATTTTTATTCTTCTCATCAGTTGGGTATCATCAGCAAACACTGGCACGTAGGAGTCAATAGACGGGTAGCTCAGGTAAATATCAGTAACGACTATGTCACAGTACTGGTCCTTAGAGGACCTTTTTTTTAACTTTGCCGTAATGCGATATTTCCTCTGTTGTGGGTAATATAACTGAGAGAAATCATTAAGAATATGTTTCACTTGATATATTAATTACTATTATTATTATATTCACCAGGTAATGCTAAGCTCGAAGGTCTCCTTGAGTAAATGGCTGTCTTAATGAAGTCTTTCTTTTGCTGTAATGATTTCTGTATCGTCGATATGATTCAGGTTTGTCTTACATTTTACTCCTGCCATCGTTGCTCCTTTCCTTTGTGCCCCTCAGATATTGTGAGTCCCGGAAGCACTCTTTCCCCGTCACCACTGCCTTCCAGCTTGTGACGTACTCTCAGGTCGGACACCAATACTTCCTACAGTCTAGGGGAAAACAGTCAACAATTCCATCTCTGTAGTATTAATGTACATCCGTCTCTCTTAAAATTCCAGCTAGTCTGCATGTCAGAATTTGATTTCTTTGAACCTCTGTTTATTTTACTAAGTGAGTTCTATCCTTTGATGCTGTGACAGTTTTATTGTCTCTCTGACGGTGTGTACACTACATGCTGGTGAACCTTCACTCTAGTGTTCCTCGTTTCCTCACTTGTTTACAATATTTATAATGGGACTGAAGTGGTGCCATATTGAATGTAATGTACAGTATAACTTAGAAAATGATTCGCAAAGAACTCCAACAGTTGGAGTTCTGTGCGAGTCAAAGAACTCCAACAGTTGGAGTTCTGTGCGAGTCAAAGAACTCCAACAAGAACAAGAGGAGTTGAAGTCCAACTCCTCTTTTCATTACATACATACACTGTGTAGAAATGTAAAGAGCACATTCTTGTTAGTGTATGTATGAATATGTACATATGAATAAAGGTACAAGGTTGCATACACAAGAGAGAGCGAGAGAGAGACAGAGACAGATACAAACAGACAGAGAGAGAGAAGATAGCTCCCCTGGGAGAGGTAAACAACGGCTAATGTCGGAATATTAAATTAATTAGCCGTATAATAGAGCAGCACAATGGGTCCGCCTCGCACTTTTACCTGCGATTCTTAACACATAACGAGTTACAACTAATTAGGATAGACTTTCCATGGAGATCTAAAGGGTTTAAGATATTAATAACACTTATTACTGTTATTACATTCATAGAGTTCCCGGAGAATGTGAGACAATCAGATTCTATCTAAGGAAAGTGAGGATCATGAATCCCTCACCTCCCTTGAAAGGTAAGGGGTTTAAATGAATATATGAGATTCTAAGGGGTTTCAATGGCAGGTACAAATAGGTTTAAATGACAGGTTATAGGGGATTTAAATAATTGTAAGTTTTAAAAGGGGTTTAAATGACTATTTAAGGATCTAAGGTACTACAAAGGTAATTTAAAACAAAAACGATGATTAGCATTCAGAGATTTTTAAGAGGTTTAGAAAGGTCCACAAAGATTTCAATAAATATAAATCAATATTATTAATTATTACTAAAAGCAATACTTCTTTCTCACCTCTGTATAAGCTTGGACACTCCTGTCTCCACATACAAGGATCTCGACCCAGCCAGACTGAAGATCCTATTTCCCAGATATCTTCAGATAAGATATCTTTTCGTCAGATTTAGGCACGTTCTTGCCAGATGGAAGTAACCTCCAGCCGCTCACGTTGCATCTGGTGGCAGTCTGCCACCAGATGCAACCACATCAAAGTACCCTTTGATGCGGTTGATGGGCTCCTGATCCAAAGCATTAGAGTTACCCCTGCCATTCCTAATTACATCCCATTCCAAAGACGATGTATAACTCTGTTAAGCACTGAATACTCACATGTGTAGGATATATTATTAGGTTGATGGCGTTTTCAAGAGTTTCTTGTGTTTGCGAGAACAGGTCTTGGAAAGTCGTGAAAAAAAGGTCTCCTAGAAATGGCCTCCTACCTGGAGTTTACCTGGAGTCTACCTGGAGGGCATTCCGGGGATCGACGTCCCCGCGGCCCGGTCCATGGCCAGGCCTCCTGGTGGATCAGGGCCTAATCAACGAGGCTGTTACTGCTGGCCGCACGTAATCCAACGTACGAACCACAGCCCGGCTGATCTGTCACTGATTTTAGGTATCTGTCCAGCTCCCTCTTGAAGACAACCAGGGGTCTATGGATGGCTTCTAAGAATAACGGAAGTTTTGCATGAGAGACTTCGGAGTGATATTGTCAGATTTCACATTCAGGGATCACAACAATGATCGTCCAGGCCAGGATCCTCCAGGTCTGGTCTGGGACTGGACCGAGGTCGGTGACCCCCAAAGACGTTTACAGATAAATTAAAAGGTCTATGAATGTTCTTTCAGAATTCCCTCAAAGAATAGAGTTTAAAATTGCCCTGTAATAATGGGCTTAAAGAATGGTCTCTAAGAATAGCCTCTCAGAGAGGGCTACCAGAAAACTGGGCGGCAAGAAGACGGAAGAGAATATGAGGTGTGCGAGCCTGCCCAGGTCAGGCTGTGATGTAAGAGTGAAGGTATGTGAGTCTGATGATCCTCTTATTCCGTGTAAACAAGAACTACCTTTTCCTCACACCCACAACCCCCCCAAACACCCACAACCCCACCTTAACCTAGCATGCTGACTATTGCTCAGGGCCATGGGAGCCACCACCCCCGCCCTGGTTGGTGACAAGTGTTCAGGGTCACGGTAAGATGAGACTGGAGGATGGTGTCCCTAAGTGGAAAGTCTCAGGACTTTCGGGGATTCTTAGTCTCAAAAAAAAAAAAAAACTGTAAAAGTGATAAAACGTATTATTGTGTAGAAGTGTTCTTGATCTAAGGAACTGAAGCTAACTTTTTTATAGAGAATAAAATATTTTTTTACTAGTGTGAACAGGTTATTAACAGTTTTACTGACCAATGTGCAGTCGATAGGTTTTAAACTAAGTTAACCAACTAACCTTCCCACTGACTTGTGTATGTGTATATGTGTGTGTGTATGTGTGTGTGTATGTGTGTGTGCGTGTGTGTTTTGAATGTTTACTTTAATCCTTATTTTTGGGATTAAAGGATCCCCGTCAGGTAGTGAACAGGTGACATGCAGCCTTAATGACACGCTTGTAGTCGTAAGGCTTTAAACCCCATTAACCACTATTAAAATTTTACCATTACAGTTTACAGGATAAGAGCTGTTATCCAACCTCAGCTCGTTTCAAAGCCCAGTCCTATGTAAAGTACATTACCATTATACCTGACTTCACCCCCGGGATGCCACCCACAACAGTCGACCATCCCACAGTTACCTACTTACTCTTAAGTGAACAGGGAAACCAGGTGTAAGGAGACATACCCGTGCATTTCGCCCAGCCCGGGAGTCGTTCCCGGATTCCTTGGGTTGCGTAGCGAAGGCCATACCTCCCAGCTAGCATAATTTCAAAGTCTTCAGGTTACAGGAAGTTGGAATTTAGTGCCAGGAGATGGGTTTAGAGGTTAGAAATTCCCCTTGGGAATGTTTAAGGATCCAGAAGACAGCTTCAGATCCAGTGTGAGAGTCTCAAACCTCAGGTGAAAGTTTTGATCCCTGATAAAGGGAATTTAGGAAAGTCTACCTACGGATAGTACGATAAGCGTTCACTGGTGACCTTGCAGTGGGAGGCTGCGATAAGACAGGAGGAAGAGGAGGTAGAGAAGGAATACAGGAAAAAACGGAGGAATAGGACGAGTAGAAGTAAGAGAAAGAGCAGGAGGACGAGGAGACGGAGGAGGGGGAAGAGGACGAGTGGATTATTACCGGTTGCTGGAGTGTCATTTAGAATGTAATGAGAGGTGAGGGAGTTGGGGCAACGTCTTGCCTACAAGATGAACGAGAGACGCCGAAGGGATTTCTTGAAGCACCTAGCTGGGATGTTGCCTTGGTAACCGGTCTTGTCTTACTGCTTACCCGTCTCCATTTTATTAATTATTCTTTCTTCTGATCACCGTCGTCTCGATATTATTGCATCAATAAAGTCGACAGGAATTAACGATCACTATAATTCTTAGTAATAAAAGCCGCACTTGCGCGTGTGTACGTGTGTGTGTGTGTGTGTGTGTGTGTGTGTGTGTGTGTGTGTGTGTGTACGTGTGTGTGTGTGTGTGTGCATTAACCAATTTGTATATTCACCTATTTATAGTTACAGGGGTCATCACTATTCTACCAACATAATATTACTACTAACTCCATTACCACCGCCACTACCAACTACATCTACAATCATCAGTAATTACATTTACTATATAGACGAAAATAATAAGCTAGATTGTAGTTTGACCATTCCAGCAGTCGCACAATCTGCAGTCTTCTTTACTCCATGTATTCCCAAGTACTACCAAGAAAACAGCAGCCTGGCAGGCAGACATGCAACCATCCAGACAGACAGCCATACAGCAAGGCAAGAAGGCAAGCAGCCAGGCAAGGACGTAAGCAGCCAGGCAGGGAAGCAAGCAGCCAGGCAGGGAAGCAAGCAGCCAGGCAGGGACGCAAGCAGCCAGGCAGGGAAGCAAGCAGCCAGGCAGGGGAGAAAGCAGCCAGGCAGGGAAGCAAGCAGCCAGGCAGGGAAGCAAGCAGCCAGGCAGGGAAGCAAGCAGCCAGGCAGGGAAGCAAGCAGCCAGGCAGTTGGGTCGTGACAATGATGTAGAGGCCTCACAGACAATAAGATATACCCGAGGTTTGACACCAACTGTTTCAGATCAGGAGCCTTTGTTTCCAAGACGTCTTGAGCGAGTCTTATCTTCCTCAGGACCTTGTGGGGACGGAGGGTGCTGAATAGCGGTCATGGAGGTGGGGAAGGGGGAATCTTGGTGGCTCGGGGAGGGTGTCTGAAAGACACGAGGGAAGGGCTCCAGAGGGCGTGGTGGAGAGAGTCAGAGAGTGGTTAGCGAATAGTTTAGAAGTGAAAAATTTGTATTGTCGTGGGGCACTTTTAGCTGGCGTCAGAAGGTACATCTAGCTAGTACTTCTAAGAATTACCGGCAACATTCTTCTTTATGCTCTTCTCCTCTTGCTGTGCCTGTCTCTTAATTAACAAATTTTGCTTTAATAATTGTATAATAACGAGATACGTCAGTATACTATACATACTAGTCTACTCTTTATAGCTATATCAACAGGCTGTATTTCAAACATATGTAAACATCCCCATGGTCAGAACAACCCAGGATTCCCAGTATTAATCAGCTTCACTCTCTTAGTAAAACCCTCAAAGTTTTGGCTGTTGCTCAGGAAGACATGCAGCTGGTGGATGTGTGTATTTTCTTTCGACTAGGCGGAACTGTGAACCTGTCATGCAAATCACTGTTGCTCTCCAAGTTAGGGTTCCACGCCCGCTTGGATGAGCTGCTCACTCTGAAGGGACGCGTCAGCTCTGGATCAGCATATATATATATATATATATATATATATATATATATATATATATATATATATATATATATATATATATATATATATATATATATATATGCTTCTGGCTATGATACACCGGGGATATAGTTAGAATCTATAGCAATGCTGACGAACACGTACGTAAAGGAAATAAATGGTATAAAATACCGACACAATGGAAAAATAAACACATAAGCAGTATAATGTGATCCTTTATTGACAACGTTTCGCCCACGCAGTGGGCTTTATCGAACCACAAACAGATGTTTGTGACTCGATAAAGTCCACTGCGTGGGCGAAACGTTGTCAATAAAGGATCACATTATACTGCTTATGTGTTTATTTTTCCACGTACGTAAAGAATGGATGACAAAAAATATAAATAATTCGCTCTTAGGAGAGGAAGCTGATGAGCTACTTGTGAAGTATTCCACCCATGGTATCGTATCTTGTGAAGTATTCCACCCATGGTATCGTATCTTGTGAAGTATTCCACCCATGGTATCGTATCTTGTGAAGTATTCCACTCATGGTATCGTATCTTGTGAAGTATTCCACCCATGGTATCGTATCTTGTGAAGTATTCCACTCATGGTATCGTATCTTGTGAATTATTCCACCCATGGTATCGTATCTTGTGAAGTATTCCACCCATGGTATCGTATCTTGTGAAGTATTCCACCCATGGTATCGTATCTTTTCTTTTCATTCTAAAACTAGTTAAGCCAGGCACCGTATTATTTAACCCAGTTAACTTTCACGCCAATTATTATCAAATGAGAGACGACAACAAATTAAGTTATTAATTATACTGATGTTATACAAGAACTGAGTCAAGATATTCACTCTTAAATCTCTCCAAAATCACAGAGGTAATATTCACTCTAAAATCCCCCGTTGTTAAACTAAGTTGCATAGCCGTATCCGTTGTTATATTTCACAGATGTTACCGTTGCAAAGTTAGCTGTTGTCGTTGTTAAGTTGAACAGTTGTTGTCGTTATTAAGTTAGATAGCTTTGGCTGTTGCAAAGTTAAAATAATTTAATGTCTTGGTTGGAAGGAAGTTATTGTTAGATAAAACTGCTAGACTTTGTGTGTGTACTCGCCAATTTGTGGTTGCAGGGGTCGATTCACAGCTCCTGTGTGTGTGTGTGTGTGTGTGTGTGTGTAATTTCCTTATTCCACGCAACAAATAATTTTCCCAAGAATCAGAATAAAAAAAAAATTCTGAATCATAACACACAAATCTACAATACCACGAAGACCAGTAATAACTAATAACAAATGAACTCCAAGCCTAAGTAGCAGCATTAAATGCAGTATTAAGAAGCAATCCAATGATTTTTTACGCTGTCTCCACTGGCAACACATAAAGTACGCTCCGTTCGCCCCACTACCTGTGTTTATGCAACAATGACATCTCTTATAAACAGCTTCTGACCAGCTCCATTAAATTTCGTCTCCAGGGTTTTTATTCTGTCTAAAATGAGCAGGCGGCGGGTGCTTCATCAGAGCCTTGGCAAACTCACATGGTACCTGGCTATTAATAAGCAGGAGAGTATTTCTCTCTCTCGTGTATGTGTGTGTGTGTTTATGTATATGTGTGCATGTATGTGTGTTTATGGGAAATTAAAATGACTGATGTATGCATACATTATAATGAAGTTGAGACGACAATAATAAGTCAAGAGAATAATAATTTGTGATTAAGTAAACAAAGGCAAGAATTACCAAGAAAGTAGAATAACAATTAACAGTGAATAAAAAAGACATACCTTCATATAAGTACGACAGCTGTGTCGAGCTTCAGTGAACACGTAGACCAGACTGTTCAACAGCCTCCCAGCATACATGAGGGGGATTGCCAATAGACCCCTGGCTGTCTTCAAGAGGGAACTGGACAGGCTGTGGTTCGTACGTCGGTTTACGTGCGGCCAGCAGTAACAGCCTTGTTGATCAGACCTCTGATTCACCCCTTGACCTGGTCTCAGACCGGGCCACGGGGGCATTGACCCCCGAAACCCTCTCCAGGTATGCTCCAGGAGTGTCAGCGGCGTCACCGTCAAGGAAGGTCGCTGTGTTGACTGACCGTCAGCTCTGCTTCAGAAGTTGTCCTCAACTACGGTCAACTACGGCGTGTGGCAGTGTTCCCTAATGGTGCTAAACACTGGCAGTGTTCCCTAATGGTGCTAAACACTGGTTTAGCAATCGCAAGTTTCGCTCCATTTGATATGCCTTTATGTTCATGGATTCTAGTAATTTGTTAAATACTTTTTCGTCTTACCAACATGAGGTTTTACAGCACTAACACGTGTATTTGCATACAGCCCATAAGCTTTGTTTACAACGTTTCGCCATACAATGGACTTTATCAAGTTACAAACTGTCTTTGACTTGATAAAGCCCACTGTTTGGGAGGACAGTAGTCAATAAAGAATCACATTATAGTGTATTTGTATTTATTTCTCCACAGCAGAGAACTTAAAGTTCAATAGTGTGTGCTCTTTTATTTTAAAGAATTTATTAATAGTATCTAATGGTTTGACTAAAATTCCAGTATTTACTAGAGGGAAAAATATTAGACAACCTAATATATGTGTTTATAAAATTCATATGGGAAGCCATTATTAACTAGTAATAGACCTCAGGCGGTCTGTATGTAATCTGAGGTGTAAACTAGTTCATAAGGGTTTCTGTATGATACAAAACAAGTGCAAACAATGGGATAGCTAGTCTTAGTTCACGTTGGCATGATGAGTTATCTGCGAGGAGGAAAAGGAAGAGGAGAAGAAAGAGGGGGAGGAGGAGGAAGAGTAACAAAAGGAGGAGAAGGATGAAAATGAGACGAGAAAGCTAGAGATATACTCCCGTTAGCCAAGAGCCCCAGACGAGAGCCTCCTGTGTTCTAGCCTTCCTACTCTGCTGCCCCGAGAGATCACAATTCTCGTGGGTGGAACTCGGGTGGAAATAAATTATTACCTTGGTCTCCCCGACGCCGGGTAATACATGACCATTGAGGGCCAGGACTGAGGAGAGCGTGCAGGCAAAACCCATGCTTTTTGTGCCTCCCCGGTGAACCGGTGTCAATTTGGTGCTCCGCTCTGTTTGGATAGTGGGACCTGCGTGTTGCCTGCGTTGGTTTTATGCAGGCTGTGTGGGGAGGGAGGGAGGGAGAGAGAGAGAGAGAGAGAGAGAGAGAGAGAGAGAGAGAGAGAGAGAGAGAGAGAGAGAGAGAGAGAGAGAGAGAGAGAGAGAGAGAGAGAACGAGAAATAGAGATAGATAAAGACGCAAAGTTTCTTGCAGAGGCTGCCTGCTGAGAATGGCTAACTGCTGTTTCGTTACATCTAATTATCTCTCTGGCATACGAGATTAAAATAGAATAGTAAAAGGCGCTCTCCCTGCCCTCCACTTCCTTCGGCCACAATGCTGACTTAAGTATGTGGCGAAGTCCAAGACAGAGTAAAACCTATGACACGGATATTAAACTTGAGAGATGGGAGCACTCTTGAGACAGTCTCTGAACTATCTTCAAAATTCAGTTACCTATAGACAGTCCTTGCACAGCATCTAGCTGAATCGATATTTGTAAGGTCCTGGTGTAATCAGGTCTTAAAGAATTGTACTGTTTACACCTGCAGCTCCAGTGGGCAGTCTATTTACCTGTAATGCTGTACCTATATTTGTGTTGAACTTTTCAGATATTCTATATTTTAGATCCACTGATTAACTTTGTATTTTTATTCTGATTGCTCGACTCCCCGTCTGCCTTCTTCTTCTTCTTCTTCTTCTTCTTCACCTATTCTGTTATTTACCTCGTTATTCATAGGCTCGTCTGTCAACACATCCGCTACAAATATCTAAAAACATTCAGTTGCTCCATAGCCTTTCCCTCGAAGGTAACGTCTAATCTTTCATCGTTTAGATTTTTGCCCTCATCACCTTTCTCTTTCCTATGTTTACATTCATGTTTCCGTTTATCATCCACATTTAATAATTTTTCAGAAGACTCTATGGAGGAAATCGCCTCAAAACTGTTCAACAATGCCTCATGTAAAGCAATACATGACGGAGTTATCTTGGCGTTCCTAATTCCTCTTTTGTAACTCGTCTCGACCCTCAAGCCATTTGTACTGGTGCAGGCAGCTCTTCGCCTGTCTTCCCACAGCTTACCTCAAGGTACGTGGTACTGTTGAGTACATTTCTGGGAACCTGACAGTCCTCACACTGCTCCTGCTCACTCGAGTACTTTCTTTACCTTTCTTTCTCTCGTTTTGTAGTTGTAGTGTTAATAATACTAATAGAAAAAGTAATTAATTTAATAATAATAATAATAATAATAATAATAATAATAATAATAATAATAATACAGATTTTCATCAATTATTTTACAATTATTATTGCATTATCATTTAGTATAATATATTTTTTTAATATTACAATTTAATACATACTATCATCATTTTATATGTTACTTCTAATTAATATCATTGTTGGAAATATTATTCGATATCAACCAAAAGCATAATTAATTACTGCGCCGTTCTTATGGCTATTTCCCTGAGTTCGTTAAATTTTCGTAGGCTGCAAAAATGGTCCGAACAAGATAATGTTTTTGTCTTCCGGCGAGGAAAATGGGGGCTAATAATGATGCCAGAGCTGCAACAATGTTTCCGCGGTACGCACATAACACCGCATTATTTCCAACTTGCAAACTTTCTATAAAAGCAACTTTTATTTCTATTTTTTTGGGGGAAAAAAAAAACCTCTCAGTAGTTGTACACGCTGCCATTGGTTAAATTCCCTGTGGCTTCGTAAAGTATTTCTAGTAAGGGGGGATGGCTAGTTTGGACTGTATCTTTTCCGTTTGACTGGCAAATAGTGTCGACAGTTAATGGGGCTTAATGCCTACCGACTAATCAAGGGTCATTAACTATCATCCTAGCTCGTTTTCTTGTTCTTCAAACTATCCTCCTATCTTCCCTTCTTCATCAAACTATCCTCCTATCTTTCCTTCTTGTTTTGAGATTGCCTTTAAACTCTACACCACCAGACAAGAATGTTTTAATCCCTATTTTAGGGATTAAACTCTCAGCATATACACACCGAGAGAGATGCACTTCAGTGTGTCTATTGTCGGTCGTGAGAGAGAGAGAGAGAGAGCTGTCGAGTCGTGGTTTGACAGTGTTCGACACTGTACGTGTCAGCAGCAGAATAGAGAGTTGCTCAGAAAACTGTGTCTCCAACTCAAACTTCCTCAGCTCTCTCTGTAACCCGTCTTCACTGGGTTCTCGAACCCATGGCAGGCAAGTGATTAAAAATAGCAGGCCAGTGTGCTCAACCGTTGTGTTTTTACGTATTATCATAATTTGGTCAAAGTTTTCCTCCATTTCTATTTTACAAGTAATTTGCTATCACTATACCTCTGCTAATTCAGTGCCTGGTCTTAACTCAGGTATACCTCGCACTCTCAGTGGTTGCTGTTAAAGGGACATTAATCCCAATATCATTGAAAGGAAGTATCCAATAAAGATGGACTGAGTACAGACAGGCACCGCTTTACGGCGCTCCACTTTACAGTGCTTCGCTTATGCAGCGGTTTTTCAATTATACCAGTGCATCTGAGACCATGTACTGGTCCAGTAGTTGCGAGAGGCAGGAACGACCTTCTCTAATTCCATGGTGGCTATGGGTTGTGCAGTTGTTGAGAATCCTTCATTTATTCGGACTTCCTACAATAAATATATTCACCACTCACTATAAGCTAAGTACGAAAATATTTTAAGGTAAATAATGTGAGTACTGTATATGCATTTTTTAGTAGCAGTTCTATTGCTCACTTAATATATGATAGTG
Source organism: Cherax destructor (assembly GCA_009830355.1). Lineage (NCBI taxonomy): Eukaryota > Metazoa > Arthropoda > Malacostraca > Decapoda > Parastacidae > Cherax > Cherax destructor. The sequence continues at coordinate 395,768 of WNWK01000433.1, read as the reverse complement.
TAAACATGTTATCAGGCTTTTATATATATATGATGGTAAAAAAAGGTTATGTTTCACTTTACAGCGATTTTAGCTTTATAGCGGTAGCCCGGAACGTAACCTGCTGTGTAAACGGGGCCCTCACGTATATACATTTGCGTTCTTTCATCCATGCACTCACTAAGTCAACAAACTTTAGTTTCTTGAAATCTGTATATACACCAGTGTTGTAGGTTCAAATACGCAGGAAAGAGTTCCAGTGAGGTTTTCTGATGACACTTTTGTTATTTGTACCTAAATATGTATGAGTCAGCAGCGACACACCCACATTTCTCTATGAATTTCTCTCATATTTATTCACCAGTGTTAGTGTTCTTCCCGTTTCTGGCCTTACTCTCTGACCGTGTCATGAGAGCTCACAAGAAACTGCTTTTGAAGATTTTGAAGATTTTGGCTTCAATAACAACGCTCTTGCCGAATAAGGCAAGCGAAAATTTGTGTATGTAATAATTTCGCAAAAATCATTCTCAACTTAACGAAAAAAATTATTTTAATTGTGTTTGTTTATTATTAAATTATTGTAAATTTATATAAAATATATTTAGTTGGATTAGGCTAAATTAAATTGAGCTTGTTATAATAAGGTTAGGTAAGTTTCCTAAGGTTCTTTTGGTAAAAAATTAATAATTTTTTTGTTAACATAAATGAAAAAATATATCTTTAAACGTATAAGAGAATTTTTAGAAAGAACTTAACTTTAAATGAGTTCCTGCTAATTGACCAGTTTTACCTATTCGGCACGACATATATATATATTCATACACAAGAACTTTCGTAAGCAAACACCAATTAATTTATATTCTCGTCCCCCAAAAAACAGATAAGCAGCCTAGAATTTTCAGTAACTGATTATTTTTCGAGAAATAATGAGACAGGCAAACATACTGCCTCCTGCACACGCACACACGCACACACGCACACACACACACACACACACACACACACACACACACACACACACACTAAGGACACCGACATACAAACACACATCGTCTTCAGCTTTGTAAACAAGAGGTGGACTGTACAGGCCATTATGTTTGTGTTGCATATTAGGGACAGGTGGGTGATCAAATTACCTGAGAGAGAGAGAGAGAGATAGGGAGGTAGATATGGGTGACTGGCTAGTTGGCTAACTGACTGGCTAGCTGGATGGCTGGCTAGCTGGTTGGCTGGCTGGCTGGCTGGCTAGCTGGCTGGCAGGCTGGCTGGCTAGCTGGCTGGCTGGCTGGCAGGCAGGCTGCCTGCCTTCCTCCTTGCCTGCCTGCACCATCAGGGACTCACGCTGTGACAAACACACAAGCATGTGTGCCAGTGTATCGTTCTTTCAAGCGTTACATTATTTGATTGTATTTACATTTTCTTATTTCTTTACTATTCGTATCTCTTAAAGTAAGTTGTCTCCTTGTCAGGTTTACGTTGGCTGCAGCCAAGTCACCCTGTAAACCAGCCACTCAGCCAGTAAACCAGTCAGTCAACTAATACACCAGCTAGTTAGCCTTTAAAATAGACAGTTCACAGCCTGTCTGCCAGTCTGCCAATCTACTAGCCAGCCAGCTTTTCAGCCAGACAGCCAGCCAATCAGGCAGGTAGCTAGGAACCTGACCACTCATCACAACCTGCAGCCAGACAACTAGCGAGGCATCCAGCCAGTACCTATCTAATCAGCCAGGTTGTAGCCAGTCCGAGGTTGCAACCAGACGAGGTTGTTAGTAGCTTCCTCTGAGGCTGAACTTGTAACAACCTTAATTATTCCTGTGTTATTAATTATATTCTCTCACATCCCACTAGTAATATTACCACTGATAATATTTAGAAATTACTCCTGGTATTCCCTCCTTCACTTATCTTACCTCAGTATTCGTCTCCATATCATTTTTTCCAGGTGCCAAATCACACACACATTCACATCGGGGCCAGGAGCTGAAACTCGATCCCTGCAACCCTTTATAGGTGAGTACACATACACAATGACAAGGTGGATAGGGACAGAATGTTTCAGATATGGGACACAGCAACAAGGGGACACAAGTGGAAGTTAACAATTCATACGAGTCATAGGGATGTTAGGAAGCGTTTCTTCAGCCATGGAATTGTCAGGAAGTGGACCAATCTAGAGAGTGAAGTAGTGGATGCTAGATCCATACATAGCTTTAAGAAGATGTACGATAAAGCTCTTGGAGTAGGGAGAGACAGAGTGGACCTAGTAGCGACTAGCGAAGAGGCGGGGCCAGGAGCTATGACTCGAACCCTGTAACTACATATAGGTGAGTACACACACACACACACACACATACACACACACACACACAAACACACAAACACACAAACACACACACACACACACACACACACACACACACACACACACACACACACACACACTCAGGCCTAGTGTCTAATTGACATGTGCCTAGGACAAAATGGTAACTAACACACACATTACTCACAGCTGACAGAAACTTTGTTTACATCAGGTGATTTGCTGGAATGATTACTTTCTGGCTGTGGGTTGTCTTCATCGTTAACATACTCGCTGAAGCACTCGCTAGGTCACCGATACACCACTCACCTTATCTAGGTGCCCATTACACAGAACTGGAACACCTGATTACCGCCAGGATGATCCACATGTGATCCTGCTTCTGAAGCCTCATTCTACCTGATCCACCACAATACTCGCATCTTGGCCATCAAAACAACACTGTAAATAAGTCTTGAACCTCATGAAATTTGCTTCAACCTGTCACCTCCGTCCACACTTATAAATCATCAACTTTATAACAATAATAATAATAATAATAATAATAATAATAATAATAATAATAATAATAATAATAATATTATTATTATTATTATTATTATTATTATTATTGGAATATCCACACCCCTCCTTCAGAGTGCAAACACTATTCTACCCACCTCCAGGACTCAAGTCCGGCTAACCAGTTTCCCTGAATCCCTTCATAAATGTTACCTATAGTTCACTATAAACACATGCTCTACACATCCTCTACCCTTCCTAAAACAACCTCGTTGATCTGTGATCCAGCTTTCTGTCTTACCCTTAATTCTTTCAATAATAACTATACCATTTGATTATTATTATTATTATTATTAGCGTTAAAGTTATATTCGTGGCGATTCAAGTAGTATCACAACAGTGTCACTATCACATTTGCGAGGAAAGTGATAGGATGGATAATGAGAACTTATGGAACGAGGGATACCATACCAATGATGATCTTTTTAAATCGCTTCTCTGTAAGCTATAATTCTGCTGTACTCTAACAGCCCCATTTAAGACAGGTGCAAATCTAGAGAATGTACGGAGAACCTTCACTGTATGTATTAATTCAATCAAGCATTCTAATTACTGGGAACGTTTGAAGTACCTTGATCTCTACTCCATGGAGTGTAGGCGAGAAAGGTATATCATAATCTACACCTGGAAAATCCTAGAGTAATTGGTCCCAAATTTACACACAGAAATCACCCCCTACGAAAGCAAAAGGCTAGGCAGGCGGCGCAGCAGACCCGCAAAGAAAAGCAGGGGTGCCATGAGTACACTGAGAGAAAACATAATAAGTGTCTGGGGCCCAAGACTGTTCAACAGCAGATACCTAAGGTCAGTACCCGATCAGCCGGTCTGCGGCTCGTACGTTGAATTGCGTAACAGCCTGGTTGATTAGTCCCTGATCCACTGGGAGACTTTGTCAATAATTGGGTAGCTGAGGCGTTGACCCCCCCCCCGGAACAACCTCCAGGTAGACTCCAGGTAGCGTTTAGATGGGAATGAGTCAAGACTATCAGTTTTAGGGTTTGACATGCTGTTAGAGTGCTATAATACACGACACTGTTGAAAGAAGGGATGGGCATGCCTTGGTAGTAGTAAAGGGCTCTTGTTTCAAGGAGGTTGAGACACCTTTTCCTTCCTGGGATCAACTTCGAGTACCTGCCATTCCGCAGGTGCTGCCTGACCCTCCTGGAGTTCACACTGAGAGACTCACCAGTTTAAGTCGTAATTGAAACACAAACCTCAGGTTCATTAATTTTCCGCCACGTCAAGCAGAGAAGGAAGTGGCTGGAGAAGGTGGATGATGGGGAAGAGAGAGAGAGAGAGAGAGAGAGAGAGAGAGAGAGAGAGAGAGAGAGAGAGAGAGAGAGAGAGAGAGGAGAAGAGAGAGAGAGAGATGGAGGGAGAGAGGGAAAGGGGATATTCTAATTTCTCTTATCGCTCATATGGATAAAGCTGTTTAAGAGGTAGTGTCAGAAATAGGAGGCGTGAACAACCACGCCCCCCCCCCCCCCAAGATGAAACCTGTTAACTGCTCCCTAGAGTAGGTTCCTTTGACCTCACTGAGTAAGGCTGAGATAACCCGGCAGATGGTACCTTCCTGCTGCCTAGGGTACCCTATAGTACCTGGTAATGAAAATAGTGCCTGGTGGTACCTGATAGTGATGGTGGTATTAGGACGTGATGGTGGTAGTACTTGTTAAAGATGTTAGTACCTGGTAGTGATGGTGGTACCTGGTAGTGATGGTAGTACCAGGTAGGGATGGTGGTACCTGGTAATGATAGTGGTACTGGATAGTGATAATGGTACTTGGTAGTGATGGTGGTACTTGAAGCGGACCTGCCCCTGCCCTGGTCCCAGGGGTACCATGCCCGTCCCTGCCCGGGTCCCTGGGGTACCATTCCCGTCCCTGCTCTGGTCCTTGGGGTACCAAGCCCGTCCTTGCCCTGGTCCCTGAGGTATCATATGGTCCCCGGGGTAGCAAGTCTTGGATAATGGAGCGGGTGTCAAGGTACGCCAAGCGCTGTATCGCCAGCATCACTGACTAATATTCCATACATCAGTGTCGCCCAGACTGGCGAAGTATGTTTCAATTATCTCCTTCTCCTTGTACTGTCTCTCTTCGCCAAGCCTGGCGCTGCCGAAGTGTGCACTGCCTGTGCCAAGCCTGGCTGTGCTAAGGTGTGCACTGCCTCTGCCTAGCCTGGCGCTGCCAAGGTGTGCACTGCCTCTGCCTAGCCTGGCGCTGCCAAGGTGTGCACTGCCTCTGCCTAGCCTGGCGCTGATAACATCTTTTCTATACACTGCTCAATCACTTCACTTGTTCCAAGAGATTTACTCTTATTGCTATTATATATCTTATTATAATTGTTGCTATTCTCCATAGGGAAATGGAGAAGAATCCTTCCTCCGTAAGCCATGCGTGTCATAAGAGGCGACTAAAATGCCGGGAGCAAGGGGCTAGTGACTCCTTCTCCTATATAAATTACTAAATTTACATCTCTCTCTCTCTCTCTGTATATATATATATATATATATATATATATATATATATATATATATATATATATATATATATATATATATATATATATGTATATTTTATATATAATGAGACAAGGTTCATTCTTTCCATACACTCTTTTCTCAGTAGCTACTAGGAGATGGAAAATACTAGCTCTAGTAGGCCTTTCGCACTTTCGCAAATGCTTTTTCAGGAGCTACGCAATGTTGTAAGGGCTGCAACAGATAGGATGAGAAGGGAAAGGTGGTGTATCAAGCCCCGAGCCCCTCCAGAGAGGCCAGGGCAGAGCCAGGACCTTCCTGGCGGTGGGCACTAGCACAAGAGGCAGCGTAAAGACCTTCATCTAAGCTGGTGGGATGTAAGAGAACGATATAGGTGACGTTCAAGAGGACCTCCTTGCTAGCGCAGGCACGAGATCCTCTCGTCATTATCTAATATCCTCAGTTTGTAAACAAAAATTTCTCCCAATTTGCGAGCGTGGTGGGAGGGAGAGGATGGAGTGGGGAGGGTGGAGGGTGGGAAGGGATGAAGCTTGTTATTGGGGAAGGAGGGAGGGGAATGAGGTGGAGATGGGGGAGATATCAGGCGCTAGTGGTGATAGAGGAGATGAGGGAAGGAAGGGGAAAGGATAAGTAGAGGGAGGATGGAAGATGTGGGGAAGATAGGCAGCGAGGGGAGAGAGAGAGAGAGAGAGAGAGAGAGAGAGAGAGAGAGAGAGAGAGAGAGAGAGAGAGAGAGAGAGAGAGAGAGATTGGTAAATAGGTCGAGAAGCTGACTGGAAATTATATGGATGGGTGTAGAGTAAGTGAGAAGGGATGGTTGATAAGTGCACAAGGAATGGAGGAAAGGAGGAAAGGAGGGAGACTAGGAGTGGGAATAAGGGGAAAGGAAGAGATGGGTAAAGGGAGTTGATGAGGGGAGGGGAGGGGAAGACCAGATCAACACATTACATAAGTTTTCCCTCAATGAACGGAGGAGACGAACGGATAAACTTTAGCAATTTGAGGCGTCGTTGCTTAGAGAGAGAGAGAGAGAGAGAGAGAGAGAGAGAGAGAGAGAGAGAGAGAGAGAGAGAGAGAGAGAGAGAGAGAGAGAGAGAATAGGCAAAAATGCTCAACGCACATGGGCTAAACTACCATAAACAGAAATTTAAATTAGACCAAACAGAAGAAATGGATCAAGAACTCATTAGTGCCCTCCTCATTATCTCTCTCATTACCTCCATCCCTCGTCTCATTATCTCCCCCTCCCATTCTCCAAACACCTCGATTTATTGGGAATTTATTGTTTTAGTGCGTCTTGAGTGGCGGCCGGAGCCGGAGGGAAGGAGTCACAAGCCCTGGTCTTAATGAGCTACTCCCGTCACATCACACATGTAAGTACATACGTCAAGAGAGCGTACGTACGTACACACACACACACACACACACACACACACACACACACACACACACACACACACACACACACACACACACACACACACACACACACACCCACACACACGACAAGCTTTGGTTCCCCACTCGATCAAGCATGTTGGAAAGAGGCAAAGGTTTGGAACGAGACTAGTCCCAGAGCAGAGATGAATGCGCTATTAGGATAGACTAAATGAATTTAATCCTACTTTACTCTAAAAGAGAAAACAGGGAAGGACATGACCGTGATTTGAAAGATGCTCAAATAATATGGATAGTCTGTAGTCCTGGCCCTCTATGGTGAGGCACTGCACGGAACTGTGCCACCACGCTCCTGACGGTACACTGGGCTAAGCCCACAAACAGCAGCCTCTGTATCTGCCCATTAACACTCAAAAAGACCCTTTTGCAAGAGAAATATAGAGTATCTTGTTGCTCTTATATCCAGTTTCTAGTTTCTGGATCGCTTGGCTTGAAATATAAACTTCTCTGATTCCCTTGGCGTATGACAATACTGTAGTGGCTGTTACAATTTACAAAATACAGCTGAAGAAGAATAGTCTGTACCTTGGCATCAGACTGGGGAAGACAGTCTTACGTGTGGCACCTGTAGCATTCAATATTGGCAGTGATTTAGTCAGCCTCAGCGCACACATTTTTGTCAGTGAGAATAATGCATTTTGTGTCCCAGATATTGTCTCAGTGTTACTAAGACTTATCTATGGTTGTGAAGATACCATACGTGACGAGTCTTAGTCATGTGATGGACCAGTGTCCTCTCAAGTGTTAGAAAGGTGACTCTAGGACACAGTGGACTCACTAGTTCTCCACCAGGTGAAAAGGTCTAAAGAGGTGGCACTCATGCTTAACAAAGTTGGACATTTCAAGAGTAGTGCCATGATGAAGCCGGTGTTTAGCACTTTACATTGACTACAGTAATAGCTCAAGAAAGCCGGCTATTAAGCTATAAGCAACTATTGCAACAAGATGCAATTTCAGAGGATAACATTCTACAGTTCTCTTGGAACCTAAACTGGAGTAACCCTGCCGCCAAATGTCAGCGTTGATAATTTTGCACAATTTTCCTTCTGCCAACATTGACATTCTTGATGAGACTAGGACTGAGAGAACACCTTCCCTGCAACACAAAGGGAACAATCACAAGATTATTAGCTTGATACATTAAAGCTTTTAGTAAATCAAACTCTCCTAGCTCCAAGTATTATGGAAAACTTGGGTCCCTTTGAAGACAAGCCTTGTGTAAACACCCCAGCAGTGTCCTGTCCAGTACAGACGATATAGTTAGTCTATCCTGCAGAAGAATTATCCTGCTTAAAGGATGGCTAATTATACTATTTAACATTTTTATTCCACCGTCAACAATTGGTACAGAAAAGTTACTCTGAGAATGTTTTATCATTCCATTATATGTCAACATTCAACTGTTCGCGCCTCCCGTTCATCATTCTGTTTATTCTGTTTATTCATTGACAGTTTTTTATTACGACTTTATCTGAGTTCATTCTGCATTAACATCAGTATATTTGTTCATGAACTGGACACCGTTCCTACAGTAGTACAAAAAAAGACACTCTGACAGTGCTTTATCAGTCTATAATATATCAACATTCTAAATTAACATCAGCAGTATATTTGTGCACGAAGTGGACACCGTACCAACAGTAGAGGTCCCAGGTACACGTGAACACTCATCAATTTTAAGACGGCAGTTCCAGACTGTCGAAGGTAACTTATGGCACGTTTCCAGTGTCAAAAAATCTCATCTAATTTGCATAACATAGTAGAAGTTGATATGAATTGGTGTGGCTTGACCAGGGTGTGGGCTGAGTGCGTTTTGCCCAGGGTGTGGGCTAAGTGCGTCCTGCCCAAGATGTGGGGTAAGTGCGTTCTGACCAGTCTTGACATCTATGTAGACTGAGAATGTTTTGCTTGGACAAGCTCTTGCTATTCACTCCCTGTATGCTGCCATACCTCACAGCAGTAAATACTGCCAAGTAACACAAGTGCCACAAGTGTCACACACCAGTCAGCGGGAGGTCCCAGTATAGAGGCTCTCAGCGTATTACTGGGGAATTATCGTCTACTGAAATGAAGACTGTACACCACAAGCATAGTTTTGTTCCCGTGGTTATTCGCTTGTTAATACACCAGTAAGTACTGTCGATCATTATGACACACCAGTAAGTACTGTCGGGCATTATGACACACCAGTAAGTACTGTCGGGCATTATGACACACCAGTAAGTACTGTCGAGCATTATGACACACCAGTAAGTACTCGCTCGTGTAGCATTATGACACACCAGTAAGTACTGTCGAGCATTATGACACACCAGTAAGTAACCTGTCGTCGGCATTATGACACACCAGTAAGTACTGTCGGGCATTATGACACACCAGTAAGTACTGTCGAGCATTATGACACACCAGTAAGTACTGTCGGGCATTATGACACACCAGTAAGTACTGTCGGCATTATGACACCCGTGTACTGTCGGCATGACACACCAGTAAGTACTGTCGAGCATTATGACACACCAGTAAGTACTGTCGGGCATTATGACACACCAGTAAGTACTGTCGAGCATTATGACACACCAGTAAGTACTGTCGAGCATTATGACACACCAGTAAGTACTGTCGGGCATTATGACACACCAGTAAGTACTGTCGGGCATTATGACACACCAGTAAGTACTGTCGGGCATTATAACAAACCAGTAAGTACTGTCGGGCATTATGACACACCAGTAAGTACTGTCGGGCATTATGACACACCAGTAAGTACTGTCGAGCATTATGACACACCAGTAAGTACTGTCGGGCATTATGACGCACCAGTAAGTACTGTCGGGCATTATGACCCACCAGTAAGTACTGTCAGGCGTTATAACAAACCAGTAAGTACTTTCGGGCATTATAACACATCAGTAAGTACTGTCGGGCATTATGACCCACCAGTAAGTACTGTCGGGCATTATAACAAACCAGTAAGTACTTTCGGGCATTATGACACACCAGTAAGTACTGTCGGGCATTATAACACATCAGTAAGTACTGTCGAGCATTATGACACACCAGTAAATACTGTCAAACATTATGACGCACCAGTAAGTACTGTCGGGCATTATGACGCACCAGTAAGTACTGTCGGGCATTATAACACACCAGTAAGTACTGTCGGGCATTATAACACACCAGTAAGTACTGTCGGGCATTATGACACACCAGTAAGTACTGTCGAACATTATGACGCACCAGTAAATAATGACAATCATTCTGAAACACCAGTTAGTACTACTAAGCATTCTGACACACCAGTAAGTGCTATCAAACATTCTGACACACCAGTAAGTGCTATCAAACATTCTGACACACCAGTAAGTGCTATCAAACATTCTGACACACCAGTAAGTGCTATCAAACATTCTGACACACCAGTAAGGACACTGCAGGCTACGTAGCACCACGGAAAATGATAGGTAATCAGGTTTGATCCTTGACATCTGTACTTTGGTCCATCGCTATTATCTTGCAAATCTTTAGCAACTGTAAATAAGTGATCACTTGAATCACACGCAGTGTCACTTCATCATTCCGTCATTGTGTTCTGAGTGCATGCAGCGTTCACAAAAATCTTCACCTTTACAGTCGGCCACGCGTGGAGCAGTCGTAACCAAACACTTGACTAAATTGACCGTCTGCGAAAGGCTTCGAGTGGGACGCTATTAAATGAGATACTACGTAAATGGCTCTCGTAACTGCTAGGAAAACATTGACTGCCTTTTAAGCATCGGTTTTAACTCGCAGTGTTTATCTTCTCTGCAATCGTGTCATCTCTTTCTCTCGTTACCTTCAAAAAGAATCCTCTTTTTCAACTTGTTTACGATTCATTTTCATCCTTACCTACAAACATTTCTTCTTCTCACCTACAAAAATGTGCATACTACAAAAATTTCTTGCAACGTCTCCAACACAACACACACACACACACTTCAACACAACCAGAGCACCACAATCTCCCAGGACAACACACACGACGTAAACACTACCCACCACATCCCACCACTCCCCAACACACCAACACAACACAAACATTACTTACCACACTCCCAACAACCACAACACAGACCCAGTTTTACCATGATGGTTTTTCCCACATATGTCAGATACATTAGAAGCGACAATTGACTTTAAGGAACAATGAGCAAGCAGATGGTAGTCGTGACAGAGAGACAGATGGGATGACGGGGGAAAACAGAGAGAGAGAGAGAAAGAGAGAGAGAGAGAAGACAGATGGGCCGACATAGAGACAGGGACAGTACAATTTATCAGTGTGACAGACTTCTCTAGCAGTAGTAGTGACCACAGAGATTATTAAAAACTCACGCTGCCTGTAATGCGCATCTAGATAAGCCCTAGAAATTATATTCTAGTGTAAGGAGCCTTACAATGGGTAAAAGGATGATGACCTATTTTTCCCGTCTATAATAAAAACAAAAATACTCACTTATGTGGCTCCCCGGTGGGACGATTTTCCCTATTATCAGTTTACATTCTTTCAGATAAGAAATTCGTCATTCTCTCTAATTCTCTGCTTTTTATTCTTCATAAATTGTGTAGATTCCAGATTAGTCTTTTAATAAAATGTTCTTATTGAGGGATTTATCGAAATAAATACAATGTGACTATTGATTATCTCTCTTAAATAATTTATAAATCTCGCTGTAGTTAAGCTGTAGTAGAAAGTTTTGTTGACAGAGAGCTCAGCTCTTTGACAGTAAGAGTTTTGTTGACCGAGAACTCAGCTCTTTGACAGTAAGAGTTTTGTTGACAGAGAACTCAGCTCTTTGACAGCAAGAGTTTCCTTTACAAGTTTTTATACATGTTTTGTTCTCTGTCTTTTTTCCAGAGTTTTGGCAACAATAGTTTCCAGCAAGACAGGTCGATGATTTTAGAGATCTTTCTTATCATTATTTTATAATATCAACACAGTGTTCGTCCTACTCCATTCTCCTGCCAATTTACCTTCTCGTGACGACATTCCGTAAAGCTTTGCTTTAATGACTTCCCTTTAAATAAAGCCCAGGGAAATTTTTTCCATGTGGTCTTATTAGTTTTTTCATTTGGCTCTAATTCCAGCAGCTCTTGGTGGACATAAATCTGCTAAATATATACCATTGATATACCTTTGATGAGTTCCGAGAGTTTTTCTACTCCCGAAGACCGGCCATAGGCCAGGTTCGTCTGGTGCTTGCGTGGTCAACCAGGATCTTGTTGTTGGTGGCCCGCTGCCCCACATGTCCATCATAGCCTGGTTGTTCTGGCACCTGTAAAAGCTGAACTATTTTAAACACTCTGGAATTGCCTCTTAATATGACCTCACTCGTTTCTTTCTTAGAATCGCCCAATTTACTGTTCATAATCCTATATATATATGCATATATATATATATATATATATATATATATATATATATATATATATATATATATATATATATATATATATATATATATATATATATATATATATATAATCTTTAGTAAATCTCTGGGTTAGCAAGTTTCTTGTCTTAGTTCCAGTTTTTTATTTTTGTGGTCGTGTTTTCCCTCCCGGTCACCTTCCATTAAACAGTTATAAATTGTTTTATGTCATTTTGGAATGAGCTATTTGACTCCATTGTTTGCATTAATTTATTCGATTTTGGCTCTAGTAAATATGGTCTTAGAACAGTATACATTCCATACTTGTAATGCACTCAGTGGGAGCGAGAGATTCTCTCTATATCTGCTGTGGGTGGCTGCATGGAGAGAGAGAGAGAGAGAGAGAGAGAGAGAGAGAGAGAGAGAGAGAGAGAGAGAGAGAGAGAGAGAGAGAGAGAGAGAGAGAGAGAGAGAGAGAAAAAAATTCTTCGAGATACCCCGTGGCGTCCACCATAAAATAATTAACTGGGAGTGTGGATAATTAAGTGAGAGGTGGATGAGTCGTGAGCATCCGTCAGTAAGTGTGTCAGTCAGTGTTGGTAGCGTCTCACGCCAGGGTCACAGGGAGGGAGGAGGGACGTAAGAAGTGATGGTGGCAGGCTGGGAGGGTGGTTGGGTAGGTGGTGGACGGGTTGGTGGAATGGATGGTTACTGGTAGTGGGTCGTGGGAGGGAGGGATGATTGTGGGATGAGTGGTGACAGGAAGAGATGGAGCAGGAGGGGGTTGATGGACACGATGGGGGAATGGAGGCTTTGAGATGAAGGCGTTGGAATGGAGGTGTAGGGATGGAGGTGTTATGATGGAGGTGTAGGGATGTAGGTGTAGGGATGGAGGTGTAGGGATGGAGGAGTAGGGATGGAGGTGTAGGGATGGAGGTGTAGGGATGGAGGAGTAGGGATGGAGGTGTAGGGATGGAGGTGTAGGGATGGAGGTGTAGGGATGGAGGTGTAGGGATGGAGGTGTTGGGATGGTGGTATAGGGATGAAGGAGTAGGGATGGAGGTGTAGGGAGCTTGGTATTCGACTGGAACTATAAAGAGGTAGTGTGATGAAGGTGTAACGAGGTGGAGGTGGGAAAAATGAATAAGAAGACAGCAATAAACAACAGAAATATAGGAGAAAAAAAGTAAGAAAAATAAACAAGAGCAACAAAACAAAGAACAAAGAGTCATAATATTCCAGAGGTGGTAATAGGTTGAGAGAGCTGCTCACAAGAGCGAGGTGGTAAGAGCGTGGTGCTGCTCACACACTCTTAATTCATCACCTGTTAACGAGGTAAGACAACGGGAGGCTTTTCAAGAGTTGTGTTCATCATCCAGCACCCAAATACCTTTGAAAAGTTTCGAGAGTTTCTCTACTCTCTGAGCCCGGCCATGGGCCAGGCGAAGGAGACCTGAAGGTGAAGGAGACCTGAAGGTGAAGGAGACCTGAAGGTGAAGGAGACCTGAAGGTGAAGGAGACCTGAAGGTGAAGGAGACCTGAAGGTGAAGGAGACCTGAAGGTGAAGGAGACCTGAAGGAGAAGAAGACCTGAAGGTGAAGGAGACCTGAAGGTGAAGGAGACCTGAAGGTGAAGGAGACCTGAAGGATGTTTTCTGGGTGGGTCAACGCCCCATCGGCTCAGTCCTAGATCACACCTTCTGCTGGATAAAGGCCTGAGCAACCTGTTTGTTACTGCTGGCCGCATGCTGTCCAATGTACGAGTCACAACCCAGATGATAAGGAACTGTTATGAGGAGCCTTTCAAGTTCTCTCTCTTTAAGACAGCCAAACATATAGGTGAGTACAAATAGGAAGCACGTCTGTCTCGCGCTCAGCAGACGGAGGATCAAGCCTCCACCACCTCTTGCGCTGAATGACCCATATGGGTTTAGCGCTTAACATGAATTAAACAACATAAACAAACAATTTAAGACAGCCAGAAATCTCTTGGTAACCCCCTCTGAGTTTTGCTACTCTTATATCCCGGCCCTGGGTTGGGCTCCTCTGGTGCTTACCTGTTCAACCAGGCTGCTGCTGCTGGCGGCCCTCCGGTCCACACAGCCATCACAGCCTGGTTGATCTGTCACTTGGCGGAGGAAGTTGTCTAGATTCCCCTAGAAGTCCCCTACACTTATTCCGGAAGTGCTTCTGATATCTTCTTATACGATGATTAAAAAACTGGGACTACGTAAGTCGTTTTAATATTCTTTTCTTGTGTCCACCACAAATGTATGATAGAAGGCAGTTGAAAAATTTTGGGACCCCTTACACTTACTGTGTTATATTTCGGTATAATTATGGCGGTCCTAGTCTTCATTGGAGTCTTGCACTGTCTCTGTACAGAACCTTGGCTGCATAATTAATATAGTTAGTTAGTTCAGACTCTCAGGTAAGGACCCACTAGGGGCGAGGGGAAAGTGGGGACAGAAGAAGAATAGCCGGTGAGAGGAAGAGCTGAAGTAGAAGAGAAAGAGTCAGGACTAAACCCAACAGTCTAACTACTTGTCATTTTTTTTTTTTTTTTTTTATAATTAATATTTGTCTGTGATTTGCTACATACAGTTTAGACAGAAAAAAAAAAGATATTTCTAGGTTAATATAATGTTAATTTTCTACATGAAATGGTTGTAAAGAACAAACATTTACTGGCCCAGGTTCATATATTGTTATTTTTTTTTTCCAAAATTGTATTAAATCATGTTAAAGTACTTATTAATACAGCTCATATGTTCAAATTATTTTTAATTGTTTTCTGCTAAATGTTTAACTGAGTAAATTATTGTACATCGCACTGAGAAAAGTGCTGAACCACAAATTTGCATTAACTCCAATAGTTTAAACAGTACCTATGGATGTGTAATACATTAAGTTGTCTTACTTACGAAACTGAATCTTCATATTCGTAAAGAACTTCGTAATATACCGAAGTTCGTCTCTCCACGCTTCTACTTATCCTCTGAGAGAATTTTCCCTTCCACTGTTGCTAAACTTGCTACACTGCAGAGCTCCTGACGACGCACTTTCGTGCGTCGTCAGGAGCTATGCAGTGGCTTATCCAGTGGCTACCCAGTGTCTTATTCTGCGCGCGTGCGAGCCTGTGTGTGTGTGTGTGTACTCACCTAGTTGTGGTTGCAGGGGTCGATTCACAGCTCCTGTCCTGTGTGTGTGTGTGTGTGTATGTGTGTGTGTGTGTGTGTGTGTGTGTGTGTGTGTGTGTGTGTGTGTGTGTGTGTGTGTGTGTGTGTGTGTGTGTGTGTGTGTGGAATATTCAATATTTCATCCAGAAAATTAAACTCTTAATATAAAGGTTCATTTTCATGACCTTAATTGCAGTATTGCAATTTTAATAAGGTTAACATTATTACATGATCAAATTAACATACTTAAAAATAAAATGTAATCCTTTTTTAATCCACATTACCATTATCATTATTTTATAATAATATCATTAACAAAAATATTAACAGTATTATCTAATCATTTTTACCACCTTAAACATTCTTGCCATTTAAACCTTCATAACCACGTAAAAATATTTCTATCTAAAAACTTTATTATCATTATCATATTAACAGAGAAATTAACACAAAGATTATTACCACCTAATATTATTGTTAACATGATCACCACTTGCGTCATGATCACCACTTGCGTCATGATCACCACTTGCGTCATGATCACCACTTGCGTCATGATCACCACTTGCGTCATGATCACCACTTGCGTCATGATCACCACTTGCGTCATGATCACCACTTGCGTGGTGTGGGAAAATTCAGTAGCAAGGACGTCTTTTACACTTAAGTTGGTACGTATAGAAATTTCTTGGCGACAAAGTCCCTGGTGTCGTGTAGATGAGTTCGGACCACCTAGAGAAGCGGAGGAGAAGGAGGAGGAAGAAGGGACGGAGGAGGAGGAAGAAGAGTTTGCGGTACAAGAAAGACCAACAAGAATGACCAGTCTTTCTTCACCCTGAAAGGGATCCCACAAACATCCTCTGAAACCGAATGACATACAGCGTCGCAACACTGCCTTTGTTACTCATAAAGTTCAACCTCGGGAGGGAGGGAGGGAGGTAAGGAGATAGGGAGGCAGGTAAGGAGGACGGCAAGAAGGGAGGGACTCAGGGAGAGAGGATGAGGGATCGGGGAGGAAGAATGAGAGGGAATTAGAAAGAGGCTGGATGGGAGGGAAGGATGAAGGAAGGGAGCGGTGTAAGCACAGAAGGAAGGGAAAGAAGGAGGCAAGGCAAGGAGGAAGAGAGAGAGAGAAAAAGAAGGAACCACTGAACCACAAATATTCCTCCTCCTGTCACCATATTTTAATGTGATAAATGACGAACAAAAATATTTGAGTGCTTTAACTTTATCTGTGTGAAATTGTCTTTCTTTCCTTTCCTCGCCTTTCTCCTGCCCTACATTATCTTCCTCTCTCTCTCTTATCTTTCTCTCTCTCTCTCTCTCTCTCTCTCTCTCTCTCTAGTTCGTAGTTTACAAGTTATATCTGCATAAAAAAAGCTACAACGGAAAAAAGCGGTCAGTGGTAAGTCTCACAACTGCCTGGGTATCTGTTACGTGGGTCTCCCGTCTGGGAGACTAATCCTATCCTGTGTTTGGGTCACACAGAGAACACCTTTTCAAACCTGGATGTCACCCCCGGACTTACGAATACCTGGTTTATTTTGGGGAAGAGGGGTTGGGGGGGGAGGGGAAAGAAGGATCTTCCCACAATGCTACCAAACCCACATTTGCGGTCGAGTTGAAAGGTCTGTTTGGTACTTAGTACAATAAAAGCCCCCTCTATCTCCTGGTTATTTTGTATGGTGTGTGTGTTGCCAGGGATACCTTGTGTTGCCAGGGATACCTCTGACAACACAACCGTAGGTACATACTACTCGTGTAGCTTCAGCAGTATATATAAGACTAGCAAGCCTCACTACAGATTTAGCAGACTTAAAAAAAATACATCACGATTTTATACACGACATATGTAAGGCCATCCTCGAGTAGGCGGCTCCAGCATATAGCCTCCTCGTGATCAAGCATGTGGCAAACACTTGAAGAAATTCCTAATATTCGAACCAATACTAGTCCCATTTATCAAAGTAAATGGTTCACGAGGAGAAATTAAAACACTGAACCTACCTGCATTAAAACACTGAACCTACCTGCATTAAAACACTGAACCTACCTGCATTAAAACACTGAACCTACCTGCATTAAAACACTGAACCTACCTGCATTAAAACACTGAACCTACCTGCATTAAAACACTGAACCTACCTGCATTAAAACACTGAACCTACCTGCATTAAAACACTGAACCTACCTGCATTAAAACACTGAACCTACCTGATTTAAAACACTGAACCTAAATGCATTAAAGGCAGAGCTAGAAGGTTCTGAAGGACTAGCAGAGCTAGAAGGTTCACCGAAGACATGAAAACTGCATAAAAGATAAACAAAGGTCATTATAGGCTAGAAACAGACTCTTCTGTGTGAATATCTCAGACCTCAGGAACTATGTATGTATGTATGTATGTATATACGTACGTATGTATGTATATACGTACGTATGTATGTATGTATGTATGTGAGTGTGTATGTATGTGTGTGAGCATAATTTCTTCACTTAATCCAGTAATATCCAACCCTTAATCCAGACTCCAGGTCCAGCCGTCACCGCTGCCTTGAAGGCCCGTCACCGCTGCCTTGAAGGCCCGTCACCGCTGCCTTGAAGGCCCGTCACCCGTCTGTCCACCTCGAAAGCTATTCAGCCTTTGCTTCCTCTGACTTTTTTTTGCTAAATGGTGTGAGTCGTGAGACCAGATGATGGTGACTCCATTGAACGAAAACCCCGATGATGATTAGATTTTATAATGTTTCATATCTTTAACACGGGATTGACACCACTGAGTCCAGCAGAGGTAAACTAGTGCTGCCACCGGTTCCACCTACTGTCTTGCAGCGACTCACTAAAAACACAACGTTTTGCGGTCACATCTTCAACTGTGACCTGGTGTTATGACCTGAAACTCTTCCGTGACTACCTCAACATAGTGGAGCCCTCCTCGATATTTAGAAAGATAACACACTAACTTTTCTTGATGTCAAATCTCTAGAAGTCCAAAACATCCTCAAATTTCGGATCTAAGATCTCAACCCCTACATTTCCCACAACGACAAGCGAAGTAAATGTAGTGTAATCTCACTGGTTTCTTGCCTAGTGCTTAAAGAATGTGCAATACAGGGTTTTTTGACCACAAGTGTAACACAGTTGCCAACATATTTACCAAACTCAGGCTTCCCTCTTACTTCACCTCAGATTAAAGAAAGAAAATTCAGCAGATACTCAACAACCCTAGATGGAACACTAACAAAAACTAGCGTATCATTTCTACCTACTGCTAGGTTAGTCGACAACACTACCTGGCCTCTCAAACAAAGCGACACCAGCGGGTAGTCGTGGCATCTAAACTCACTAGATGAAAGACCAGCTACCAACACTACACAAGGGTGTTCAAGATCCCCTTCATGGGGTGTCACAGACGATTTTAGTGGAACATCATACACATACCAGAATTCACGAACATAAGTATGTCCGATAAATATGTAACGTGAACGCCTGTGCTATACAGAGACAAACTAACAACTCGTAGACTTGGCACGTGAAGACCTCATCATTAAGAAAAAGAGAAAGACTTTTCGGTAATACCTGTGTTCTTGTTGGACACTCGTGTTAAGGTTTAACCCATCCTTCCATCCTTCCATCCTTCCATCCTTCCATCCTTCCATCCTTCCATCCTTCCATCCTTCCTTAAAAGTTCCTTCTACAACTCATTATAGTGCGTCACGATGAAGGCATAGCTACATGCAGAGAGAGAGAGAGAGAGAGAGAGAGAGAGAGAGAGAGAAATAAAAGGAAAATGATACAGAAAATGATACAGAGACAGAAAAAAAAAACAGTGGTGTGTAATACCGGTTCTCACGATGGCTAATCTTATGTTAGAGATTCCCGACACAACGTGGGTGGCAGTCTGTGTATACTCCACACACACACACACACACACACACACACACACACACACACACACACACACACACACACACACACACACAGATGAGACATGATAACGACATACAAAATACTGCAGGGAATCGACAAGGTAGATAGTGACAGGATGTTCCAGAGAGGGAATACAGAAACAAGGGGACACAACTGGAAGCTGAAGACTCAGATGAGTCAAAGGGATGTTAGGAAGCACTTCTTCAGCCATAGAGTAGTTAGAAAGTGGAATAGTCTAGCGAACGATATAGTGGAGGCGGGAACCATACATAGTTTTAAGACGAGGTATAATAAAGCTCATGGAGCAGGGAGAGCAGAGACCCAGTTGCGGACAGCAAAGAGGCGGGGCCAGGAGCTGAGTCTCGACCCCTGCAACCACAACTAGGTGAGTACACACACACACACACACACAAAGATCTACCAGAGAATTCAATGCTTCCCTCAGTACGTATCCAAAAAAGTATTTATTTTGACTAATTTATTCCACACCTGTTTACCTTCCCTTCATCTCTCTTATTCGTTGTCTTTCCTTTACTTAGTAGTACTAAGGTCTCGTGATTATATTCTTTTGCGATGAATGACCCACATAGGTTTAGCGCTTTACCTAAATATAATAATTTATGGTAGCTAACTTTCTTTACACTAACATTTAGCAAACACAATGAAATATATTTTTTTTCGTTAAGTTCAGAATTATTTTTGCGAAATTACTGCATACACAAATTTTAACTTGCCCTATTCGGCAAGAAGTGCGTTGCTATTTAAGCCAAAATCGCAAGTTTTACTTATTCGGCACGACACACACACACACACACGCACACGCACATATATATATATATATATATATATATATATATATATATATATATATATATATATATATGCTAGGAATTCGCAAGAGCAGGCGAAATATTCACAAACACTGATCTCTGGCCGACGGAGACTCGACCCTACGAACCTTGTGACAGGAACGCAGTGCTTTACCGACCGTACCACACTGGACCAATACCTTGGCATCCAGCTTTCGCTAGACGTTATTCCAAGGCAGCCAGCTTTCAGGCAGGAAGGCTTACAGCTTTTCATCTCATCCCCTGCATGCATCGACACAACTAGAGATTTATACAATGCTAGGAATTCGCAAGAGCAGGCGAAATATTCACAAACACTGATCTCTGGCCGACGGAGACTCGACCCTACGAACCTTGTGACAGGAACGCAGTGCTTTACCGACCGTACCACACTGGACCAATACCTTGGCATCCAGCTTTCGCTAGACGTTATTCCAAGGCAGCCAGCTTTCAGGCAGGAAGGCTTACAGCTTTTCATCTCATCCCCTGCATGCATCGACACAACTAGAGATTTATACAATGCTAGGAATTCGCAAGAGCAGGCGAAATATTCACAAACACTGATCTCTGGCCGACGGAGACTCGACCCTACGAACCTTGTGACAGGAACGCAGTGCTTTACCGACCGTACCACACTGGACCAATACCTTGGCATCCAGCTTTCGCTAGACGTTATTCCAAGGCAGCCAGCTTTCAGGCAGGAAGGCTTACAGCTTTTCATCTCATCCCCTGCATGCATCGACACAACTAGAGATTTATACAATGCTAGGAATTCGCAAGAGCAGGCGAAATATTCACAAACACTGATCTCTGGCCGACGGAGACTCGACCCTACGAACCTTGTGACAGGAACGCAGTGCTTTACCGACCGTACCACACTGGACCAATACCTTGGCATCCAGCTTTCGCTAGACGTTATTCCAAGGCAGCCAGCTTTCAGGCAGGAAGGCTTACAGCTTTTCATCTCATCCCCTGCATGCATCGACACAACTAGAGATTTATACAATGCTAGGAATTCGCAAGAGCAGGCGAAATATTCACAAACACTGATCTCTGGCCGACGGAGACTCGACCCTACGAACCTTGTGACAGGAACGCAGTGCTTTACCGACCGTACCACACTGGACCAATACCTTGGCATCCAGCTTTCGCTAGACGTTATTCCAAGGCAGCCAGCTTTCAGGCAGGAAGGCTTACAGCTTTTCATCTCATCCCCTGCATGCATCGACACAACTAGAGATTTATACAATGCTAGGAATTCGCAAGAGCAGGCGAAATATTCACAAACACTGATCTCTGGCCGACGGAGACTCGACCCTACGAACCTTGTGACAGGAACGCAGTGCTTACCGACCGTACCACACTGGACCAATACCTTGGCATCCAGCTTTCGCTAGACGTTATTCCAAGGCAGCCAGCTTTCAGGCAGAAGGCTTACAGCTTTCATCTCATCCCTGCATGCATCGACACAACTAGAGATTTATACAATGCTAGAATTCGCAAGAGCAGGCGAAATATTCAGTGTTTATATATATATATATATATATATATATATATATATATAAAAGGAATTGCTAGTTTATTGTGCATCTCTGATCCATCCTGTGGATGGTAGAGGAATAGCATATGGATACACAAGACTCCTAGCAACTAGCCTCCGAAGGTATTAACACGAGTTTAAGATATTGCTTTAAAATGTGTGTTATCTTATTTCCACTAATAAGATACCTTACGCATCGCATAGCTTATTTTACTGTCTCTCTCTCCCTCAATAAATTTACAGTCAGGAAATTTACCATAAGGCTGACCACATTTCATTTTAGTTTGATCATCTAAGTGTCTGTCAAACTGACAGACGTACTTGTAAACAAGCCTAAGCATGGCTACTAGATTATTCAGTCTGCTTACATTGCAAGTGGCTCCGTAAATGGACTTATCTCCAGTACGTTGACGCTATACTAGTGAGTTTTAGATATACTAGTGAGTTTTAGATATACTAGTGAGTTTTAGATATACTAGTGAGTTTTAGATATACTAGTGAGTTTTAGATATACTAGTGAGTTTTAGATATACTAGTGAGTTTTAGATATACTAGTGAGTTTTAGATATACTAGTGAGTTTTAGATATACTAGTGAGTTATAGAAACACTCGAACTTATAATTTCATTCCTGTGATATTCAGATTCATTATTTACTAACACAATTTCTAATACTTGACACAGAGAAAATTCAACTTTCTCCTTCAAGGTACTTTCTTAGTTATATAGGAGTAAATCAATGTGAGATGGAGTCCATAAGAATTGTACATTAATTCCTTCATCTCTGCTTTTTGACTATTTTTACCAGACACACAAAAAACTCAAGAGTCTAGAGTGGATGGGGATGGGCTGTTTGAGGTAATAGACAGGGGCACGGGATAAAGACTCAGATGAGAGACAAGGACGTTGGGCAGAACTTTTTCGGTTTTAGTTGAAGAGGTGGCGGGGTAAACACTATACACTGTTTCAAGAGCAGGTATGACTGGGCCCAGGTGGCCACGAGTCACTAAATCCACTCACTAAGAGGTAAGAGTTGGGGTCAGAAGATATAAATGAAATCCCTGCAAGACTAGGAGAGTACAAGTAGGCGAGTACGACTTGGTGAGTACAACTTGGCGAGTAGGACTAGGCGAGTAGGACTAGGCGAGTACAACTAGGCGAATACAAATAAAAGACACACATAGTTTTGCCCACACAGTGAGTTTTATAAAGTCACTAACAGATCTGTTTATGACTTGATAAAGCCCACTGCGTGGGCGAAACGTTGTCAGTAAAGAATCGCATTTGTGTCTACCTTTCCATCGTATTGGTAATTCATACAATTTATCCCCAAAACACACACACACACACACACACACACACACACACACACACACACACACACACACACACACACACACTAGCATGTGCTACACACTCACACGAGAAGGCAAACAAAGAACTCTCATATTTAAACATGAGGCTGTATTAAAGATCTTCAAATCAGTGAGATGATAGGCCACACAGTTAAAGTCCTCGTTGGCATCCTGCACAAGGCAGTGGACCGTCTGCTGGACCTCTCAGGCCCTCAACACGACCATTTCCCCACGAAATATGCACGGCAATAAACCTTTACGTCCCGACAGTTTGCTTATTGAAAGGCAGGGGAGTTTTCATGTACTTTGGAGGCCCCTTGTCGGCATTCTGTCAGTATTTGCATGACACGTAAAAATGGGTTGACGAGTGAGCTGGCCTTTGGTGGGGCCCGACGCTGAGGAGGCTATAAAGAAATCATTAAAGGAGAGTATGGCATGGTGGATGTTGGTCAGAAAACGTGCCTCAATAACTCCGTGTTATGTCGTGGTGCGGGTGTTCAGGTGTGTGTGTGTGTTTCATTGTTTGTGGGGATTAAGCTCCAGCTCCCAGGCCTCGATGCTCAACCACTGGTTGTCTCATATTATTCATGCCCAATCTCTTGGATTCTGTGGTATGTACATTTGAATTCTTGTAAACACTTCTCATTCACTTCTCTCCCCAGCATTGCATTCCATTCGTCGCCTCACGCTGGAGACATTAATTCTTACACTTCTGTAGCTCATTCTGGGATTCAGTTTTTAGTTCGTACCCTTCGTCCTGATCCCACCTCACTTATACAGTCTGTCTTTATCTACCATGTTGATATTTTCGATTTTTTTGTAATTTGATACAATGTCTCTTTTAACTATTTGAATTCTGTGATCAAATTTACTTCGGGGTTTTGAACGTTGTGATCACCTTTTTTTCCTCAGTCATCGTTTTTGTAAGATTATGAGACTGGCTTTTATTACAGGACATCGTTGCTATGGTATCTATGCTCTGGGACTTCTAACAGATATCTGGAAAATGTGTGAATTCAGACGTGCTGGAGATGTGGGTTTCACACTGGTGCTCCGTATTCTCTGGGTCCCACATATGTGTTGCTTATCCTGAGTGAGTCGCCAGTGATGTTCCAGTAAACCATTTATAAATTTTCCAATCCAGCATATGTCGCTGAAGTCATCGTGTTTAAAGTGCTTTCTGTAAAATGCTGGCTGTCGTGTCTACCCCGAGGTTCACCCCTTCGTGGCGCTTGTATTTGCTCCCCTCTCTGCTGGTAAGTTAATACCGGGCTCCTTTCTCCTTTCCCCATCCTCATTACCTTGTACTTGTTAAGATTGAATTCAGGTAACTACTTTCTGGTCCAGTTTTGCAGCTTGACCATGTCATCCTGTAGCTGTTTTGAAGTCATTCATTTATAAATTCTTCATAAGACTGGCGTCACCTGGAGACATATTCATGTGTTAGCCTCGATATCCCTAGACAGGAAGTTCGCATGGAATCGAGAACAGCATTGAGGGGACACCGCTTGTGAATTTCCCACAGTTTGACATCTCCCCTTTCATTCCGACCCTACGGTCTCTTGTTTGTCTGTCTTTGCTTTATCCATAGAGAGGTACCCTCCATGACGTCCCTGACTGAATTTTAATTTGTAAACTATTTGCTCCCTGTTAGTGTGTCATTGAACTCCAGTACATTGGCGAGGCAGGACTTACCTCCCTTATACACATGCTGGATTAATATAACAAAGTTATTCCTCTCCAGGCCTTCAACCAACCTCTTCCTGATATTTTCCAATACTTTAGACAGCATATATATTATCAGTGATAACCAAGGTGTGTGTATGTGTCATAGAAGAGCTAAACATTTAATAGCCTTTTAATAAAGACAAAAAAGAGTGGATTATTAGAACACTCGGAGTTCGGAATCTCCTGTGAACATGCTTGAATGCTCTAAGTCAACTAACTGTAGTAGAGCTCCTGGTTCCTTTAAACTTCCTTTCTTTGCATTGGAATTTGAAGGCACGGAAAAAGAGGAAAGTAAAAGGAGGTGTGTATGACTTTCTCTTAGTTACGCTCCTTTTGCATCCTCTCCCTTCTTCAACCATTACTTGGCATTGCATCCCTTCCCAACCCTTTCTCGTGACAAGGTCCTGGCCATACCTCTGAGCATCATGCATGGAGACCTTTGCATGAACTTTGCTCACTGCTTGACTCTCTCTCTCTCTCTCTCTCTCTCTCTCTCTCTCTCTCTCTCTCTCTCTCGTTCACGCTCCACTCGACTGTGTCAGATGATGTCCCGGAGATCCAGTTCCTCCACGCCACGCCGCCCTGCTTGATCGAATATAAATAATAAAACTCTCCGGATTTGTGATGATTTATGTCAGCCTCTCGTCTGGGTCCTGACGGCCAGCATCGACCAGCACACAACCACAACTTGTGAAAATATTTCTCCAGATATTCCATTTACGTTTCTGTAATTATTATTATTGCTTTGTAAAATATACAATTTGCATTTATATTGTTATACAACAAACTACTACTACTACTAATGATAATACTTTTATAATTATTATTATTATACTGAGAAAGTAATTTCAGTATTAGAACAAACCTTGTGACAGGAACAGCTCAGAAGGGTAGACGTGCGTGGCTGACAGGTGGTGGAAATGTTCTAAGTATAACTTTAGGATTAAACGAGAAGGAAACTGCAGCAGAACGGACAAAAATTAACGGAAAACTTTATACCAACTACAACCATCATAGTGTAGACGGCTGCGCAGGAGCATGTGCAATAACTAAGAACTTTTAATAGATTAAGAGTATTGACTTGAGTATTATATATAAATTTGGGTTTTTTTTTTCAAGTCAGATGAAGATATATATTTTTTAGCTTAAAGCTGCTGAGGCAGTGTTTACAGTAAGGAGATACTATCAAATAACATAAGGCTATTGTACTCTCTCCCTTTCTCATATATATATATATATATATATATATATATATATATATATATATATATATATATATATAATATGTATATATACACAGACACAACTGGAAGTCGAAAAACTCAGATGAGTCACAGGGATGTTAGTATTTCTTTAGTCACAGAGTTGTCAGGAAGTGGAATAATCTACGAAGTGACTTAGTGGAGGCAGGATCCATACATAGCTTTAAGAAAAGGTAAGATAAAGCTCATGGAGCAGGGAGAGAGTGGACCTAGTAGTGACCAGTGAAGAGGCGGGGCCAGGGGCTATGAATCGACCCCTGTAACCACAATTAGGTGATTACACACACACACACACACACACACACACACACACAGACACACACACACACACACACACACACACACACACACACACATACACACACACACACACACAGTCCAGTCTGGAACCCACACCTGGTCAAGCACGTAAAGAAACTAGAGAAAGTGCAAAGGTTTGCGACAACGTTAGTTCCACAACTCAGGGGTCTGTCGTATGAAGAAAGATTGAGGGAAATAGGACTAACAACACTGGAGGAAAGAAGGGTCAGAGGAGACATGATAACGACATACAAAATACTGCGGGGAATGGACAAGGTAGACAGTGACAGGATGTTTCAGAGAGGGAACACAGAAACAAGGGGACACAACTGGAAGCTGAAGACTCAGATGAGTCAAAGGGATGTTAGGAAGCATTTCTTCAGCCACAGAGTAGTCAGGAAGTGGAATAGTCTAGAGAAAGATATAGTGGAGGCAGGAACCATACATAGTTTTAAGACAAGGTATGATAAAGCTCATGGAGCAGGGAGAGCAGAGACCCAGTAGCAGACAGCGAAGAGGCGGGGCCAGGAGCTGAGTCTCGACCCCTGCAACCACAATTAGGTGAGTACAATTAGGTGAGTACACACACAGTGTTCAAAGTAGCTTCATACCTTACCTTTAGCTTGTTCATCATGCGTGAGTATGCCAAGCTGCCAGAAGTACTTTTAATTAGGTCTAAGCCTGGCTACTGCAACATTAGTCAGTTTACATTGCAAGTTGTCTCGAAATATGGTAATCCACGCTGATGTTAGTATACTGCGGCTTCTCACAGCAGTCATATAACGTTATGAAATTCAAATTTATTTACTGACTCGCTCCTAATGTTATTTCACATTAACACAGACACACCAAGGTTATATTTGCACACAGACACACCAAAGTTATATTAACACAGACCAAGGATATATTCGGCTCATTCTTTTACAGTATTTTCTTTGGTTAATTTATCAGCTTTAACAAGTAGAAATTAGTCTTTGTATATCCATCGCAGGTTTTATAAACGATCATGTTGTGCCAGTCATTACGCGAGACAAGTGCATTTAGTGATGATATAGAATCAATAACGATCAAGCAGTCAGGCTCATTGTCATAGGTAAACCTTAGTGCCATTAGCATGGCAAACAGTTCAGTTTGTAACGCAAATGCCCAATTGTTAAGTATTATTCGTGATTCAACATGGGTCCTCTTATCTTAGGAAGCGCTGGCAAGACCAGCTGCAGCTTTGCCAGTGGACTCTTGTTGAGAACCGTCAGTGTATATGAATGGTGATATTTGCTGACGGAACGCAGAAAGAGGGGTTTCTTCTTGGCCAGATTCATGGAATGATCGAGTCTCTCTCTTGTTTGTATTAAAATATATCATCAGAATTATTAAAAAAAAAAATTGCTATGAGGGGTTAGTTACCATTGAAATTTACGAATGAACTTGAGGAGTTTCGAACACGGATAGAGCATATTCGTGATACACCTTGAGAAACTTTGCAAATCGTACAGAGATTAAACAAACTAGAAAACAGAAAAGTCCCCTTCCCAGACTTTTCTTCGCCCCCCCCCCGGAAAAAAAATGCCTCCTGTTTAAACCAAGAGGAGAAATTATCTCCTTAAACCAAGAGAATACGAGATTCTTCCTTAAAACAAACAAGAGATGCCCCTTT
The DNA here is from genome assembly GCA_009830355.1 of Cherax destructor. NCBI lineage: Eukaryota > Metazoa > Arthropoda > Malacostraca > Decapoda > Parastacidae > Cherax > Cherax destructor. The sequence continues at coordinate 367,754 of WNWK01000433.1, read as the reverse complement.
TATCTTATATAAATCAAGAGAATTCTCCTCTTCGCTCATACCATGAGGATAATCCTCCCTAAAGAAAACAAAGAAGACAAGCCATATTCTTTTCTATAAGAAAAACACACAAAAAGCCCCACTGAGGCTATGCCAGGCGAGGCCAGAGACAAAACACAGACACAACCCAGCCAGACACTGACGCCGGACTCCAACAACCAGCCAAAAACACACACTACACTTAGCTTAATGTACTAACTCCATCCATATGTGCTGTGTGTGTGGAGAGAGAGAGAGAGAGAGAGAGAGAGAGAGAGAGAGAGAGAGAGAGAGAGAGAGAGAGAGAGAGAGCTCATGCAGGTAACAGCTCTTAACTTGTATATAAAGTTAGGAGCCTTAGCCTAACCTTGTAAAACCCTGTGTAAAAAGAGAGAGAGAGAGAGAGAGAGAGAGAGAGAGAGAGAGAGAGAGAGAGAGAGAGAGAGAGAGAGAGAGAGAGAGAGAGAGAGAGAGAGATGGGATAATCAAACGCAGGGAAGATGAGGTATTCTCACTACACATCATCTATCTTCCTCCTTCGGGCGATGATTTAGAGAGAGAGTGCTTTCTTAAATGGTGTGTTTACATGCTATAAACCAGAGAGGCAAACAAGCGGGTAGTCGACACCTAACAAACGAGGCTGGGTGGTAGTTATGTCGTGTGCGGTGGATGTGACGGGTGGGGGGTTACTGGTGGCAGGGGTGGTGGGTGGGGATTGGTGGTCGGGGAGGGAGGGGTAAGGAGGAGGGTGTAGGGGCAAAGGGAGAGGCGGAGGGAGATGAAGGGTATGGGATAATTCTGAAAAAAGAGTGAGGGCAGAGAGGGTAAGAGAGATAGATAGGAAGAGAGATACTTGCAATGTGTGGAGTGAATTGGAATGGCAGGTAAGAGATGTATATATATATATATATATATATATATATATATATATATATATATATATATATATATATATATATATATAGAGAGAGAGAGAGAGAGAGAGAGAGAGAGAGATGGAAATAAAAAAAAAAAAGTTAAGTCCACCAACAATAAACACTAACTCCAAAAATTAGGTCAGAGGTAACACGAGTAACTACCACAGGCGACCTCGACTAAAACCATCAGGTAGTTACAACAACCAATTACCAACCCAGAAAACTAATAAACAATAGCATCTTTTCTTCCACCTCCTTAGGTTAGGTTAGGTAAGGTTTGTCAGGAAACAGGACAAGTGTTTCCTGGCGAGGGTCTTTGTCATATGATGACCCACAGCTGGAGTTTTTGGTCATCTGACCGAGCCTTCCACTGGCTTACTGATCCACCCCTTTAAAAATTATGGTTATGATTATAACCATTTCATGATTCCACCTCCCGCCTATTATCCCGATGATCGGATAAGGAGAGAAGGAATCCAGACATTGCACCCCCAATTTGCTGGAGAAGCCTTCTTGAGCAACTTATAAACGAACTTTGATCTTTTATACAGCTTTAAACCTAGGAAGTATGTTTAGATTTTACCTCCGGCTGGTTAATTGTGCACTCCACGTCCGTCCCGTGGATGGTAGTGCTCGAACGTCTGGATACACAAAGGGCCTAAGAGCTAGACCCCAAAGGGGTTAGCAGGAATGCATCTGGATATGTATCTACAATTGGCTTATCTGTTTAGGATGTGCTCGTGTCTGGTATTTTATTTTCATTCACATGATACCCTGACATATCACATAACTTATTATATTATCTCTATATTTCTCAATAAGTGGACAATCAAGTACTAAGTGTTCGAGATAGTGGCCATAAGGCTGGCCACATACCTTGCATTTAGTGTGATCATCATCTGTGTGCGCAAAACTGCCAGAAATACTGTAACCAAACATAAGACTGGCTACTATAGCTCCAGTCAGTCTGTTTACATTGCAAACTTCTCCTTAAATATGCGTATCTATGTTCATATTATCATAGTAAGTTATATCAACTCAGGCTTCTGACTATTCCTTTGATAGTCAGATCCATTGTTTACTTCTCTCCTAATATTAGTTGTAATGACATATATTTACGAATGCAATGGTATCACAAATAGGGCTCCACACTAGAGAGAATCCTCTAAGTGATTATCAGTGCGTTTCTAAGATAGCTGGTTTTCTAGGTTTTGCCCCATATTAAAGAATAACATAATTCTGGATATGGTATAGGCGGTTTGGTATCTAAGATGTATATGGGCATTTTCTTTCAGTATTATCACTGGCAGGGTTGCAGGTTGAGGGAGACCTCTTGAAGTCAAGTCTTGGTGAAGGGCAGGTCTTCACACGTCAGGTCTTGCAAGCCAGGTCTTTCTAAGGCAGGTAATGGAAGGCAGCCGTGGTACACCTTACCTAACAGAAGATTCTGAAGATATCAACATGATTATGCCGACCTGTTTAAACATTACACTGTAAGTTACTTATATATATGATGTTTATGGTTCTTAAAATTGCGACCTGCTTATTTTTCTATTCTTTTATCCTTCTCTTCCTTTTTTCTTCTTCTTTTCTTCCTCCTCCTTTATTTCTCATAATTTTCTTCTTTAACGTTATAGTTTCCTTTTCTCTCCAGTGAAAGTAACCCACAGCGACACTGATAATTAAAACCTTTAAATAAGACAAGGGGGTGAAAGATGCTACATAAATTGAGGCCCGAAAAAGATAAGGGAAAAAAAATATCCTTACCAAAAAAAAAAATCCAAAATCGTGATACAGGCTGCGAATTTGATCAAATTTTGATTATCGAAGAGAGACTCAAGACATGACCCTTGACCCTGCGTGACCCCACATGGGTTTAGCTCTACCCGGAAGGGTATCAATAGTGATGGGACGATGATAAAATTTCTGCCAATGCCGATACTCAGGTTTAGGCCGATACCAATACTGATACTCAGGCGCAGCCCGGAAGCTTATATACCCACATCCATCCACGTAAGACCCGCCCACTTCCGTCCACGTAAGACCCGCCCACTTCCGTCCACCTAAGACCCGCTCACATCCGCCCACGTAAGACCCTCTCACATCCGCCCACATAAGACCCGCCCACATCCGCCCATGTAAGACCCTCCCACATCCGCCCACGTAAGACCCGCCCACATCCGCCCACGTAAGACCCTCCCACATCCGACCACGTAAGACCCGCCCACATCCACCCATGCTCCCTCGAAACATTTACGGGTAATCGCTAAACCCGCAGGGTTCACACGGTGCATGGGGAACGTGAGGTAATCAGGTTCAATTCAAGGAATGGGAGAATATCTCTAATGCCCTGGAACAAGAACCCTTGACTAGCAAGAAGCCACCTTCCAAACTGGTAGGAAAATGACTCTGAAGAAGCTAGTTAGGCCTAGTTGAATTATTAACTAGCACCACCCCCTCATGTGCAGGCCTATGACCCTCCCATTTTGCCCTTCTCACCCCTTGCCATCGCACCCTTACCATCTTGCCCCTCCCATCTTGCCCCTCCCATCTCGCCCCTCCCATCTCTCCCCTCCCATCTTGCCCCTCCCATCTCGTCCATCCAATCTCGCCCCTCCCATCTTGCCCCTCCCATCTCACCCCTCCCATTTCGCCCCTCCCATCTCACCCCTCCCATCTCACCCCTCCCATCTCACCCTCCCATCTCGCCCCTCCCATCTTGCCCCACCTTGGAAAATTGCCGAAGACGAGGTCATTTATTAATTTGCTTTCGGAGCCGACTAACTAGAAGGTGGAGCTAGGAGGGGGAGTAGGGAGGGGAGGGAAAGGGAAGGGAATTGAAGGGGAGGGAAGGGAATAAGAGGGAAGGGGAAGGAAGAGAAGAGGAGGGAATGGGAAGGAAGGAAAGGGGAGGGAGGGAAAGGAAGGAAGGGAAAGGAAGGAAGGGGAGGGAAGGGGAGGGAAGGGGAGGGAAGGGGAGGGAAGGGGAGGGAAGGGGAGGGAAGGGGAGGGAAGGGGAGGGAAGGGGAGGGAAGGGGAGGAAGGGGAGGGAAGGGGACAATAATCCTTAACACATGTTAACGCTAAAAGGCACAACATCTTTTTCATACCTTTTACACAATTGTCCACAGACCTTACACTACTGTCCAGAGACCTTAACCTTACACTACTGTCAAGAAACCTTACTTTACCGTGCAGAGACCTTACACTTCTGGCCAGAGATCTTGAACCCTGTCCAGACACCTTATTCTACTGTCCAGAGACCTTACACTTCTCCCCAGAGATCTTGAATCCTGTCCAGACACCTTATTCTACTGTCCAAAGAATTACACTTCTGGCCAGAGATCTTGAACACTGTCCAGAGTACTCAAACATTGTGTCCGGGTGACCTCTAAACAAGTACAACTGAAATGCAAAAAAAAAAAAGAACATTTAATCCAGAACGGGAGACAACATCCAGCTTTAATTATGAAACCTGAAACCATGAGAGAACAATGGAACTACAAATGCAACAAAGGCGATAACAAATTACTTCAACCTGGAGACAAAAGGAGTTTATATGAACCACGAGAAAAAAAAAACGAAGTAGGAATAACACTGAAAGAATCGCAGAGAACCGAATATGAATAAGGAACCGTTTTCACAGTGGAATATATAAGATGCAGAAAGTGGAGTAGCAAGGGGCATAAAATGATGATAATGATAATTAATAATAATAATAATAATAATAATAATAATAATAATAATAATAATAAAATAATAATAAAATAAAATAAAAATAATAATAAAATAATAATAATAAAATAATAATAATAATAATAATAATAATAATAATAATAATAATAAATTATTACACTGGCCAACAACGGTTACAATTACCGTTAAAACATGCATTCCTAGCAAATTTTGGGACGCTTAATTCTAAACCGAAGTTCTTTTTGCTCGACCTCGTATAGTATAACAGAACCCCAGGACGCTGGTGCTGGACGCTGGTGCTGGACGCTGGTGCTGGACGCTGGTGCTGGACGCTGGTGCTGGACGCTGGTGCTGGACTGAACACGAATGAAAAATGGACTGAAAATTGTGAAATATAAAAGTTTGTTTGACTACGACAATTTCTGTTGTTTTTTGTTATGCATATAACGTACTTTGTTAAGCATATAACGTACTTTGTTATGCATATAACGTACTTTTGTTAAGCATATAACGTACTTTGTTAAGCATATAACGTACTTTGTTAAGCATATAACGTACTTTGTTAAACATATAACGTACTTTTGTTAAGCATATAACGTACTTTGTTAAGCATATAACGTACTTTTGTTAAACATATAACGTACTTTTGTTATGCATATAAAGTACTTTTGTTATGCATATAACGTACTTTGTTATGCATATAACGTACTTTGTTATGCATATAACGTACTTTGCTATGCATATAACGTACTTTTGTTATGCATATAACGTTCTTTGTTATGCATATAACGTACTTTGTTATGCATATAACGTACTTTGTTATGCATATAACGTACTTTTTTAAGCATATAACGTACTTTTGTTAAGCATATAACGTACTTTGTTAAGCATATAACGTACTTTTGTTAAGCATATAACGTACTTTTGTTATGCATATAACGTACTTTGTTATGCATATAACGTACTTTGTTATGCATATAACGTACTTTGTTATGCATATAACGTACTTTGTTATTCATATAACGTACTTTGTTATGCATATAACGTACTTTGTTATGCATATAACGTACTTTTGTTATGCATATAACGTACTTTGTTATGCATTTAACATACTTTGTTATGCATATATCGTACTTTGTTATGCATATAACGTACTTTGTTACACATATAACGTACTTTGCGTTACGAAATATTAGCTTCAGTCACTGCAAGCACCACACTTAACTCGTTATATATATATATATGTCGTGCCGAATAGGTAAAACTGGTCAATTAGCAAGAACTCATTTAAAATTAATCCTTTTCTAAAATTTTATCTTATATGTTTAAAGATATATATTTTTTCATTTATGTTAATGTAAAAAATAATAATTTTGTTCCAAAATAAAATTAGAAAACTTACCTAACCTTATTATAACAAGCGCAGCAATTTACTTTAGCCTAATCCAACTAAATAAATTTTAGATAAATTTACAATAATTTAATAATAAACAAACACAATGAAATATATTTTTTTTCGTTAGGTTCAGAATGATTTTTTTTTTTTGCGAAATTATTGCATACACAAATTTTTGCTTGCCTTATTCGGCATGAAGAGCGTTGCTATTTACCACAAAATAGCAAGTTGTACCTATTCGGCACGACATATATATATATATATATATATATATATATATATATATATATATATATATATATATATATATATATATATATATATATAATTGACATATTTATTTATTTATATACGTATAATATTTATTTTAGTGTGTGTGTGTGTGTGTGTATGAACGTTAGCGGGACTGTAGTTAGCGCTCCGCACTTAACTTCGATGTGGGACTACAGGGTCTTTTCACTATTATACTTTCTCATGTATCCTTGCTAAAGGTTGAGAGCCTTCCTCCATTACTTGTCCTGGTGGAGCAAATACTGCCTGGGTGACGGGGCTCACCGAGTGACGGGGCTCACCGAGTGACGGGGCTCACCGAGTGACCCGGCCCACCGAGTGACCCGGCCCACCGGTTGACGGGGTTCACCGAGTGACCCGGCTAACCGAGTGACGGGGCTCACCGAGTGACCCGGCTCACCGAGTGACGGGGCTCACCGAGTGACCCGGCCCACCGGGTGACGGGGCTCACCGAATGACCCGGCCCACCGGTTGACGGGGTTCACCGAGTGACCCGGCTAACCGAGTGACGGGGCTCACCGAGTGACCCGGCTCACCGAGTGACGGGGCTCACCGAGTGACCTGGCTCACCGAGTGACAGGGCTCACCGAGTGACAGGGCTCACCGAGTGACCCGGCTCACCGAGTGACGGGGCTCACCGAGTGACCCGGCTCACCGAGTGACCCGGCTCACCGAGTGACCCGGCTCACCGGGTGACGGGCTCACTGCTAACGTGCAAAACCAATTACTGACGACCAGGGATGACCAGAACTCCGTGTAAACAAGGGTAGTTGAGGCCGCCTTGGACACCAGCAGTCACTTCCACCTTCCTCCACATCCACTCGCAGTTACTGAATATTACTCTCAAGCGACCACCCCCTTCATAATTTCCAATTTAAATACAGAGATAAATTAGTAGCTGATCATCCCTTGTTTTCCTTGATGAATGAGCCACTGCGCGCCTCCTAGTGACGCTCGCCATACTGGGAACACCAGAAACTACAAGTCGGGAGCCTATTCAATTCCCTCGTGTTTTCGAAGACTAATTGAAGATTATAACCTCTATTTGTGCCGGCGAAGTTTACTTAACTTAACGGTGTAGTTTATGTAGTAGGCGTGTGAGAGGGAGACGGAGGCTGCATTAGCAAATGTAGGAAGATATTGTTGATAACAAGTTCAAAGATGAAGCGCCTCTTGCCCCCCCTTTTTTTTTTTTCCTCCGGGAGGCCGAGGCGCTCCTATTGGCTACTTCCAGAGCGTTGCCACACGTCCGATGACTCCTGAAATTCCTATTGTTGGTGCCGTTGTATGATAGAGCGATACGACGCTGGTCTGATGTCCCTTATGGCAAGACCGTGGCATGTTTATTGCGTATTATTGCAGAGAAATCTGCATAGAGACATCCATGTTCAGGTTTTTGCGGAATTATTGGGCAATATGAACTCCTGCGCCACCGGTCTTGTACCTGCTGCCAGATACCATCAGATAGATTGTGTCCGCTGGACAAGTGGGGAACCCTCAACCTCCTGCCAGGAGGGAAAAGGACCTTAAAATAGCCTTCCACAAAGGTCAGTTAGGCTTGTAAGAGTCACTTCACCCCTAGAGTTTGTGTTGTGCCACTGGATAATTACACTGTAAGACAAACAAGACTCAGAATTGATAGAAATCTTACAAGTGGTAGGAGAGAGAGAGAGAGGGAAGGAGGGAGAGAGGGATGGAGGGAGAGAGGGGAGGAGGGACGAGGGGAAGGAGGAGGAGAGACCAAACATCACACGCTGACATAATTTATAACAAAGGAGGCTCATTTACCCACACGATGATCTCTCCTCCCTCTACCCGCTTTATGATAGATGGTAATGATAGTTGACAAGAGAATACGAGGACTCAGGCCCAGCTCAGGTTACACAAGTCCCATGTTTCGTAAACATGGAAGGTCCTGTGTGTGTGTGTACTCACCTAGTTGTGGTTGCAGCGGTTGATTCGCAGCTCCTGGACCCGTCACTTCACTGGTGTGTGTGTGTGAGAGAGAGAGAGAGAGAGAGAGAGAGAGAGAGAGAGAGAGAGAGAGAGAGAGAGAGAGAGAGAGATGAAAGATAACATTACAAGACTCATATTCAGCCTCGCCACTCCTTTCTACAGGTCGAGGGAAACCATATAAGAAAATAGAATAGTTTTTCCCTAAATATTTTGGAATAGTTGATTATGAGGATGGAGTGGCTACATGGAGTACATGAGAGTAGTGAATTAAGAGTATATGGAAGAATATGAGAGTGGATAGTACTTTACGAGGGCATTGAGGTACATGAGTGCAGGCGAGTACATGAAAACACACGGGAGTACATGGAAAAATATGGCAATGCACAGAAATAGATGAAAGTACATGGGAACACATAAATACATGAGAGGACAAAGAAATTCTTGAAAGTATATACAACAGAGTTGCACATGAGTGCATGGCAATGCAGCGGAGTACGCTGGAGTTCACGCGAGTACACAGAAAGAACACAAAGATCAGGGAAAAAAGGCCTCTGCATCCCAACTCTGTGGAGCTGCGACAACATACTTAGAAAATACATAGAGGAGTCGGAAAAAATGGCTCTCTAGAAATTTTCAAATATAGACGAAGGCGAAGCGTAGAGGTACCAGGGACCCGTGTAGAGGTACCAGGGATCCATGTTGAGGTACCAGGGACCCGTGTAGAGGTACCAGGGCCCCGTGTAGAGGTACAGGGACCCGTGTAAAGGTAACAGGGATTCATGTAGAGGTACCAAGGACCCGTGCAGAGGTACCAGGGACTTGCGTAGAGGTACCAGGGGCCCGTGTAGAGGTCCCAGGGACCCGTGTAGAGGCACCAGGGACCCGTGTAGAGGTTCAAGGGACCAGTGTAGAGTACAAGGGACCCGTGTAGAGTACCAGGGACCCGTGTAGAAGTAACAGGGCCAGTGTAGATTACCAGGGACCCGGGTAGAGGTAACAGGGCCCGTGTGGAGTACAAGGAACCCGTGTAGAGGTACCTGGGACCCGTGTAGAGGTACCTGGGACCCGTGTAGAGGTACCTGGGACCCGTGTAGAGGTACCTAGGACCCGTGTAGAGGTACCTGGGACCCGTGTAGAGGTAAGTATACTGGTACATACAGTTTGAGGTGAAGTTTGAGTTACAGGTGTAAGTGTAAGCACACTCAGCGCCAGGTAGCGTGTTCTCAGCCAACTCTACGAGAATTACACTTGTGCCAACCACAAGACGAACACACAATACCGTACAGACATCAACAAACACTATTCCTCATACGTGCATACTGCATCTTTTGAGCTACAATAATAATAATAATAATAATAATAATAATAATAATGATAATGATAATGATAATAATAATAATAATAATAATAATAATAATAATAATAATAATAATAATAATAATAATAATAATATTCAGGTCTCATATTAACTGCTGCTACGAATGTTTTATTAACTGCCAAGCTTTTGACAATTCCGTAAATCATGGCCCCGGCAGTCCGGTCTGGGACTAGGCCTTCTTCCTCTCTCCTCCCTTCTCCCTCTTTCCAGATATCTTCTGCTGTCTCCTCTTCCCTCTTCCCCCTCTCCTCTCTCCTTCCTCTCCCCTCTCAACCCCTCCCCACAGCCGTCTCCTCACTCCCAAAAGCACCTCCCCAGGGAACGCAGTCAGGGAGTGAGTAGGACCAATATCTTACAATGCAAATTACAACTGAGTGTCTTGGCTGGGGATTAAAGCAATCAGTAAGTGTCGCTCTGATTTGTCTGAGAGAGAGAGAGAGAGAGAGAGAGAGAGAGAGAGAGAGAGAGAGAGAGAGAGAGAGAGAGAGAGAGAGAGAGAGAGAGAGAGAAAAAAAAAATGATTGCTTGATGATATTAAGTAATAAATGGAACTAGTGCTAAGATGGACATGATTATATATATATATATATATATATATATATATATATATATATATATATATATATATATATATATATATATATATATATTTATTTATTAACACATCGGCCGATTCCCACCAAGGCAGGGTGGCCCGAAAAGAAAAACTTTCATCATCATTCACTCCATCACTGTCTTGCCAGAAGGGTGCTTTACACTACAGTTATAAAACTGCAACATTTACACCCTCCTTCAGAGTGCCGGCACTGTACTTCCCATCTCCAGAACTCAAGTCCGGCCTGCCGGTTTCCTGAATCCCTTCATAAATGTTACTTTGCTCACACTCCAACAGCACGTCAAGTATTAAAAACCATATGCCTCCATTCACTCCTATCAAATACGCTCACACATGCTTGCTGGAAATCCAAGCCCCTCGCACACAAAACTTCCTTTACCCCTCCCTCCAACCTTTCCTAGGCCGACCCCTACCCCGCCTTCCCTTCACTACAGATTTATACACTCTCGAAGTCACTCTGTCTCGTTCCATTCTCTCTACATGTCCAAACCACCTCAACAACCCTCCTCAGCTCTCTGGACAATCGTTTTGGTAATCCCGCACCTCCTCCTAATTTCCAAACTCCGAATTCTCTGCATTATATTCACACCACACATTGACCTCAGACATGACATCTCCACTGCCTCCAGCCTTCTCCTCGTTGCAACATTCATCACCCATGCTTCACACCCATATAAGAGCGTTGGTATAACTATACTCTCATACATTCCCTCTTTACTTCCATGGACAAGGTTCTTTGTCTCCACAGACTCCGAAGTGCTCCACTCACCCTTTTCCCCTCATCAATTCTATGATTCACCTCATCCTTCATAGACCCATCCGCCGACATGTCCACTCCCAAATATCTGAATACATTCACCTCCTCCATACTCTCTCCTCCAATCTGATATCCAATCTTTCGTCACCTATTCTTTTTGTTATCCTCATCACCTTACTCTTTCCTATATTCACTTTCAATTTTCTTCTTTTACACACCCTACCAAATTCATCCACCAACCTCTGCAGCTTCTCTTCAGAATTTCCCAAAAGCAGTGTCATCAGCAAAAAGCAACTGTGACAACTCCCACTTTGTATTTGCTTCTTTATCTTTTAGCCCAACACCTCTTGCCAAGACCCTCGCATTCACTTCTCTTACAACCCCATCTATAAATATATTGAACAACCACGGTGACATCACACATCCTTGTCTAAGGCCCACTTTTACTGGGAAATAGTCCCCTTCCCTCCTACACACTCTAACCTGAGCCTCACTATCCTCATAAAAACTCTTCACTGCTTTCAGTAACCTTCCTCCTATTCCATACACTTGCAACATCTGCCACATTGCCCCCTATCTACCCTATCATACGCCTTTTCCAAATCCATAAATGCCACAAAAACATCTTTACCCTTATCCAAATACTGTTCACCTATATGTTTCACTGTAAACACTTGGTCTACACACCCCTACCTTTCCTAAAGCCCCTTGTTCATCTGCTATCCTGCTTTCTGATTTACTCTTAATTCTTTCAATAATAACTCTACCATACACTTTACCAGGTACACTCAACAGACTTATTCCCCTATAATTTTTGCACTCTCTTTTGTCCCCTTTGCCTTTATACAAAGGAACAATACACGCTCTCTGCCAATCCTAGGTACCTTACCCTCTTCCATACATTTATTAAATAATAGCACCAACCACTCCAAAATTATATCCCCACCTGCTTTTAACATTTCTATCTTTATCCCATCAATCCCAGCTGCCTTACCCCCTTTCATTCTACCCACTGCCTCACGAACTTCCCTACACCCACAACTGGCTCTTCCACACTCCTACAAGATGTTATTCCTCCTTGCCCTACACACGAAATCACAGCTTCCCTGTCTTCATCAACATTTAACAAATCCTCAAAATATTCTCTCCATCTTCCCGATACCTCTAACTCTCCATTTAATAACTCTCCTCTCCTATTTTTAACTGTCAAATCCATTTGTTCTCTAGGCTTCCTCAACTTATTAATCTCATTCCAAAACTTTTTCTTATTTTCAACAAAATTTGCTGATAACATCTCACCCATCTCTCATCTGCTCTCTTTTTACATTGCTTCACCACTTTTTTAACCCTCTTTTTCTCTCCATATACTCTTCCCTCCTTGCATCACTTCTACTTTGTAAAAACCTCTCATATGCTAACTTTTTCTCCCTTACTACTCTCTTTACATCATCATTCCACCAATCGCTCCTTTTCCCCTCCCGCACCCACTCGCCTGTAACCACAAACTTCTGCTGAACACTCTAACACTACATTTTTAAATCTACCCCATACATTTTCGACCCCATTGCCTACACTCTCACTAGCCCATCTATCCTCCAATAGTTGTTTATATCTTACCCTAACTGCCTCCTCTTTAGTTTATAAACCTTCACCTCTCTTTTACTTACTGATTCTATTTTCCTTGTATCCCATCTACCTTTACTCCCACTGTAGCTATAACTAAAAAGTGATCTGATATATCTGTAGCCCCTCTATAAACATGTACATCCTGAAGTCTACTCAACAGTCTTTTATCTATCAATACATAGTCCAACAAACTACTGTCATTACGCCCTACATCATATCTTGTATACTTATTTATCCTCTTTTTCTTAAAATATGTATTACCTATAACTAAACCCCTTTCTATACAAAGTTCAATCAAAGGGCTCCCATTATCATTTACACCTGGCACCCCAAACTTACCTACTACACCCTCTCTGCATGTTTCTCCCACTTTAGCATTTAGGTCCCCTACCACAATTACTCTCTCATTTGGTTCAAAAGTTCCTATACATTCGCTTAACATCTCCCAAAATCTCTCTCTCTCCTCTACACTCCTCTCTTCTCCAGGTGCATACACGCTTATTATGACCCACTTTTCGCATCCGACCCTTATTTTAATCCACATAATCCTTGAATTTACACATTTATATTCCCTCTTTTCCTTCCATAACTGATCCTTCAACATTATTGCTACCCTTCCTTAGCTCTAACTCTCTCAGATACTCCTGACTTAATCCCATTTATTTCTCCCCACTGAAACTCGCCTACCCCTTCAGCTTTGTTTCGCTTAGGGCCAGGACATCCAACTTCTTTTCATTCATAACATCGGCAATCATCTCTTTCTTATCATCCGCACTACATCCACGCACATTCAGACAACCCAATTTTATAAAGTTTTTCTTCTTCTCGTTTTTAGTAGATTTGTACAGGAGAAGGGGTTACTAGCCCATTGCTCCCGGCATCTTAGTCGCCTCATACGACACGCATGGCTTACGGAGGAAAGATTCTTTTCCACTTCCCCATGGACAATAGAGAAAATAAAAAGAACAAGAGCTATTAAGAAAAAGAAGAAAACCTAGATGTGTGTATGTATATATATGCATGTGTATGCCAGTGTAGTGTGACCTAAAGTGTAAGTAGAAGTAGCTAGATATACCTGTTATCCAGCGTGTTTATGAGACAGAAAAAAGACACCAGCAATCCTACCATCATGTAAAACAGTTTCAGGTTTCTGTTTCACAGTCACCTGGCAGGTGATGGGGTCCACCTCTGGTACAAATTGTGGGACCCATAGCCTCGGAGAAGTGGATAAAAAGGCTTCAAGGAAGAATATTTGGATTTCTTCCTGAAGCCATTTGAATATTCCACTTCTCCCACCACCCCATCTTTTCATTCTTTTTTTTTAACAATAGGTATATTTTATATATATATATATATATATATATATATATATATATATATATATATATATATATATATATATATATATATATATATATATATATATATATATATATATCCTCAGGGAGGCTTACCACTGGGTGGCAAGTTCGTCAACTAAGGTATATTAATTTATATGTTGAGAGATGATGTAATATTCCCTTTCACGTGTGTAATTATATGTATTTACCTAGATAGTTTGATGACGACAGCTAAATTGCCTTGATGAATTGTTACGTCGCCCAACCCGGCTCTACTGAGTTAGTGATGGTGTGTGTTGCGTGTGTGTGTGTGAGTGTGTGTGTTGTGTGTTGTGTGTGTGTTGTGTGTGTGTGTGTTGTGTGTGTGCTGCGTGTGTATACTCACCTAGTTGTGGTTGCAGGGGTCGAGTCACAGCTCCTGGCCCCGCCTCTTCATTGGTCGCTACTAGGTCACTCTTCCTGCCCCATGAGCTTTATCATACCTTTTCTTAAAGCTATGTATGGATCCTGCCTCCACTACGCCACTTCCCAGACTATTCCACTTCCTGACAACTCTGTGACTGAAGAAATACTTCCTAACATCCCTGTGATTCATCTGAGTCTTCAACTTCCAGCTGTGACCCCTTGTTGCTGTGTCCCATCTCTGGAACATCCTGTCTCTGTCCACCTTGTCGATTCCTCTCATTATTTAATATGTCGTTATCATATTCCCCCTATCTCTTCTGTCTTCCAGTGTCGTCAGGTCGATTTCCCTTAATCTCTCCTCATAGGACATACCCCTTTGTTCCAGGACTAGTCTTGTTACAAACCTTTGCACTTTCTCTAGTTTCCTTACGTGCTTGGCTAGGTGTGGGTTCCAAACTGGTGCTGCATACTCCAATATGGGCCTAACGTACATAGAGTACATGGTCCTGAACGATTCCTTATTAAGATGTCGGAATGCTGTTCTTAGGTTTGCCAGGCGCCCGTATGCTGCAACAGTTATTTGGTTGATGTGCGCCTCAGGAGATGTGCCCGGTGTGATACTCACCCCAAGATCCTTTTAATTGAGTGAGTTTTGTAGTCTCTGTTCCCTTAGACTGTACTCCATCTGCGGTCTTCTTTGCCCTTCCCCAATCTTTATGACTTTGCACTTGGTGGGGTTGAACTCCAGGAGCCACTTGCTGGACCAGGCCTGCAACCTGTCCAGATCCCTTTGTAGTTCTGCCTGGTCTTCGTCCGATTGAATTCTTCTCATCAACTTCACATCATCTGCAAACAGGGACACTTCGGAGTCTATTCCTTCCGTCATGTCGTTCACAAATACCAGAAACAGCACCGGTCCTATGACTGACCCCTGTGGAACTTCGCTCGTTACAGGCGCCCACTCTGACACCTCGCCACGTACCATGACTCGCTGTTGTCTTCCTGACAGGTATTCCCTGATCCATTGTAGTGCACTGTAGTGTGTGTGTGTGATAGTTTGTGATGGTTTGTGATGGTAATGGTGATGTGTGATTCTGTATCTGTGGTGGTACTGGTGATGTGTGATGGTGTGGCGTGTAGCAATTAGTTATGTATATAGTGTGTGGTGATGTGTGATTGTGTGGTGTGTGTTTGAGTGTGCTATAGTGGTAGTGATGGTGGTGGTATGCATGGTGGTGGAGGTGGTTGTAGTGTGCATGGTGGTAGTTTTGATTGTAATGGTGGTACTGATGGTAGTAATGGTGTACTACAAACAAAACAAGACAACATAAACACATTACAGACGCAGACAATGCATGGGTCTTCATGGCTTTCAACTCGCCCTTTAGGAGGACTAACACGAGGACTAACACGAGGACCTTTTAGCTGCAGAAGCTTCACCAAGCACTGAAGGACTGGAAACCGCCGTCTTGGGCTCCTCACCTTCCAGGCCAAAGCCAAAACTAATTTACTGGAAGTGTCTCCCGGGCGTCCTGGGGGCCGTCCGGAGAACTGAAACACTCTCCTCGTCGCTGGAACAACGCAGTTTCGAACGAACTATGATGAATACAAAATCTCAACTGTTTTGTATAGCGGTGATTTATGACTGACCTTCTTTTGATCAAGGGGCAATTCTAGCATTTCGATTTTAATACCAATGAATTGTCGATGACTGATTGGTGTACTGTGATGTGAATCAAAATCTTTCTTGAAACTGTGGGAGAAAACTAAGTACATAAGACCGTCTCTCCTGAGTCGTCCGTGTCTGATTACAATGTTGAAGTGACCCAGCTGCGTCTGCTTGCTGAGCAGCTGTCATATCCTCAGGATATAATCTTATTCATTCGCATTCGCTGAGACAAAAATTATAATTAAAAGCAATCCCATTTTCACTCAGCAAAGGAACTGCTACTCACCAAGGTATAAGGATTTTATTAGGTAAATCAGACCTACAATATACAGTTGACAGGTATTGGCGGACCCTTGCATGCCAACTAGAAGTTTAATTGTTTTCATTCATAAACGGTAGATAACATATATAACATAAATAACTTACTGATCGCTCCACTTCAGTGCAGAAGACATTTGCTTTTAAATTAAATCCATTGTTAATGCTATTCAATCGAGCCACCGTAAAAAAAAAATATAAATACATATTTTATGTTACCCGGTGAAGCCAGGAATGAGAATGGGACGGCATTGTTGTCATGTCATTCCCAGATCATTAATCCCAAGTTACTGTTGCTTGTTGAGGTAACAGAATTGTGTTGTGCTTGTTTATGTAAATACTTGTCCTTGAGATTTCTTATGTATCCTGGATTTTTTTTTTTAGACTTTCTGAAAAGGCTATCGTGAACAGGAACAGAAATAATGGTAGAAAGACAAAGGTACAGAGTAAACCTGTGCAGATTTATATAGAATTTATATAGGGATTGCGTCTCAAACTACAGTGATACCAACATACACTCAAACAACTGAACTAGGAATCAGGACATACCGTGAAAATTATTTTTTTGTGTTGCCATTGAAGACACATGAGGAAACACTTAGAACATTTCTATTATAGAGACATATCAGTCCAGGAATTTAAGTGTTTGATCATGAGACATTAATCTTCAACGACGTAATCATATCCCACTGGTCTCTGTTTTCAGTCTTTTCGCATCTGCTTTGTAAAATCCTGAGCATCTTCAGCCTTTGGTCTCTCTTTCCTCAAAGAAAAAAAAATAATGAAATAGTCATAACTATGACCATAATTTTTATAGGTGTACAGCGGTAAGCCAGCAGAAGGCCTCGGTCATATGACCAAAAGCTCCAACGGCGGGTCATCATCAGACTAAGACCCACGTCAGGAAACACTTGTCCTGTTTCTTGACGAAGCTAAACTAACCTAACCTTCCTCAAAAATCCTTAAGTTCAGTTCCTTTATTCTCGTCCGGTACAGCAGACCCTCAGCCCCGGGACTAGTCTACTTGCAAACTTTTGAATCTTCTCGTACATTTTAACATATTTAATCAGGTGGGTGTTGCATACCTTTGTTGCGTGCTCTAAAACTGGCCTGACATATGTCTTACCCTCAAGAGTTCCTCTCTCAGATATTTAAAGTTATCTGAAGGGCTCTTGATCCAAGAACTAGTATTTGTCTCACCTTCCATTTATCAGACCTGAATATTGCCGATCCCCAAGGTGCTGTATTGCCCCCAACAGGTTTTGCGTTTCCCTGTGACTGTAATAATAATAATAATAATAATAATAATAATAATAATAATAATAATAATAATAATAATTAAAAGATAGTTAACAGAATCCTTTGTATCACATATACATCTGAAGTTATAGTGCTGATGATCACATCTGGTGATACGTGCATTGCGATGTTGACTTTCGGATTCCTCTCTTCTTGTGATACATGCAGTTTCTCTCCAATGCTGTATTCCGTCTCTGGTCCTTTCTATACCCCACCCCTCGATCTGCATTACTTTGTACTTATGTGCGTCGAAGTACAATAGCACCTTGCTTCACCACTCCTGCAACAAGGCTCCTTTGCAAATGATAGGCAGGATAACAAGAACCTTCAAAACAATCTATGCCAAGTTGCTAAGCCAGTGATGATACTCTTTAAGACACTTATACTTTCCTGACTGGAATATTACTGTATACTATCAGCTCCATTTAAGGCAGGTAAAATTGTAGATCTGGAGACCGTGCGGAGTATCTTTACTGCCCGCCTCTACTAAGTTAAAGACTAAATTGCTGGGAACGCCTAAAATCCCTCAAACTGTATGACCTGGAGCGAAGAAGAGAAACATATATCATACTTTACACCTGAAGAATACTAGAGGGCCGGTTCCTAAGCTTCATGGGAAAGTAACCCTTTACTAAAGAAGGAAACATAAAGACGGTGCATGATAGCTCGAAAGAAGAACACTGATGGAATAACTACACTGAGGAATAACTCTATATGCACACACACACACACACACACACACACACACACAGGCAGTGAAAGAGGCGTCTGAACTTGTCAAAACCATCCGTGTAATACTGGACATGCAACTGTCAATCACAAGAATTAATGATGCTATATTATAGTGTGAGTGATTGCAGTGATGTGTTCAGTTATAAGTGGCATAACATAGGCAACTCGAAATAGACAAATAACAATACCCTTTTTTATGCCAGTACTGGAATGTTACAGATACAATAGAACATCATTCCCACTTTCTCAGATCTCCAGGTACTGAGGATACCGAGAAGTTTAGGTAAGACGTGGGTGGGGAAAGATCATCTTCCTTACGACTAACCTTTTATTAATGTACAAGATTAATAATTTGATAGTATGGAAGACAATAATTCCTATGTATAACATTGTGTAATTCTATATAAAAAAATAATATAACAGTGTAATCCTCTATGACAAAAAATATAACATCGTGTAATCATATATAACAAACATAAAATTCAACTCAGCCAGAGGCTGAGAAGAACCGTGCTGTCCACTGCTAAGAATGCTGTCATCATCGCATCGAAAAAAACTAGGAGTAACCATTAATCAGCTGCCTGATATGCACTACGTATTATAAATATTACAGTCAGATAATAATATTTTTACCACAACAGTCTAAGTGAAGGAGAGGGATTTTTAGGATATGAGGTGATGAGTCCTGGAGGTGGGAAGTAGAGCACCTGCACTCGGGAAGAAGGGGGCGTTGTGTTGCAGTTCGGAGGGTCATTTGCTTGTGATGTTTATGCGTTTTTGGCAAGACAGCTATTGAATGAGTGATGGTGAATGCGTTTTCTTTTCTTAGAGTCACTCTACCTCAGTGGAAGACGGGTGGTGTGCTGAAAAAAATCTAATTATAATCAGGCTTAACCATTAACAGAGGTCACTATTATCACAATTCTCTGGACAATTCATAAATACTAAATCCCGGTGTTCGAAGTGTTCAGAAAGAACACCACATCGAATCCCGTCCGCTTGAGAACATCTGAGGTCGTTCACTAATAGGATTCTCGCCTTTGTTGGGCTTAACCAAAAGTAAAGTGATTCTCTAATCTCTTGGTTTCGAGTACTGTTACGAGTCCAGAGATAAGATGCCGAGTTGCTGGCGTGAGAGATGATGCTTCACATTTGTAAACAAAGCTGAAAGCATTACCGTAGCTGGAACAATTCACATCTAACAAAGTTTGGCCGACATTGGGAGACGTACAGTCCGAAATGTCAGATACTCTCATCGGCAATTTCTTTGCTGTGAATAAAGAGAACACACTGCGCTGAACACCCAGCATGGTGGTCACAGATGGCCTAGCAAGACAGAGTCTGCATTTATTACCACGGAGTAAATCATGCAACAGCAGCCATTTTATACTGCTTCCTTAAGTCAAGCATTCCATGGAGAACACCTACAACGCCGCTGCTTCTCTGTCAGCGTCTCACGCAAACACCAGAGCTTATATGCCAGTCTCACTTGTTTTTCGGGATTATTTGGCATAGCAGTATACACTATTATATATATATATATATATATATATATATATATATATATATATATATATATATATATATATGTATAAATATAAAAAATACCATAAAGAAATTTAATGAATAACAATATCTGTTTTCGTGTGACCACGCACACATCTTCAGAAGAACAATGCATAAGAATCAAGGGGAAGCACATATAGGTTCTTAGGCGAGGCGACTCCCCATGTTTAAATATATTCACAAAAAAAAAGGAGGACTACAGTAGGCCTACTGGCCCATATCTGTTTCAGAAACAGCAAAGTGGACAGGAGTAGGGGATCGCTGCAGGAAGCTTACCAGCCCACGCAAAATATACGAGTTGCTGAATGAACTGCAGTGTTGCGTGCACCTGTAAGGTCGATGCAACACAGCAGACATTCCCAATGTAAATTGTTTCTTTAAAAAAAGAACACAGTTTTTATTTTAGTGAAACATATTTTCATTCTGCGTGTGTGTGTGTGTGTGTGTGTGTGTGTGTGTGTGTGTGTGTGTGTGTGTGTGTGTGTGTGTGTGTGTGTGTGTGTGTGTGTGTGTGCGCTAAAGTGTAATGGAACATGGCCGGGGAACACAGCTAGGTGTTCCTCCCACCGTATAACTCTCCAGTATAGAACACTACAGCAGCACAGAACACAACAGCAGCACAGAACACTACATCAACACACCCACTTCAGATGAATCCAGTTACATTTAATAAAAAACAAACATCCTGTAAGATAAAATACAGCTGCAGAAATGCATTATGTATTTTTATTTGGCAAATGGGCAGCAGTGTGTTGTGGGAACGGACAGAAACAGGCGAGGACTCAAGCCAAATATAAACAGAGAATTGACTTTTTTGCTAAATATATCCATGAAATCTGCGTAACACACACCACACTGAGGCATCAATCTTTCCTGAATATATTTAACATGTGATTTTGTGGGAAAATAAATGTTTGTTATGAAATACGCAGGAATAATGCAACCAAGACAACCATGAGAGAGAGAGAGAGAGAGAGAGAGAGAGAGAGAGAGAGAGAGAGAGAGAGAGAGAGAGAGAGAGAGAGAGAGAGAGAGACAGACAGAGACCACAGAAGAGAATATGGGAATATCAGACAGAAGAAGAGTTCATTGCCCATAGCAAGGCTATCTGCAGAAGTTTATATGCGACAATCTTAAATGAAGATTATCTAATAATATATGGATTCAAGATGGTTGGGGAAACAATAGTAAAACAGAAGGCTCTCTCCCCATCCTTCATTTCTTCCTGCCACTGCCGGCATGAAACAGTGGAATAAATATATCACCCAATTGGAGAAACGGGCAAGGAAATGTAAAAAACAAAAAGAAGTCATCCACTTCCACTGTGACTTTTCATGCTAGTTTAAGAAACTGAACTTGGCAATATTAGAGAATAAAACAACAAGGGGAGACATGACAACGACATACTGAATACTGAGGACTTTGACAAGGTGGACAAGAGCAGGTTTTGCAAGTAGCGAGAAACTGGTACATGAGGCTACAGGTGGACGCTCAAGACTCAGTTAAGTCACAGTTATGTCAGGTGTATATCTGCTTCAGGTTGGTCAGGGAGTGGAGTGATCTTGGCCGGGATGTAGTGGAGGGAGACTCCAAGTAGAATTTTAAGAAAAGGTATGAAATTAACCAAAGAAAGCATCAATAAATTAAATTCGTGTGAGGATTTTTCAATTATTCATAAAAACTAACGATGTTAATATCACTTACCTTTCCAAGCTATTTAACTTTGATAAAATATATGTGTTAAAAGCCCCCCGCCTTGGGCTATCCACTGAACTTACTTCCCTGGGCGACTATAAATTTTGGCTGTCAAGTCAAAAAAATTATAGTCCTTCAAACTATTTCAAAACTTCACCATATACATTTTTAAGCGATTCTCTTTAGCTGTTTAGATATTATTATTTTTTGTGAGGCAAGAAGATAGTAAATCACAAGTGGCAAATTAAGAGACAGGGCCAGGAGCCGAGAATAGACCCCTACAACCAGAGAAAGGTAAATACAAATAGGGGAATACATACAAACACACACACATATATCCGTCTCAGCCCCTCCCCCCCACACACACCTACACCTGAAGGAGGACTCACTGTGTTCAGAGGACAAATGGAACGTACATGACGCCCTGAAGATGGGAGCTTTTGGAAACTTAAGGTCACTGGAGACTGCCTCCACCAGTGACATAATCCCGGAGGGTCTGTTGTGTTTGGGATCATCCTGAGGGGCGAGTCCCTCCTGCAGATTAATGATCGCTGTTTAGGGAGGGACAGAAGCTGTGGGTGGTGGTGGTGGTCGTTGTGGGAGTAGGGGTGGGAGGGAGGTGGTGATGGAGAGGGGTTTGTGGGGAGATGGGTAGAGAATGTGACAAAGGTAATGATGGTAGAGGGGGTGGTTAGGGTAGTGGGGAGTGGTAGTGGTGGTAGAGGAGGTGGTGGAGGTGATGGTTAGGGTGGTGGTGGTGTTGGTGGTAGTGGTAGTGGTGGTGGTGTTACTGGTGGTGGTGGTGGTACTGGTGGTGGTAGTGGTGGTGGTACTAGTGGTGGTAGTGGTGGTGGTGGTGGTACTGGTGGTGGTAGTGGTGGTGGTAGTGGTGGTGGTGGTGGTACTGGTGGTGGTAGTTGTGGTGGTGATGGTGGTAGTGGTGCGCTTCCTGTGATCGTGTTGGCTTGGACATCCTCCTCTTGTCTGCAACATTGCAAGCTCCTGATGTGTTGATTGCAACACGAAAGGCCTAGAGCTATCATTCAATTCCCCCGTGGTTGTTTTGCACTACACATACGACGTTTATCAGGCCCATCTTAGAGTATGCAGCACCAGTATAGAAACGACACCTGATAAAACGTCGTCAAGATTCTGAAAAAAATGCAAAGGTTCGCAACGAGATTAGTCCCAGAGCTTGTCCTGTTTCCTGGCAAACCTTACTTAACCTAATCTAGCTAGGAGGTATGAGCTATGAAGAGAAGCTAAAGGAACTAAACCTGATGATATTAGAGGACAGAAGGCCTAGGTGTGACATGATTACAACGTATAAAATAATAAGAGGAACTGAGAGGATGGACAGGTAAAGTATGTTCAAGATGTTGATCCCGGATACACAAGGGCACAGTTGCAAGTTAAAAACACAGATGAGTCACAGAGATATCAGGAAATACTTTTTTAGCCTTAGAGTAGCCAGGAAGTGGAACGACCTAGACAACGATGTGGTAGAGGCAGGATCTACACGTTGTTTTAAAAAGAGGTATGGTAGGGCTTACAGTCAGGAGAGAATAAATCCAGTAGCGGCCAGCAGAGAGACTGGGACCAGGAGCTAAGAATAAACCCCATGCAATCACAAACGGGTGAGTACAGACAAGCTAAGTAATCCTGCGAGACGGAGAGTGAAGGAAATTAATTATATCCTTGGTGTAAGAATAATGGAACTCCTGGAGGACAGACATAGAGCCGGATGAAAGACTTACTGCAGAGATTGGATTAAGTTTTACTCGAGTGACCTCTTAAAGCGAACCAATCTTGGTACTATTCTCCCTCTCTCAGATTGGAAGGCTTCCTTCCTTCCCATCCTTGTCCTCTCTCTCTCTCTCTCTCTCTCTCTCTCTCTCTCTCTCTCTCTCTCTCTCTCTCTCTCTCTCTCTCTCTCTCTCTCTCTCTCACTCAAAATAATTGATTTTTATCCAATTTCAAACTAATATTGAAAATTTTCGAAAATTTGAAGATACCAGTCGACTCTCGTGACGATTCTATACCTCTGTAAATACGAACCATAATTTTTTCTGGTAGTTGCATGGGCAGAACTATGCTGATGGTGTCTCGTCTCCAGTGTTGGTAGTTACAAGAGCAGAGCTGAGTTCTTGTAGTCCTATTCTCAATGAATCATTTTTTCAGTTGAATTTAAAAATAACTGTGGGGCGTATTACATCTTCTCAAATCTCACTCAGACAGTCTACCAGTCAGTGAGTAGAAACATTATACCATTGACTTTTTTTTATCAATTTAATGTTGTCGGTTTTTGCCCTTCTGAGAGTTCTGAAATATCCTCTTTATCTGTTTTTAGCGTTTGGAGAGCAAAACAGGGACGCGGAGGTCTTTAATAGTCCATAAAGAGAAGAGGAAGCTCCGTGAAGGTGAGATTTGGGAAAGAGGTGAAGCAGGTGGTTGAAGTAGATAGTCCATAGCAATGGATCAGCCACAGTGTGGTACGCTGGAGCACACTGACTCGTTTACGAACTCGTCTCCGTTAGCAACTACTCTAAGAAATCGATGGCAGTCACTCAGGGAAATTAGAGTGAGGTCGGATTTCAAGTGCTTGTAGCCAAGAGTCCCTGGCTCCATACCCGGTCTAGATCACTAGAGATTTCTGGTGTAAATACAAAGTTGCTCTTGGAGTCATCCAGTAACTGGTGCCACATAATTGAGAGATTTACAGTGAGCTGCATATTGAAGCTATAATGACGGTCATAAGATAACAGGCGATAGTAAAAAAAAAATCTTAATATATTATGTAATTATCGTCTCAGAGATTTTGCCAGTCATTGATATACGTGGCAGTGGTCAGTAGACACTGGCCATCGCTTGTTCTTCCGTTGCAGGTGTCCGACACACACGACCAACTACCCTAGACAAAGTTGTGGATGTGTTGAATGTGATACTCTGCTCTCTCTCTCTCTCTCTCTCTCTCTCTCTCTCTCTCTCTCTCTCTCTCTCTCTCTCTCTCTCTCTCTCTCTCTCTCTCTCACACACACACTCTCTCTCTCTCTCACTCATTTCCTTTATATTACCTTTCCACATATAAGCATTTTAACTTACCCTTCCGTCGTCTCCCCTGGAACATCCACCTCGCTACCATACCAGCACAACCCTAACTACCGCCATTACCTTCACAGCACACCAAGGACCACGATCCCACACCCACCACTACGATAACGAGAACACCACCACCACTTCGTTTAGTTAACGATGTGTGGATAATGAGGTGTAGTGAATTAATATGGAGGTTCTCACAGCACGGCGCTGTGTTAAGGTTTACAGCACAGCACAGCATCCAGGACACCCGTTGCTTGGGTCATGGTTCACCTCATGGCCCTGCCTCCTCCTGGCCATGACCAGGTTCGCTTACTCCTGGCCTCGTGGATTCCATCATACCTGTTTTTGAGGCTGCGTAACGAAGGCTGCCTACTCAGCTTCTTTAACCAGGTCATTTCCACTGGCTACCACAAAGCCAAAGAAGTGCTTCCTGACGTCTCCTAACTTCCATCATTATCCCAGTGTCTCCATTACCCACCCAAGCAAATTTCTTTAAGTACCTTCTACGACATGATCATATCTCACCTGTCCTTCCATCCTTTTAATGTTAGTTTTTTATCATTTCGTCAGACACACAAACAGACCTTTTCTCTCTCTCTGTCTCTCTCTGTCTGTCTGTCTGTCTTCTCTCTCTCTCTCTCTCTCTCTCTCTCTCTCTTTCTCTCATACACACACACACACACACATAAAACACACACACACACACACACACATTATCCCCGTGAATATTGATTTACTGTGTCCAGTCATTGTATTTCTGTATATATAAGGGAGGGGTGCGTGCCTTATGCATCCCGAACCTACCGTATCTAAGGGAGTTAAGGGATAAGCGAAGGAGTAAATGAGGCTATAAGAGAAGGAAAAAGGGGGTAGGGGTGAGATAGGAGAGACAGAGACGGGAACAATAGGAGGTAAAAGATAATTGTAGAAGGGTGAGGATTAGGGGTTAATATTGTTGGTTAACGGAGAGAGAGAGAGAGAGAGAGAGAGAGAGAGAGAGAGAGACAGACAGACAGAGAGAGAGACAGAGAGAGAGAGAGAGAGAGAGAGAGAGAGAGAGAGAGAGAGAGAGAGAGAGAGAGAGATGGTTATGTTATTGTGACTTCTATTGATCCTCCTTGTGTTCAAATGCTAAATAAGGATGGCGTTATGATCCTAGGGGTCGGGAAGGGAGGGGGGAAAGGGGAGGAATGACGTCGAGTGGAGGGAATGGGTCGACTGGAAGTGAGGGGTCTGGTGGAGGAAAAGGGGGGGGGGAATGAGAGCGTTAAAAAAATGGGGGGGGATAAGTACCCATGGCTTGGCACCGTCACAGTCCGTCACTTCATCCTCCTTCCATGCATTCATCCCCCCATCCCCATCCATTCATGTCTCCTCTCCCCTCCCCTCTATACACTGACCTCCATCCCCATATTGAATAACTGGCTCAGTTCAACACTAAAAAGCTAGCTACACTGAAGCTCACCTTCAGTGTAGGAGGAGAGGTCGTCTTCAGTGTAGGAGGAGAGGTCGTCTTCAGTGTAGGAGGAGAGGTCGTCTTCAGTGTAGGAGGAGAGGTCGTCTTCAGTGTAGGAGGAGAGGTCGTCTTCAGTGACTCGAGGTCTTCTCTTCAAACACATGAGAATCCTACCGACAAAATAAACACCAGCAACATCCTAAGAGATATTAAAAATAACCTGAATATCACTCAGGACCAAGATTTTCGTATTTCATTTGTCTGGATACCTTCCCACGTAGGACTCAAGTATCATGACACTAATAAAGTATCGATGTCTCCTTGTTAAAGGCCGGAGATGGAACTACAAGTGGACATCCCGCTTGTCATTGTTAAAAGCCATCCTGCTGAAGAATATCAGCTCTGCTAGACGAGAAAACACGGATACCCAGAGACCTGAGAGTGATAGTATCAGCCACTACGATCTCTTCCGGTCAGAAGGTTGTGTTTATGGGCAACATAAAGCGTCCACTAGAGAGTGTGCCACGGAGACTGCCACAATCAGATTGGGATATCACCACCTGAGGCAGATATATGCAACCACAGGAGAGCCTCCCATCCCTGCTTATTCTATATGTAACCTCTATGAAAAGAGAAGAGGAACGCGACCAGTTGTCAGTGACTTTAGGCGTGGTAGAATGGAGTGCTTGCAACTATGTGAATATATTATCTACTCTGGAATGCTTGACGGTATCCTCAATGTCCAC
Organism: Cherax destructor; assembly: GCA_009830355.1. Lineage (NCBI taxonomy): Eukaryota > Metazoa > Arthropoda > Malacostraca > Decapoda > Parastacidae > Cherax > Cherax destructor. The sequence continues at coordinate 340,778 of WNWK01000433.1, read as the reverse complement.
TCTAAATTTGCCGACACTCATTATTAGCCTAGTCTCTCTCTCTCTCTCTCTCTCTCTCTCCCTATATATATATATATATATATATATATATATATATATATATATATATATATATATATGATAACATAATCTCTCTGAGAAAATGTATATGTGTTATTCACAATGAAATAAATAATGTAATGAATGAGCATTTTTTTTTTATTTCAGAAGAAACTTTTTTTGTCTCATGATATTAAAGGTCTGAGGCCTGGGTGAAGAAAAGAGCAGGTGAGGTGAAGAAAAGAGCAGGTGAGGTGAAGAAAAGAGCAGGTGAGGTGAAGAAAAGAGCAGGTGAGGTGAAGAAAAGAGCATGGTGAGGTGGAAGAAAAGAGCAGGTGGGTGAAGAAAAGAGCAGGTGAGGGTGAAGAAAAGAGCAGGTGGGGTGAAGAAAAGAGCAGGTGGGGTGAAGAAAAGAGCAGGTGAGGTGAAGAAAAGAGCAGGTGGGGTGAAGAAAAGAGCAGGTGAGGTGAAGAAAAGAGCAGGTGGGGTGAAGAAAAGAGCAGGTGAGGTGAAGAAAAGAGCAGGTGGGGTGAAGAAAAGAGCAGGTGGGTGAAGAAAAGAGCAGGTGGGGTGAAGAAAAGAGCAGGTGAGGTGAAGAAAAGAGCAGGTGGGGTGAAGAAAAGAGCAGGTGAGGTGAAGAAAAGAGCAGGTGGGGTGAAGAAAAGCGCAGGTGAGGTGAAGAAAAGAGCAGAGTAGGTGAAGAAAAGAGCAGGTGGGGTGAAGAAAAGAGCAGGTGAGGTGAAGAAAAGAGCAGGTGGGGTGAAGAAAAGAGCAGGTGGGTGAAGAAAGACAGGTGGGGTGAAGAAAGAGCAGGTGGGGTGAAGAAAAGAGCAGGTGGGGTGAAGAAAAGAGCAGGTGGGGTGAAGAAAAGAGCAGGTGGGGTGAAGAAAAGAGCAGGTGAGGTGAAGAAAAGAGCAGGTGGGGTGAAGAAAAGAGCAGGTGGGGTGAAGAAAAGAGCAGGTGGGGTGAAGAAAAGAGCAGGTGGGGTGAAGAAAAGAGCAGTGGGGTGAAGAAAGACAGGTGGGAAGAAAAGAGCAGGTGGGGTGAAGAAAAGAGCAGGTGGGGTGAAGAAAAGAGCAGGTGGGGTGAAGAAAAGAGCAGGTGGGTGAAGAAAAGAGCAGGTGGGGTGAAGAAAAGAGCAGGTGGGGTGAAGAAAAGAGCAGGTGGGGTGAAGAAAAGAGCAGGTGGGTGAAGAAAAGAGCAGGTGGGGTGAAGAAAAGAGCAGGTGGGGTGAAGAAAAGAGCAGGTGGGGTGAAGAAAAGAGCAGGTGGGGTGAAGAAAAGAGCAGGTGGGGTGAAGAAAAGAGCAGGTGGGGTGAAGAAAAGAGCAGGTGGGGTGAAGAAAAGGGCAGGTGAGGTGAAGAAAAGAGCAGGTGGGGTGAAGAAAAGAGCAGGTGGGGTGAAGAAAAGAGCAGGTGGGGTGAAGAAAAGAGCAGGTGGGGTGAAGAAAAGAGCAGGTGGGTGAAGAAAAGAGCATGGTGGGGTGAAGAAAAGAGCAGGTGGGGTGAAGAAAAGAGCAGGTGGGGTGAAGAAAAGGGCAGGTGAGGTGAAGAAAAGAGAAGGTAAGGGGAAGAAAAGAGCAGGTGGGGTGAAGAAAAGAGCAGGTGGGGTGAAGAAAAGGGCAGGTGAGGTGAAGAAAAGAGAAGGTGAGGGGAAGAAAAGAGCAGGTGGGGTGAAGAAAAGAGCAGGTGGGGTGAAGAAAAGGGCAGGTGAGGTGAAGAAAAGAGAAGGTGAGGGGAAGAAAAGAGCAGGTGAGGTGAAGAAAAGAAACTGATGAGAAGCAAGGCTGAGGAGGTGTGATAAAGCTCTACTCAGAGGAAAGCATGGCGTGATAAAGCTCTACACAGAAAGATACATGACACGATAAAGATCCACACAGAGCGAAACTGGAGGTGAAGAACGTTGTTCTTCACCTTGTCTCTTTTTAGTTACAGTGGGTGGTACGCTGTTGTATGTAGATGGTGAGTTAACAGTGTGTGCATTATCTATAGTTCCCACAGTCTATCATCTATAGTTCCCACAGTCTATATCATCTATAGTTCCCACAGTCTATCATCTATAGTTCCCACAGTCTATATCATCTATAGTTCCCCCAGTCTATATCATCTATAGTTCCAACTCTTCTGGTGTTCGTAGCAATGTACCATTCCCATTCTTATCGGTTTGCCGCCTCTCTCTCTCTCTCTCTCTCTCTCTCTCTCTCTCTCTCTCTCTCTCTCTCCCACCACAAGACAACACCCTTGTGCACTATGGTTCCGCCTCACACATGGGAGGTTCAAACTAGTCAAGGGGTGACAATTCTTCTCCCATTTTTTCAACCACTGTTTTCTCTCCCGGCGCATCCAATTTCCGTTTTCAATTACAGAAACACTGCAGGAGATGTGTGTGTGTGTGTGTGTGTGTGTGTGTGTGTGTGTGTGTGTGTGTGTGTGTGTGTGTGTGTGTGTGTGTGTGACAGAGAGTTTTCAAGCTCCTGGCCTCGAATCTCCACCATCAACAAACCAGTGTATTTGCTTCCCAAAATTCTTGGGATCTATCTTGCCCGCTTTTGAATGCATCTGAAGGAGTTTGTACAACCTCGTCACCGATCCCTTCATCTGAATGTTCATGTTCATATGACATTCCGTCTCGGTCTGGGACCTCTCATGTTACATGGTCTGGTCTTGATACCTTTAATTGTCTTGACGCTCCTTACAAGCTACGGAACTGGTATCGTAACTAAGTTCACCCTAAGAAGAATACCACCTCATAACAGTAGCCTAACACCTAGGTACCAATTTCCTGTCAGGAGAATGGAGGCAACATCCCGTGGACGGTAGTGGCTAGTTTGTGCACCCCAAACCTTTCCTATGGACGGTAGTGGCTAGTTTACTGTGCACATCATTTCCATCCTGTAGACGGTAGTGGCTAGTATATTGTGCATCCTATATCCATTCTTTGAAAGGCACTGCAAAAGGGCATGGATAACCAAAAGAGAACTAGAACCCAAAATGGATCAACAGTAGTGCATCGGGATATTCACCTATAAATGATCGAACCTATAAATATTCGAACACAAAGTAAGAAATTTATGAAGGAAACTGTCAGACTGAGAGGCAGTGAACAGACTGTCAGACTGAGAGGCAGTGGACAGACTGTCAGACTGAGAGGCAGTGGACAGACTGTCAGACTGAGAGGCAATGGACAGACTGTCAGACTGAGAGGCAGTGAACAGACTGTCAGACTGAGAGGCAGTGGATAGACTGTCAGACTGAGAGGCAGTGGACAGACTCTCAGACTGAGAGGCAGTGGACAGACTGTCAGACTGAGAGGCAGTTGACAGACAGTGGAAACAAATATTTCAGTGTTGGATATGATTAGTCTCTTAAGACTAGAAATCAGTGAAATAAGTCAGTAAAAGTTGGCGGGGCCAGGAGCTATGACTCGACCCTTGCAAACAGAACTAGGCGAGTACAGCTAAGCGAAGACAAATGCGCTGTCACTGACTGACAACTTATAACACAAGACATACCCAGATTTCTCCAGCGAAATTCATTCTCATTATAACAAAAACAATCGTTTTACCCAAACTCGTTAGAATTCTTGAATAAATTGTATATTCAAATACACCTTGTAATCTCCGCCTGTCAGGGACACTAGTGTGTCCCATTTATCAGATGCTTCCCCACGCTGCTCCTCTCACTTAGCCAGACTGCTCTTTTAAGTGGCTTCTTGAGCCATGAGACACATTTGGTCACACACACAATATTTATTCTCATAGTGGTGAGAAAGTGGAACGACCTAGACAACAAAGTGGTCGAGGCAGGATTCATCCATCCATATATATATATATATATATATATATATATATATATATATATATATATATATATATATATATAATATATATATATATATATATATATATATATATATATATATATATATATATATATATATATATATATATATATATAGTATATTGTGTACTGAATCTTTCCCTAGAAGATGGGCAGTGGTTGCAAGCCTCACTTCCAGGCAGGTTATGGGGGCTGGGAGTACGCAAATCCTCCCAGACTGCCCTACCAGCTTTCCTATCCTCTTGCTGCTCCAGCACCAAAACCTAGTACAACACTGGCCTACAAACAGTCAAGTTGGGATGGCCCCATCGCTGAAAAGGTGCTTGCCAACATGCTTACGGCTGTAACATCAGACTGGGTGAGTGCACATCACTCCGGGGACTTACTTGGAGTCTACCTGGAGGGCATTCCGGGGATCAACGTCCCCGTGGCCCGGTCTATGACCAGGCCTCCCGGTGGATCAGGGCCTGATCAAAGAGGCTGTTACTGCTGGCTGCACGTAGCCCAACGTACGAACCACAGCCCGGCTGATCTGGCACTGACTTTAGGTATCTGTCCAGCTCCCTCTTGAAGACAACCAGGGGTCTACTGGTAATGCCCCTTATGGCTGGTGGGAGGCTGTTGAACAGTTCCCATTTCGGCAATGGGAACACGCCTCGACCCTAAGGCCCTCCGTATTGCAGTGGCACTGCGCCTTGCTGCCCCAGTTCACACGGAATATACGTGTATTTGCGGAGATGCGCAAGCCGACCAATATGGTCTACATGGTCTAAACTGTTCCAAAACTAAGGGTTGGCATGCAAGACACAATGAAGTCAACGACATCATAAAGAGAACTCTTGCTACAGCTGGATGCCCAGCCGAGAGAGAGCCCCGATCATTAGCAGCCAACAATACCCACAACCCAGCAAACCGCCCCGACAGGATCACCATCTATCCTTGGAAGAATGGCAAGCTCTTAGCATGGGACTATACCTGTGTCGACACTGGCTGACACCTACATCCATCACAGTGTCGGGCGACAGGGAGGAGCTGCTGACCACAGGGAGGAGTACAAGATCGGCAAGTACAGGGACATAAGCCAACAGTATAAATTTGTCCCAGTGGGATCAGAGACCTTGGGATCATGGGAAAAAAATGCCACACGTTTCCTTTAAGAACTGGGTTCCCGACTCATCGATACCACCAGGGACCCAAGGGCAGCCACTTTCATGCTCCACCGCCTCAGCGTGGTCCTCCAGAGGGGAAATGCATGCTGCATACTGGGCTCACGTCCGGCTTCGGAGCAGCTGGAAGAGATTAATAATCTTTGATATATTGTACCAGTGTATTCATGTTTGTGTTTTCTGTCAATGTATTCTGTCTATTAATAAAGTTCATATATATATATATATATATATATATATATATATATATATATATATATATATATATATATATACTTAAAACTTATAAAAATATTCATAAATATTTTTAACCTAACTGCAGGAATCCTTGTTTAATGGATAGGAAGCCATGCTGTGGTGTTCCAGTAAATGCTTAAATATGACACAGGTGAGTCAGTGGGTGCTTAATCCCAGGTACATGACACAGGTGAGTCAGTGGGTGCTTAATCCCAGGTACATAACACAGGTGAGTCAGTGGATGTTTAATCCCAGGAACATGACACCAGTGAGTCAGTGGGTTCTTAATTCCAAGTATATGAGACAGGTAAGTCAGTAGATGTTTAATTCCAGGTACATGACACAAGACACAAGTCAGTGGATGCTTAATCCCAGGTACATGATACCGGTCAACCGGGTTATGCTAATTCACTGACCGGTGTCAGTGAATTAGCATAACGAACAATTCACCACCGCAAACGTCACACCAACAGTATCACCATAAGTACATATAAACAAATTAAGGGCACAATGCGTGCCAAGTTCACAAATATAAAGATTCCATTGAATAATCTGAATAACAGATTCAGAGAACAAGTCAATCAAATGAACGTTCCGCGGCGAACCCAGGTAATATATCCCAAAACCCCCTCAAAATATACTAAGTAATAGGGTAATAACACGCACTAAATTACAGGACACAGGTTAATGAGAGAGGGGAAGACGTCCCACCTGTCATTAAGAGGACCATAAAATGATCTTCTTGAGTTTTCCTTTAAATAATTCCTGTAATCATCACTGTCGAGAGGGAAGGAGAGAGGAAGAGAGAGGGAAAGAGGGAATGAGTGGGAAGCAGAGAGAAAGAAAGAGAGGGAAGGATAGAGGAAGAGTGAGGGAAAACGAAAGGAGTGGGAAGGAGAGAAAGAGAGAGGGAAGGAGAAGGGGAAGGAGAGAGGGAAAATGAGAGGGAAGGAGAGGAAAGGAGAGAGGGAAGGAGAGAGGGAAGAAGAGAGGTGGGTTATGGTTGGTTGGGCTAACTTAAAAATTACCATAGTAGATGGGGAACTACGGAAAAGTTCTCGGCATTTTTATGCTGATTAAGTTGTCGTAGGCGCTAATGACTTGTTAAAAATAAACTTTTACTAGGGAAGAACCTTAGATTAAAATGAATGATGAGATACCCTAGGAATTTGTAGGCCTACCAGGGTCCCCTTACAGAAACTGGTTATCCTCTCATACCTGTTGTGTACAGGTAATACCAGAACATAATACAAAACAGCAGTGATAAAAAGTAATGATACAGAACACCAATGATAAAAAACAGTAATATTAAGAAAGCTTAAAAATCACTGAAAAAAATCTGCTAAATACTCTAAATTGCTTTGATTTCCTCGAACAAAGAAGAAGAAAGGTGAGAAGGAGAGGAATTCTGAGCTCAGCTTGTATGGCCTGCACCAAAGGCGCTCACGAGGTGTTAATTAAGGAAGAATGCAGGCAACACTCTCCCCTGCATTAGCAATGCATGCCGAACTCCTGCCGGCGCTGCTGTTTTGCTTAATCAGCTGATTGCGGACTAAAGCACGATGAGGGGAAGAAGGGAATAAAAGGGAGATGGGGAATTAGGCCGAGAGGGGAGAGGGAGAGGGGAGAGGGAGAGGGGAGAGGAGAGGGGAGAGGGAGAGGGAGAGATGCACTTGTTTGTTGGATTATGGTTAGAAGAGGCTGTGTGTGTATGTGTGTGTGTACTCACCTAGTTGTACTCACCTAGTTGTGGTTGCAGAGGTCGATTCATAGCTCCTGGCCCCGCCTCTTCACTGTCCGCTACTGGGTCACTCTCCCTGCGCCATGAGCTTTATCATACCTCTTCTTAAAGCTATGTATGGAACATGCCTCCACTACATCACTTCCCAAACTATTCCACTTCCCGACCACTCTGTGACTGAAGAAATACTTCCTAACATCCCTGTGATTCATCTGAGTCTTCAACTTCCAACTGTGTCCCCTTGTTGCTGTGTCCCATCTCTGGAACATTCTGTCTCTGTCCACCTTGTCAATTCCTCTCAGTATCTTATATGTCGTTATCATGTCCCCCCTATCTCTCCTGTCCTCCAGTGTCGTCAGGTCGATTTCCCTTAACCTCTCCTCGTAGGACATACCCCTTAACTCCGGGACTAGTCTTGTCGCAAACCTTTGCACTTTCTCTAGCTTCTTTACGTGCTTGGCTAGATGTGGGTTCCAAACTGGTGCTGCATACTCTAGTATGGGCCTAACGTACACAGTGTACAGGGTCCTGAACGATTCTTTATTAAGATGTCGGAATGCTGTTCTTAGGTTTGCTAGGCGCCCATATGCTGCAGCAATTATGTGTGTGTGTGTGTGTGTGTGTGTGTGTGTGTGTGTGTACTCACCTAATTGTGGTTGCAGGGGTCGAGACTCAGCTCCTGGCCCCGCCTCTGCACTGTCCGCTACTGGGTCTCTGCTCTCCCTGCTCCGTGAGCTCTATCATACCTTGTCTTAAAACTATGTATGGTTCCCGCCTCCACTATATCGTTCGCTAAACTATTCCACTTCCTAACTACTCTATGGCTGAAGAATTGCTTCCTAACATCCCTCTGACTCATCTGAGTCTTCAGCTTCCAGTTGTGTCCCCTTGTTTCTGTGTTTCCTCTCTGGAACATCCTGTCACTATCTACCTTGTCGATTCCCCGCAGTATTTTGTATGTCGTTATCATGTCTCCTCTAACCCTTCTGTGTGTGTGTGTGTGTGTGTGTGTGTGTGTAACAAGCTTACTGAGTGCTGTAGCACAGACTGCTAAGTCAGTTTTAACATGGATTCCAAGCCACTGTAACACAAAGTTCAGACCGCTGGAACCAGTAATTCCAGGACGCTGGAATACAGAATTACAGGGACATCAAGAGCAAAATTCACGGTCACTGAAACAAAATTTACAAGTAGTAGTGGCTGTAACACAGCTCATGGCCACTAGAACAGACTTCCTGGTCACCGTAGCACAGATTTCAAAGACGCTGGAGCAAAGACATCAGAGTCACTGAAGCACAGAATTCCAGTTAACTGAAACTCGTAATTCTTCAGTAGTTCCCTGTAACACAGACTTGTAAGTCACCGTAAAACAGACTTTGAGGTCGCTGGAACACAGACTTCCAGGTCACTGAAACACACACGAAAGGCCTCTTTTTGTTTTATAAAGGAACTAAAGAATGGGCCTCTACTTCTTGGGGAAAAAAACCCATCTAGTTGTTGATACCAAGAGTACTCAGAAGACCTCTGGAGTTCCAGGGGTGGAAGGTCGGGCAGAGATGGGCCATTTTCCAGCCCGTCAGAATTCGTTTCGTAAATGGGTGACCCTTAGCTTTCCTGGAAGATTTGTTACTCTCTCTCTCTCTCTCTCTCTCTCTCTCTCTCTCTCTCTCTCTCTCTCTCTCTCTCTCTCTCTCTCTCTCTCTCTCTCTCTCTCATCGGCAAAAAATCCAATGAATCATCTATGGCTGCCAAAATTAATCTATAATAAGATAATATTAGATTATTTCAGATTATTTTTTATGGAGTCTTGTATGTCTTTTATTTTTGTTGTTACTGAATAAATGTGTCTGAAGAAATCACCCAAAGGAAAAGAATAAGAAAAAATCTGAATAAAATAACTGCATGAGAATAAATGTCTTAGGTATTTAGTTACTGGGAATAATACTAATACTAATACTAATAATAATAATAATAATAATAATAATAATAATAATAATAATAAAATAATAATAATAATAATAATAATAATAATAATAATAATAATAATAATAATAATAATAATAAATGATAATAATTTAAAATAATAATAACTTAAAAATAACAATAATAATAATAATATTTTGTTGTATTTCCCCCCTCCCCAGCTCACACACACACACACACACACACACACACACACACACACACACACAGGAGAACCCAGACTCAGGAGGAAGCTCTAACACAACCACCTTCAGATGTTCCCCAACCTGGACAACCCCAATGCAACCAAACAACCTAACCCAAAACACACATGCCATACCCAATGATTCCACCCACCTCATTACAAACTCCACCTTCACACCAACCACCCATAGTTCCCCATCAGATCTCCCACTTTCCCAACCCCAACATACCCCCCAGACTACGGTTTTAGAAAAGAAGTTAAAGGTTTGGTATACAAATGCAGATGGTATAACAAATAAATGTGAGGAGTGGCATGAAAGAATAAAGGAGACATCCCCAGACATAATAGCACTCACAGAAACGAAGCTCACCAGGATGATAACAGATGCAATCTTTCCACCCGGATATCAAATCCTCAGGAAAGATAGAGGGAGAAGAGAGGGAGGAGGAGTTGCACTGCTCATTAAGAACAGGTGGGGATTTGAGGAAGTGGAAGGAATGGATGGAATGGGTGAAAGGGACTACATAGTAGGAACAATTCAGTCTGAGGGCCATAAGGTGGTAATTGCTGTAATGTACAACCCGCCACAGAACTGCAGGAGGCCAAGAGAAGAATACGACGAGAGCAACAGAGCAATGGTAGACACACTAGCCGAGGTAGCCAGAAGAGCCCACATGGGGAGAGCAAAGTTACTAGTTATGGGTGATTTCAATCACAAAGAGATTGATTGGGAAAACCTGGAGCCCCATGGGGGTCCTGAATCATGGAGAGCCAAGATGATGGATGTGGTACTGGAAAACCTCATGCATCAACATGTTAGAGACACTACCAGAGAGAGAGGTGGGGATGATCCAGCAAGACTCGACCTAGTATTCACCTTGAGTAGTTCGGACATCGAGGATATCACGTATGAAAGGCCCCTTGGAGCTAGTGATCATTTGGTTCTGTGTTTTGATTATATAGTTGAGCTACAAGTGGAGAGGGAGCAGGAATAGGAAGGGAGAAACGAAACTACAAAAGGGGGACTACACAGGCATGAGGAACTTCCTACAAGACGTTCAGTGGGAGAGAGAATTGGCAGGAAAACCAGTAAAAGAAATGATGGAATATGTGACAACCAAATGCAAAGAGGCAGAGGAGAGGTTTGTCCCCAAGGAAACAGAAGTAATGGGAAGACCAGAACGAGTCCTTGGTTCACCCAGAGGTGTAGGGAGGCAAAAAGTAAGTGTAATAGAGAATGGAAAAAGTACAGAAGACAAAGGACCCAGGAAAATAAAGAGATTAGCCGAAGAGCCAGAAACGAATATGCACAGGTAAGAAGGAGGCTCAGCGACAATATGAAAATGATATAGCATCAAAAGTCAAGTCTGACCCGAAGCTGCTGTATAGCCACATCAGGAGGAAAACAACAGTCAAGGACCAGGTAATCAGGCTGAGAAAGGAAGGTGGGGAGTTCACAATAAACGACCAAGAGGTATGTGAGGAGCTCAACATGAGATTTAAAGAAGTATTTACACAGGAGACAGGAAGGACTCCAGGAATTCAGAATAGGGAGGTATACCAACAAGTGCTGGATGAAATACACACAACCGAGGAGGAGGTGAAGAAGCTGCTATGTGAACTCGATACCTCAAAAGCGGTGGGACCGGACAACATTTCTCCGTGGGTCCTTAGAGAGGAGCAGAGATGTTGTGTGTGCCACTAACACAAATCTTCAACACATCCATTGAAACTGGGCAACTACCTGAGGCGTGGAAGATGGCAAATGTAGTCCCAATTTTTAAGAAAGGAGACAGACACGAGGCATTAAACTACAGACCTGTGTCACTGACGTGTATAGTATGCAAAGTCATGGAGAAGATCATCAGGAGGAGAATGGTGGAGCACCTAGAAAGACACAAGCTTATAAACGACAACCAGCATGGTTTCAGGGAAGGAAAATCCTGTGTCACAAACCTACTGCAGTTTTATGACAAGGTAACAGAAGTAAGACACGAGAGAGAGGGGTGGATAGACTGCATTTTTTGGACTGCAAGAAGGCGTTCGACACAGTTCCTCACAAGAGATTAATGCAAAAGCTAGAGGATCAGGCACACGTAACAGGAAAAGCACTGCAATGGATCAGAGAATATCTGACAGGGAGGCAACAACGAGTCATGGTACGTGACGAGATGTCAGAGTGGGCACCTGTGACGAGTGGAGTTCCACAAGGGTCAGTCCTAGGACCTGTACTGTTTTTGGTATATGTGAATGACATAACGGAAGGGATAGACTCAGAAGTGTCCCTGTTTGCAGATGATGTGAAGTTAATGAGAAGAATCAAATCAGTCGAGGATCAGGCAGGAATACAAAGAGACCTGGACAGGCTGCAAGCCTGGTCCAGTAACTGGCTCCTTGAATTTAACCCTGCCAAATGTAAAGTCATGAATATCGGGGAAGGGCAAAGAAGACCGCAGACAGAGTATAGTCTAGGTGGCAAACCTCACTCAAAGAAAAAGATCTTGGGGTGAGTATAATACCGAGCACATCTCCTGAGGCACACATCAATCAGATAACTGCTGCAGCATACGGGCGGCTGGCAAACCTAAGAATAGCGTTCCAATACCTCACCAAGGAATCATTCAAGACTCTGTATACCATATACGTCAGGCCCATACTGGAGTATGCAGCACCAGTTTGGAACCCACACCTGGTCAAGCACGTCAAGAAATTAGAGAAAGTGCAAAGGTTTGCAACAAGACTAGTCCCAGAGCTAAGGGGATTGTCCTACGAAGAAAGGTTAAGGGAAATCGGCCTGACGACACTAGAGGACAGGAGGGTTAGGGGAGACATGATAACGACATATAAAATACTGCGAGGAATAGATAAGGTGGACAGAGACAAGATGTTCCAGAGAGGGGACACAGAAACAAGGGGTCACAATTGGAAGTTGAAGACTCCTATGAGTCAAAGGGATGTTAGGAAGTATTTCTTCAGTCATAGAGTTGTCAGGAAGTGGAATAGCTTGGAAAGCGACATAGTGGAGGCAGGAACCATACATAGTTTTAAGACTAGGTTTGATAAAGCTCATGGAGCAGGGAGAGAGAGGACCTAGTAGCAATCAGTGAAGAGGCGGGGCCAGGAGCTATGACTCGACCCCTGCAACCACAAATAGGTGAGTACACACACACACCCTGCCCTCCCCCCCAGCCACGGTTTTCCATACTCCTTCCAATCGATTAAGAAACAATTCAGGTCGGTTAGTTGCATCTTCTCCCTCGTTTGTTTTCCAATGGATTCCAGATGGAGGTTTTTAATTAATTATTTTTGTTAAATTCACCATTACGCTCATCACCATTATTAACAGCATCACCATTACCCTCATCACCATCACCACCTTCACCATATTCACCATCATCACATTCACCCTCATCACCACTAGAAATTTAATCCTAACTCCCCCCCCCCAAATCATTATATATAACATCCTACTGTTCTCCTGTACTCAAGTATACACAAGTCTTCCTCATAGCCCACACAAAAACAATTACCTGAGTGAAATTCTAATATCCTGCCAAATATTAATTATATATATTTATTTTTTTTCTGTCATTCTCCAGGATTAATCTCTGGACTCCTGGAGCTGGAAAAAATTCCATACGTATCTTAGATTATTTAAAATTTTAGGTCACCAAGAGGTCAGAGGTGAAATGAATAAATTTCTGGCTGTTATATTAATTATATATATATATATATATATATATATATATATATATATATATAGGATGGGGTCCACCTCTGGTGTCAATTGTGGGACCCATTGCCTCGGAGAAGTGGATAAAAAGACTTCAAGGAAGAATATTTAGATTTCTTTCTGAAGCCATTTGAATATTCCACTTCCCCTACTACCCCATCTTTTTTTTTATACAAACTTTATTTCAAGACAAAATATATATATATATATATATATATATATATATATATATATATATATATATATATATATATATATATATATATATATATATATATATATATATATATAGGTACGGATGAAAATAAAGCGCGACAGAAATTCACTATCTGGAAATATAATTGGAAGAATATAGTGAATATTTTGATGGTGTGGGCTGGATCCCACCGCTGTCATCAGCTGTATCAAATAGTCACATCAAAGTTTGCCTTTGATTTGGCACTGTAATTATGGCTTTGGACCGGCAATACCCTTTTGCATCTTGTTGCGATTTTTTACACTTGTTGCAGGTAACGACACGTGTTCTAACCACTGAGGGCCAGGCTAAGACCACGTGTGAGTGTTGCTTGACACTAAGCAAGACCCGGTGCTCGCTTGGCCAGGTCTGTCTGGATACTCCAGACATCAGAAGATTATTTCAATGGTCGCAGCTTGAAGGCGTAACTCAACGTGCAGAGTATTTGGTTGTGACACATTCATTTCTTGTTCCACCTCACTTCCTTCATGTCCGACTCATCAACTATTCATCCTTGCGTGAATTATCATCCATGACCATCAAAATTCATTCTTCGATGCCTCACTCCTCACTTATTCCTCTACGCTTCGCTACAACAGTTACTTCATGCATCATTTCACTTCTATTCTTCCTTGCTACATTCTACATCCTCTCTGCTATCATTTGTATAATTTAATTCTATTCATTAAAGGAATGGTTTTTATTATTTTTTCTATTTATGGACATATTAATGATTTTGATTATTTTCGAAGTATTTAAATGGGTGGTGCTTGGGAGGGCAGGTGGGTGGGTAGAAGAGCGGGTGTTTGGGTTTAGGGGGGAAGGTGTGTGGGTAGAAGAGCGGGTGTTTGGGTTTATGGGGGAAGGTGTGTGGGTAAGAGAACGAATAATTAGAGACAATAGATTAGTCAACTGAGGAATGAATAGGTGGGTGGATTGCTAGCTGGTGGGTGTACGGCTGAGTGGGTGGGTGGGCGTCTAGGTTGTGGGTGGGTGAACGGTTGGGTGGAAGGTGGAGTTAGATTGCCAGAAGTGGTAACCTGAGCAGTGGTCGACCTGGGTGGCTGGCTGGCCGGTCAGATTAACCCTGGCTGAGCAGCCCAATTGGATTACCTATGATAAACGACACTCTTCCAACCCTCCAGACAACCAGTTGTAGATTCAGACTCTCATCCAGTCCCTTAACACCAGTCAACGTACCATACCAAGTGAACCTCACCCCACATCATCCCCCACCTCATCCCACATCATCCCCCACCTCATCCCACATCATCCCCCACCTCATCCCACATCATCCCCCACCTCATCCCACACCTGCAACACCTCATACCAGATGATTCTACCACCCCATCCTACATTTTATGACTCATAACACATGAAGTCCCCTAACTGAATTACAGTACATGAGAGCTATGCCGACATCATACTCTTACTCATCCATCATCCACATTCATCAGCTTGTCTTTCCATAGTCTTGAGTTGCGCTCATGAAGCATCAGCCTGGGGTTCTAGGTTTTAATTTAGTCTCTGAAAGGGTTGTCTTCTCGAGGTGAGTTAGCATCAGCTGGTGTGGTCAAGAGTCTGGGGAGTTGCTTCCACGTAAGCAACATGACGTGAAAGCTGATTCTTCATATATCTTCCTGTGCAGGTTTTCTCTTTCTTCCAGACGGACAGGACGATCGGATCATTTTGAGAAACGAGCTTTTCCCTGCCAAGTGGGTGGGCACTTGTAGGTGGTTGGACCATTACAGGCGGCTGGACCACTAAAGGTGGCTGGGCCATTGCAGATGGTTGGCTAAATGTCAGTGGATGGACCGTTGTAAGTGGATGAACCGCTGCAGGATCTTGAACGATTCTCACGACCTGCCTGTCAGGGCATTTTGTGTAGCAGTATACAACCATCCTTCCCAGAGGAGCTTTCCTTGTCCCTCCTGTGTTCTCATCCTTCAATTTTCCCTGAAGAGACAGGTGAGGGGGGGGGGTTCCTCTGGTAGACGTAAACTTCCTGGTCAAGGACCGGGCCGCGGGGGCGTTGACCCCAGGAACACCCTCCAGGTAGACTCCATGTAGGTAGACCACCACACACACCTCACAGTTTGCAGGACGGGCAGGGATGAACAGCTGGGCCAGGAATGACGTATTGACAAGAATGCAACGTGGAACATGATTATTATTTTGACCTCAAAATTTACATTCAAAAGATACAGAAAAACTCCATAATCTTAGTCTCAGACCCTACTAAGAATTAGATGAAGCTCTCTTGAATGTTGTCTGCAAACCTTTCTGGTTTAACCATGTATGTAGAGCTCTTTCAGCTATCTGATGAGCTTTATCCTTCTGTTGAAGCTCTCAGTCATTCTCACAGTGAGAAAGAAATAAAATTCGACTTTTTTTCATGATGTATCAGTCAGTTTTTCTATCAATACAGTGGAGAGTTTCTAGGTTATGTGACTTCATAAGTGAAGACAAATGGAAAAGAATCGATATGAAACAAATGGTTTTGAAAACCGATAAGTTGAAGATTGAGACACTTATGCAACATATGGGAATCTTTATTGAAGAAACGTTTCGCCACACAGTGGCTTCATCAGTCCAATACAAAGTAGAAAGGTGTGAGGAGAGGAGAAGTTTGAGATAATCAGTCCCTCAGCCTGGAATCGATGTGTTCAGTCCATCATTGCTGTAGAAAGTACAGCATATGGCTGGAGAAGTGGCTTACATAGTGTAGTCAGGTGAGTGGAAGCAGGAGGAGGCGGGGTCACAGTGGTACCATCCACTAGTGTAAGTAGGTCTTCGTCCAAAGGTTGGACAAGTATTGAAGAATTCCTTCTATCAGGATCCCATAATGTTGCAGTGTATCAGACACTGCAACATTGTTGTTGTGGTATAATAACTGATTGTAACAGACTTTGTAAAAAATGCGACATATTAGTTGGAAAATAAGTCATGAAGGAGGAAAGGACCCAAGGTACCATCAGCCGTTTGTGCCTCCATCCAATCCTCCCCCACCCTTCCCTATCTTATGAGTTCCTGTGTGATAGAGTACCTCTCTCTCTCCTTCACTGCCTTCTTACCATTAACTTTTCGTATGCAAATCGCCAGAGTGCCTCATAAAATGCTTTACACAGGAGTCCCGGCCTTCAGCAAGTTCCGTGGTGGCATCACTGTAACCATTGTTGTGCCACCGTGACGACGGTGGTGCCACTGTAGTGCCACTGTGAACACTTTGATACCACTTTCCTTGCCTATGGTAGTGATGCAGAGAGACAGGTGCTCTACGACACACACACACACACACACACACACACACACACACACACACACACACACACACACACACACACACACACACACTAACTCAACTCAGTTAATAACTAAAGTGTAATGAACACTTGCCAGTGCTCAGTAATAACGCACGTGGAGACAGAAACACAGGAGACTGATTGATCTTCTGTGTTTCTGAGTGAGATAATACTGAGCAACAACACAGTTGTTTAGATCTTAACAACCCCTTGAGCGGGTCAACACACAGTCCATACCCTCGTCAGCTGACTCTGCAATAACAAATGAACAAGCAGCGTTACTTTCACTCCCTCAGATAACAGTTATATCAACTCCGGAGACAAGTGACGCACTCTTGAAGAGAAGAAATGATACACCTTGAAGGGCAAATGTTTCATTGGAATTACGTTTCGCTCTACACAGAGAAACGTCGTCTTGTTGATTTCTTGTCCTCCTACGTATGCCACTTATAGTAACCCTCTTGAGCTGCATATTAAGAATTAACATCTGAGGATTCTGCGATACTGTCTAAGTTGTTTACCAACCTAATGGATAAAGTTAATATATGACAATGAGTTTGATCAATGTTTTTTAAGTTCTTTTTGAAAGATTTGGATGAAAGTTCTTGGTTAGTGTTTTCGTTGAAAGCTTTCCTTAAAAGTTTTAGCTGAACCTCTTCTTAAAAATGTTGTTAAAAGTTCTTTTTAAAAGTCCTTGTCTAGAGTTCCTGTTAAAAGTCCTTGTCTAGAATTCCTGTTAAAAGTCCTTGTCTAGAGTTCCTGTTAAAAGTCCTTGTCTAGAGTTCCTGTTAAAAGTCCTTGTCTAGAGTTCCTGTTAAAAGTCCTTGTCTAGAGTTCCTGTTAAAAGTCCTTGTCTAGAGTTCCTGTTAAAAGTCCTTGTCTAGAGTTCTTGTTAAAAGTTCTTTACTTTTCCAAAGAAATCCTGAAATCTTCTCAAAAATGGCTCTTTTTCTAACTCACACTCATCCCAGAAATCGCCTCAAAAAAGATAAATTTCCAAACTCATACCCACTCCTGAAATCGTCTCAAAAAGGGCACTTCACTAATTCATACCCACTCCTGAAATCGCCTCAAAAAAGACACTTCCTCTAACTCGTACCCACTCCTGAAATCGTTTCAAAAATTGCACTTCCTGAAGGGTGAGGTAAGTAAGGGCTTCAAGGATCGTCTGCATTTTCTAATCTCCGCTCCTCGGTATCGCTAAAACTTCATATTTCTCTTGAGTCATGAAATCGTAATGACACGATTACAAACAAACCATACCACGGGTGGGGTTAGAACCCACGACCAGAGAGTCTCAAAACTCCAGACCGACGCGTTAGACCGTGGCTAACGCGTCGGTCTGGAGTTTTGAGACTCTCTGATCGCGGGTTCTAACCCCACCAGTAGTATGGTTCATATTTCTCACCTGGACAGCCACACTAAATATTTCTCACTTTTTTTCCCCTTCCTCGTACGTCAGGACACGCGTTCGATTCCCAGGTTATCCAATTACATCAGCCTCTTCTCCAGCCCATTCCCCACCAACCCTTCCCCCACCTCCTCATCCTCCCCCTCCCCTCTGAAACCCCATCCGGCCCCCTCCACTCCACCTGACCGTAATTGGGTAATTGGTGTGATGTTTACCTTCCCAGCAGATGTTGGTGGGACGGACTATTAACGTGAGAGTGAGCGGGAAGGAAGGAGAGACAGAGGAAGAGAGGGAAAGAAGGAATGAGAAACAGGAATAGAGAGTAAAGTTAGAGAAAAAAAGAAAATGGGAAGAGAATGAAGAGGGTAGACTTTAATTAAAGGATGTTATTGGCCGGGTGATCAAGGGCTTGTCTTATGGAGTGAAGGAGGTGAAAGAACAGTTATGGAGTGTCGTATGGAGTCTACCTGGAGGGAGTGGAGGTGAATGAACACTTTTCGTGTTGTATATGTAGTAATGGAGGAAAGAGGGCACTTAATGTTATATGGAGTGATGGAGGTTGTTGAGTATTACATGGAGGAAAGTGAGTGTTTAAGGGGCCTAATTATACCTTTATATAATTGGTAAGCTAATCAAATAATATAATTGATAACTTACAGGTAAGAGAAAGATGAATCTTCCAAGATAATTAGCTATTAAATACCTCGTTGAAAAAGTTATTATTTTTGTTACATTTAAAATTATTCATGAAAAAATAAAAATAATGAAATAATATTATAATAATATTGAAAATAATAATAATAATAATAATAACAGGTAGCTGTGAGCTTGGGATAGCTGTGGCAGGTAGCTGTGAGCTTGGGATGGCTGTGACAGATAGCTGTGAGCGTAGGAAAGCTGTGATTAGTCTCTGTTCAAACAAGGTTGTAATACATACACTGGACTGCATGCAGCTCGCACCAATAGTCCGCTCAATCAGGCCAGCAACCAGGAGGCCTGGTCTGGGACCGGGCCGCGGGGGTTGGGGCGGTGACCCCTTCCCAGGAAGCAACAAGTAACCTACAGGTATGGAGACTCGAACTTCTTTCCGCTAATATGGAGAGAGAGAGAGAGAGAGAGAGAGAGAAGAGAGATAGAGAGAAAGTCCACGATGGACTCTCTCTCTCTCTCTCTCTCTCTCTAATCCGCTAGATCAAATAATGAAAATTTCGTGTAGTTTTGTGTAGGCCTAAGCTGGTGAAGGCGTTGTCCTTTTCAGCTCATTACCTGCTGTCAATAATCCATAGGCTGGGGTCCCAGGCCTAAGGCTCAGTCATACAGGCGTAATTACAAGTATTTCATTCATCATTCTAAATTCTTACTCTAAGTAAGAATATAGAATGAATTTAACCACTTGAAAGTAGAATAAAGTTACACATTCGCTAGTCTGGAATTTCAGTTCATTATTTGTTGTGAATGTATAATACCTGGAGACCTGGAGGGTCTCCAGGTCATAGATCATGAAAGATTTCTCTTCAGAGAGAGATAACTTTTCTATGTATCATTTTCATATATTCTTGGGAGTTCCCAGGCCTCTTACGCACCTACATATTATTGCGCAATCATCCATATGATGTTTAAGTCACAATTAAACGGAAACTTCGACAGCAAAATGTCTCTGAATTTAACTGGACTGCATGCAGCTCGCACTTTACATACAACCATATAGCATATATCACTCTGCTACACATGTGTAATAAAACACACACACACACACACACACACAACACTAAAAAAAAACTCTGGCTTCTTTCCTGCCAGCAGGTCACAAAGAGTTTAATCACAATCTTCCTCACTACACCGAGCTCACCCTGCCTCGCCTCCTGCCTAATCTGTGTTTGTTCAGTGGCCAGAACCACCCTCCATCCCACCCTCCATCCCACTCTCCTGTCCCCACCTCCTTGCTATGACCACTCGGACCCACAAATACTCTCTTCAAGTCCATTGTGGTCACGAGTGGAGGGGAAGGAGAGTTTTGGGGGAGGGGGGTAGTTGTGGTTGGGGTATTGGGGGTTGTGATGCTGGTAGTAGTGGTGATTTTTTTATCGTAGGGGTGGTTATAGTGGTGTGGTGGTGGTGGTAGTCGTGGTGGCAGTGGTAGTGGCAGTGAGAGAGGCAGTGGCGGTGGCAGTGGTGATGGTGTTACGGATAGTTTTAGTAACAGCGGTGATGGTATTAATAGTGATAATTATAATGGTAAAAGGACAACAATTCTCTCAAATATAACAAACATACATAGTAGCTGAGAGGTATCGAGAGAGAGAGAGAGAGAGAGAGAGAGAGAGGGAGGGGGTGGATAGGATAGAGAGGAGGGAGCTAGGGGAGAGAGAAATAGTTATGGGTCCATACATAATAGAGGGGGAGACACGACAACGTCCTTGAGAAGGACCTGAATGAGGGTAAACAGGACAAGCGATTCTCATTTTTATTTCTCATTGTCTCTATCAATGGAATCCCAGCGAGTCTTTCATATGTGTGTGTGTGTGTTTGAGAGAGAGAGAGAGAGAGAGAGAGAGAGAGAGAGAGAGAGAGAGAGAGAAGAGAGAGAGAGAGAGAGAAAGAGCTCCTAGCTCTTAAATAAAAGTAGAAACTCTTAACCTCTGTAAAAAAAAATCTTGTTTATAAAGAGAGAGAAAAAGAGAGAGAGGGAGAGAGTGATAGACAGCGAGGGTTCCAGAACACATCTGGTGGTACCCCAGGAATGGTATTATGCTGAAGGAGAGCCTCAACAAGACCTGGAGTGGGTGCCCGCTGCTCACACCATAAAAACGTTTATCTGACAGAAGCAAAAATAGAGCACCACTGTAAACCTACCAGAGCACCACTGTAAACCTACCAGAGCACCACTGTAAACCTACTAGAGCACCAATGTAAGCCTACTAGAGCACCACTGTAAACCTATTGGAGCACCACTGTAAACCTACTAGAGCACCACTGTAAACCTACTAGAGCACCACTGTAAACCTACTAGAGCACCACTGTAAACCTACTAGAGCACCACTGTAAACCTATTATCTTGGTTGCATCCATGTTTTTGGAAACCTCCAAGAGTTCGGTTCCTCAAGAATGACAAATATAAATTTTATCGAAACTGTACTCGATCTCACCAACACTGGTAACGAGATGACTTGAGTGCGGCCCTCAGTAACAGCCTCGTTGATCAGGCCCTGTTCCATCAGGAGGCCTGGTCATGGACTGGGCCCCGGGGACGTTGATCCCTGGAATTCCCTCCAGGTAGACTCCTCCAGGTAGTTGGTAGATAGCATGGTAGAAGGGAATGGACAAGAATGTGTGCCCTTGGGACACCTTTATTGAAGAAATTTCGGTCCTAAGACTTCGATTACTTCAAATTCATATATTTCGGTCTCAGGACCGAAACGTCTTTAATAAAGGAGTCCTAAATGCAGCATTCCTGCTTATTCCTCTCTAGTTGTGGACAGTTTATTTACCGTCTTACTACAGACAGGATAGTGATGAACTATCTCATATACACAGTTAGACTAGGCAAAGATATGTATAAAGTGGATACTGATGAGGCAGGACGGACTTGGGGGCCGTAGACCCGTGGTGTTGTACAAGGCACAAAACCGCTTAGGGTAGTGGGAGAAGAGTAACTTCGTGAGTGAGAAGTAACCGGGTGGGTGAGAAGTAACTGGGTGTGTGAGAAGTAACTGGGTGGGTGAGAAGTAACTGGGTGGGTGATGCGTTCGCGTGTGCATCAGATCAGAGATCCTGAAGGATAGTTCAGAGATTACGTCTCCATACAACTTGTCCTGTCTGACCGGTTCATTTTTTTTGTTAGCAGGACAGGTATCCCCTTGGTGTCGTCTCCTGTGGCAGTGATTACACATTAGGTCTCGCTGGCAGCTGTCGAGTGCTGTCTCCTCTTCATTGACAGCTGGAACACCTTTTTTTATTAACAAGTTTCGATACATGTGGAGTATGCTGATATACTACTGTGTGTGAATGCTTAGTGTTCGTAACACCAGCAGTGTGCGACTGCCCTGTTCTATGTGATAGTTATAGACTATAAAACATAGACTATAAAACACTATAACTTATAGTGTTTTACAAATAGTCTTCCACGTTATCTCTCTCTCTCTCTCTCTCTCTCTCTCTCTCTCTCTCTCTCTCTCTCTCTCTCTCTCTTTTTACACAGGGTTTTACAAGGTTAGGTTACAAGCTAAGAGATGTTGCCTACATCACCTCATTTGAAAGCCTTTTTATTGTTATGAGACACACATATGTAACAGGATGAAGTTGGACACATCTGTGGGCCAGCAATTTCATTTGATCAATTGATTTTCGTTGATATCATTATGCTACCTGGAGTCTACCTGGAGGCCCGGTCCATGACCAGGCCTCCCGGTGGATCAGGGCCTGATCAACGAGGCTGTTACTGCTGGCCGCACGTAGTCAAACGTACGACCCACAGCCCAGCTGATCTGGTAATGACTTTAGGTATCTGTTCAGCTCCCTCTTGAAGACAACCAGGGGTCTACTGGTAATTCCCCTTATGGCTGGTGAGAGGCTGATGAACAGTGTTGGGCCCCGGACACTTACTGTGTTTTCTTTTAGTGGTCTAATGGCGCCCCTACTTTTCACTGGGGGTGTGTTGCATCGCTTGCCAAGTCTTTTCTGTGCGCAGATTAGGGACCAGTCCCTCTAGGATTTTCCAGATGTAGATTATAATGTATCTCTCTCGCCTGCGCTCCAGCGAGTACAAGTCAAGTGCTTCTAAGCGTTCCCAGTAGTTAAGGTGTTTGATGGAACTTATACGTGCAGTAAAGGTTCTCTGTACATTCTCTAGATCTGCAATTTCACCTGCCTTGAATGGGGATGTTAATGTACAGCAGTATTCCAGCCTAGAGAGAACAAGTGATAGATGTGATAGTGGCATTGTTGTGATCCTTGAAGGTGAGATCCTCAGACATTACCGCTCCCAGGTCCTTCACATTACTTTTCCTCTCAATTGTGTGATTAGAGTTTGTAGTATACTCAATCCTAGCTATTATTTCCTCCAGTTTTCCATAACGGAGTACTAGTTGGAATTTGTCTTCATTGAACATCATGTTGTTCTCTGTTGCCCATTGGAAAACTTGGTTTATATCTTCTTGGAGATTTGCCGTGTCCTTAATGGATGACACGCATGCAGATCCTAGTATCATCTGCAAAGGATGATACAGTGCTATGCTATGGTTTACATCTCTATGTGTGATATTAGAATGAGGAACAGGATAGGGGCGAGTACTGTGCCTTTTGGAACAGAGCTCTTCAATATGGCAGCTTCCGATTTAACTCTGTTTAACACTACTCTTTGTGTTCGATTGGTTAGAAAGTTGAAGATCCATCTGCCTACTTTGCCAGTGATCCCTTTAGCACGCATTTTGTGTGCTATTACACCATGATCGCCCTTGTCAAAAGCTTTTGCAAAATATATGTATACTACATCTGCATTCTGTTTGTTTTCCAGAGCATCTAAGACAATATCATAGTGGTCCAGTAGTTGCGAGAGGCAGGAGCGACCTGCCCTGAACCCTTGTTGCCCTGGGTTGTGCAATTGTTGGGAGTCCAAGTGGTTTGTAATCTTGCTTCTTAGAACTCTTTCAAAGATTTTTATGATGAGGGACGTTAAAGCTATTGGTCTATAGTTCTTAGCTAATGCTGTAGGAACATGTTCCAGACTCTCTATCTATCGCTCTCTCTTGTTTATGTAAATAAAACGTAAATGCCTCTCACCCATTTGTCCTCAAAAGCATTTTTCTTTAGCAGTTATTGAGGAAATCTCATACTAAGTAAACAGCCTCCTGTATATACCCATTCACCCTGACGTATTTATTCAGCCTTCCCTCCCCCTCATCCTCTTCGTACATCCCATTCTGCCCTTTACCCTTCACCCAGAATCGTTCCCCTTCCCCCTTCGCCTCTCACCCCTTCCCCTCGCCTCCATTGTCAAGTTGCCTCTTCACTCTCAAGGGGCTTTCACCCCCGGAAATTTGTACATTGGCAGAACAAATCTGAGTAAAGTGTTCTGGTATTGCTCGTGAGACCTGAGACGCAGAGGTGAGAGGGAGGGAGGAGAGAGGGAGGAGGGAGGGAGGGAGGAGAGGAGGAGAGAGGGAGGAAGGGAGGAGGAGGGATTTAGGGAGGGAGGGAGAGAGGGAGGGGGGGAGGAGGGGGGGAGGAGGGAGGGAGGGAGGGAGGGAGGGAGGGAGCGAGGAGCGAGGGAGGGAGGAAGGGAGAATAAAGGAAAGAAAGGAGGGAGGGAAAGAAAATACAAGATAGATGAAAAACCAGGAGGAAAAATATATATATATATATATATATATATATATATATATATATATATATATATATATATATATATATATATATGGGGAGTGGAACAGAATTCTTCCTCCGTAAGCCATGCGTGTCGTAAGAGGCGACTAAAATGCCGGGTGCAAGGGGCTAGTAACCCCTTCTCCTGTATATATTACTAAATGTAAAAGGAGAAACTTTCGTTTTTCTTTTGGGCCACCCTTCGGTGGGAAACGGCCGACGTGTTGAAAGAAGAATAATATATATATATATATATATATATATATATATATATATATATATATATATATATATATATATATATATATATATATATAACATATATGTATGTATAGTGAAAAAGAGAGAAAGAGAAAGAAAGCGAGCTCTTGAAGCCCCGTTTGGAGGAAAGTGGAAGATAATCCTCCGAGAAGAAAAAATCCCGCCGATTCGTTTTCATATCATACAATCTTCAATAAGACCTGACTCTGCCTTTTTAATATATATTAAATAAAGATTATTCACAAGTCGAGATGAAAACACCGTGGGATGCGACTCTCGCCTCAAGTATCGCCTCACTTTAGATCTAGTTTGCGCTGATTGTGGGTGTTACCTGCGTTTTCTTTTTTTTAACCCCAGGAGGAAGGTGAAGGAATTAATCTCAGAGAAAGCTGCGATGGAGAGGCTGAGAATTAGACTTTAAAGGTCACTTTCCAACAGTATTTAATGGAAATTTAACCTTTAAGCACTTTCATTCTTAAAACACCCACCCACCCACACACACCCACACACACACACACACACACACACACACACACACACACACACACACACACACACACACACACACACACACACACACACCACCACCACACACACACACACACACACACACACCACAACACACAACACACACACACACCACACACACACACACACACACACACACACCACCCACACCCCACACACACACACACACACACCCCCCACCACACACCACACACACCACACACCACATAACACACATCCATACACACACCACCATAACCACCCACACACACACACACACATACACACACACACACACACACATTTTAAACAGTCCAGTTACACTCATCTTCACGCAGTAAAGATTTGCATCCCATCCTTGCAGTGTTTATTGCAAACCAACATTGTTTATGGTAGGTCAACTACGCTTATCTCAGCCTAACGATTATCCCAGCCAAGTTCCGCTTATCTCACCTATACTTGTCCCAGTCAATGATTTCCATCCCAGTCCAGGCATGTTTATCCCGACCTTTCAATGTTTATCCCGACCTTTCAATGTTTATCCCGACCTTTCAATGTTTATCCCGACCTTTCAATGTTTATCCCGACTTTTCAATATTTATCCCGACCTTTCAATGTTTATCCCGACCTTTCAATATTTATCCCGACCTTTCAATATTTATCCCGACCTTTCAATGTTTATCCCGACCTTTCAATGTTTATCCCGACCTTTCAATGTTTATCCCGACCTTTCAATGTTTATCCCGACCTTTCAATGTTTATCCCGACCTTTCAATGTTTATCCCGACCTTTCAATATTTATCCCGACCTTTCAATGTTTATCCCGACTTTTCAATATTTATCCCGACCTTTCAATGTTTATCCCGACCTTTCAATTTATCCGACCTCAATATTTATCCCGACCTTTCAATGTTTATCCCGACCTTTCAATATTTATCCCGACCTTTCAATGTTTATCCCAGCATGGACAAGCGGATTCCAGGTGTGTTCCACCTGGTGTGTTATACCAGGTGTGTTATACCAGGTGTGTTCCACTTGGTGTGTTCCATCTGGTGTGTTATACCAGGTGTGTTCCACCTGGTGTGTTATACCAGGTGTGTTCCACCTGGTGTGTTATACCAGGTGTGTTATACCAGGTGTGTTCCACTTGGTGTGTTCCATCTGGTGTGTTATACCAGGTGTGTTCCACCTGGTGTGTTATACCAGGTATGTTCCACCTGGTGTGTTATACCAGGTGTGTTCCACCTTGTGTGTTATATCAGGTGTATTCCACCTTGTGTGTTATACCAGGTGTGTTCCACCTGGTGTGTTATACCAGGTGTGTTATACCAGGTGTGTTCACCTGGTGTGTTCCACCTGTGTGTTATACCAGGTGTGTTCCACCTGGTGTGTTATACCAGGTGTGTTCCACCTGGTGTGTTATACCAGGTGTTTTACCGTGTGTTCCACCTGGTGTGTTATACCAGGTGTGTTCCACCTGGTGTTATACCAGGTTGTTACCTGGTGTGTTATACCAGGTGTGTTCCACCTGGTGTGTTATACCAGGTGTGTTACCGGTGTTATACCAGGTGTGTTCCACCTGGTGTGTTATACCAGGTGTGTTCCACCTGGTGTGTTATACCAGGTGTGTTCCACCTGGTGTGTTATACCAGGTGTGTTCCACCTGGTGTGTATACCAGGTGTGTTCCACCTGGTGTGTTATACCAGGTGTGTTATACCAGGTGTGTTATACCAGGTGTGTTATACCAGGTGTGTTATACCAGGTGTGTTATACCAGGTGTGTTATACCAGGTGTGTTATACCAGGTGTGTTATACCAGGTGTGTTATACCAGGTGTGTTATACCAGGTGTGTTATACCAGGTGTGTTATACCAGGTGTGTTATACAAGGTGTGTTATACCAGGTGTGTTATACCAGGTGTGTTATACCAGGTGTGTTCCACCTGGTGTGTTATACCAGGTGTGTTCCACCTGGTGTGTTCCATTTGGTGTGTTATACTAGGTGTGTTCCACCTAGTGTGTTATACCAGGTGTGTTCCAGCTGGTGTGTTCCACCTGGTGTGTTCCAACTGGTGTGTTCCACCTGGTGTGTTACACCTGGTGTGTTATACCAGATGTGTTCCACCTGGTGTGTTCCACCTGGTGTGTTCCACCTGGTGTGTTATACCAGATGTGTTCCACCTGGTGTGTTCCACCTGGTGTGTTCCACCTGGTGGGTCCCAGCCTTGGCTACAGAATTCGCCACAGAAACTCAGCAAGCAGTTATCTCTTCGGAACATTGGACCGAAAACCTCATTAGTTGAAAGCGAGAGTAAGTGGGGGATATCCCTATTCTCCCATTGTGTTCTCTGTCTTTCCCTAGAGCCCACCACCTATTACCCACACTCAATCCCTTCCCTCAAACTCCCGTAGAGCTTACCCTTGTAGAGCTCAATATCTCTATCCCCTCCCCACCTACTCTACCTGCGTCACTAGTTCAAAATAGTGACCACCTGCGGCGTCTTCCTGCCGCTCTGAAACACACAAAATTAAAGCAAACACGCGAACGCAGTTGTGGGTCCTGTGTGTGTGTGTGTGTATGTGTGTGTGTGTACTCACCTAATTATGGTTTCAGGGGTCGATACTCAGCTCCTGGCCCCGCCTCTTCACTGATCGCTACTGGGTCCTCTCTCTCCCTGCTCCATGAGCTTCATCATACCTCGTCTTAAAGCTATGTATGATTCCTGCCTCCACTACATCACTTGCTAGGCTATTCCACTTCCTGAGTACTCTATGGCTGAAGAAATACTTCCTAACATCCCTTTGACTCATCTGAATCTTCGACTTTCAATTGTGACCCCTTGTTTCTGTGTCTCCTCTCTGAAAAAGCCTGTCTCTATCCACCTTGTCTATTCCACGCAGTATTTTGTGTGTCGTTATCGTCTCCCCTAACCCTCCTGTCCTCCAGTGTTGTCAGGCCGATTTCCCTTAACCTTTCTTCTTAGGACATTCCCCTTAGCTCTGGAACTAACCTTGTCGCAAACCTTTGCACTTTCTCAAATTTCTTGACTTGCTTGACCAGGTGTGGGTTCCAAACTGGTGCTGCATACTCTAGTATGGGCCTGACGTACACGGTCTATAGTGTCTTGAACGATTCCTTACTAAGGCATCGGAACGCTATTCTCAGGTTTGCCAGGCGCCCATATGCTGCAGCAGTTATCTGGTTGATGTGTGCTTCCGGAGACGTGCTCGGTGTCATACTCACCCCAAGATCTTTCTCCTTGAGCGAGGTTTGCAGCCTTTGACCACCTAGCCTATACTCTGTCTGCAGTCTTCTTTGCCCGTCCCCGATCTTCATGACTTTGCATTTGGCGGGGTTAAATTCGAGAAGCCAGTTGCTGGACCAGGTCTCTTTGAAATCCTGCCTGATCCACATCTGATTTAATTCTCCTCATTAACTTCACATCATCTGCGAACAGGGACACTTCTGAGTCTATCCCTTCCGTCATGTTATTCACATATACCAAGAATAGCACTGGTTCTAGAACTGACCCCTGTGGGACCCCGCTCGTCACAGTCGCCCACTGTGATACCTCAGCACGTACCATGACCAGTTGTTGCCTCCCTGTCAGGTATTCTCTGATCCATTGCAGTGCCCTTCCTGTTATACACGCCTGATCCTCTAGCTTCTGCACTAATCTCTTGTGAGGAACTGTGTCGAAGGCCTCCTTGCAGTCAAACAAAATGCAATCAAAACACCCCTCTCTCTCGTGTCTTACTTCTGTTACTTTGTCATAGAACTCCAGAAGGTTTGTGACACAGGATTTGCCTTCCATGAATCCGTGCTGGTTGTCGTTTATAATCTTATTCCGTCCGTTCCAGGTGCTCCACCATTCTCCTCCTGATAATCGTCTCCATGACTTTGCACACTATACACGTCAGTGACACTGGTCTATAGTTTAGTGCCTCGGTTCTGTCTCCTTTCTTAAAAATGGGAACTACATTTGCCGTCTTCCATACCTCAGGTAGTTGCCCAATTCCAAGTGATGTGTTGAAGATTGTTGTTAGTGGCACACACAGCATCTCTGCTCCCTCTCTGAGGACCCACGGCGAGTTGTTGTCCGGTCCCATCACCTTTGAGGTATCAAGGTCACTGAGCAGCTTCTTCACCTCCTCCTCAGTTGTGTGTATGTCATCCAACACTTGTTTGTATATTCCTTGTTGATGTCCCCCTCTGTTCTGTCTTACCAGAATCCTTCCTGTCTCCACTGTAAATACCTCCTTAAATCTCGTGTTGAGCTCCTCACATACCTCTTGATCATTTCTTGTGAGTTCCCCACATTCTTTCCTCAGCCTGATTACCTGGTCTTTGACTGTTGTCTTACTCGTAATGTGGCTATACATCAGTTTCAGATCAGACTTGACTTTCGATGCTATGTCGTTTTCGTACTGTCGCTGGGCCTCCCTCCTTATCTGTGCATACTCGTTTCTGGCTCTTCGACTAATCTCCTTATTTTCCTGGGTCCTTTGCCTTCTGTACTTTTTCCATTCTCTAGTGCACTTAGTCTTTGCCTCCCTACACCTTCGGGTAAACCAAGGGCTCGTTCTGGTCTTCCCATTATTTATGTTGCCTTTGGGAACAAACCTTTCCTCTGCCTCCTTGCATTTTGTTGTTACGTATGCATCATTTCGTTTACTGACCTTCCTACCATTTCTCTGTCCCACTGAACCTCCTGCAGGAAGTTCCTCATAGCAGTGTAGTCCTCACTTTTATAGTTCTGCTTTTCCCATTCAACTCCTGTTACCCTCTCCACTTGTAACTCTAATATGTACTCAAAGCTCAGAACCACGTGGTCACTGGCTCCCAGGGGCCTCTCGAACGTGATGTCCTCAATGTCTGAACTGCTCAGGGTGAACACGAGGTTCAGTCTTGCTGGTTCATCCTCCCCTCTCTCTCTCTCTCTGGTAGTGTCCCTGACATGTTGATGCATGAGGTTTCCAGTACCACATCCATCATCTTGGCTCTCCATGTTTCGGGTCCCCCATGAGTTGATACTCACAGAGCTGATACTCTCAGATTTGATACTCACAGAGTTGATACTCACGGAGTTGATACTCACAGAGTAGATACTTACAGAGTTGATACTCACAGAGTTGATACAGAGTTGATACTCACAGAGTTGATACTCATAGAGCTGATACTCACAGAGCTGATACTCACAGAGTTGATACTCACAGAGTTGATACAGAGTTGATACTCACAGAGTTGATACTCATAGAGCTGATACTCACAGAGCTGATACTCACAGAGTTGATACTCATAGAGCTGATACTCACAGAGCTGATACTCATAGAGCTGATACTCACAGAGCTGATACTCACAGAGTTGATACTCACAGAGTTGATACAGAGTTGATACTCACAGAGTGAGAGCCGCCCAGGAACTGATTAAATCAGGAATTAATTAGAGAGAAGAGGATCCAAGGTTAAAGAGGCAGCACCAATCAGTGAGAGGGTCGAGTGGTGATTTAAAAGAGGAAAGAAGAGGGGTGAATAGGTAAGAGTTGACCTTTTTTTTAATTAAGTTGAGTATGATACAGAATGCATGTGTGTGGAAGATAGTGGTTGTGGAAGAGGATAGTGATAGTAGGGAAGGATAGTGGTAGTAGTGGAAGATAGTGGTAGTAGGAGAGGATAGTGATAGTAGGGAAGGATAGTGGTAGTGGTGGAAGATAGTGGTAGTGGTGGAGGATAGTGGTAGTGGTGGAGGATAGTGGTAGTGGTGGAGGATAGTGGCAGTAGTGGAAGATAATGGTAGTAGGAGAGGATAGTGGCAGTGGTGGAGGATAGTGGTAGTAGGAGAGGATATTGGTAGTAGCGGAGGATAATGGTAGTAGGGAAGGATAGTGGTAGTGGCGGAGGATAGCGATAGTAGGGAAGGATAGTGGTAATGGTGGAGGATAGTGGTAGTGGTGGAGGATAGTGGTAGTGGTGGAGGATAGTGGTAGTGGTGGAGGATAGTGGTAGTGGTGGAGGATAGTGGTAGTGGTGGAGGATAGTTGTAGTAGGGGAGGATAGTTGTAGTAGGAGAGGATAGTGGAAGTGGTGGAGGATAGTGGTAATAGGAGAGGATATTGGTAGTAGCGGAGGATAGTGGCAGTGGTGGAGGATAGTGTAGTAGGGAGATATGGTAGGGGAGGATAGAAGTGGAGTGGTGGAGGATAGTGGCAGTAGGAGAGGAAAGTGGCAGTGGTGGAGGATAGTGGAGTGGGGAGGATAGTGAGTGGGAGATAGTGGTAGTGGGAAGGATAGTGGTAGTGGGAAGATATGGTAGTAGGGAGGATAGTGGTATGGAAGATAGTGAGTGGTGGAGATAGTGGTAGTGGGAGGATAGTGTAGTAGGAAGGATAGTGGAGTGGGAGGATAGTGGTAGTGGGAGGATATGTAGTAGGAGGATAGGGAGTGGGAGATAGTGGAGTAGGAGGATAGTGAAGTGGAGGATAGTGGTAGTGGTGGAGGATAGTTGTAGTAGGAGAGGATAGTGGTAGTAGGGAAGGATAGTGGTAGTGGCGGAAGATAGTGGTAGTAGGGAAGGATAGTGGTAGTAGGGAAGGATAGTGGTAGTGGCGGAGGATAGTGGTAGTAGGGAAGGATAGTGATAGTAGGGAAGGATAGTGGTAGTGGCGGAGGATAGTGGTAGTAGGGAAGGATAGTGATAGTAGGGAAGGATAGTGGTAGTGGCGGAGGATAGTGGTAGTAGGGATGGATAGTGATAGTAGTGGAGAGATAGATAGTGGATGATAGTGGTAGTCGGAGGATAGTGGTAGTAGGGATGGATAGTGGTAGTGGCGGAGGATAGTGGTAGTAGGGAAAGATAGTGATAGTAGGGATGGATAGTGGTAGTGGCGGAGGATAGTGGTAGTAGGGAAGGATAGTGGTAGTGGCGGAGGGTAGTGGTAGTAGGGAAGGATAGTGATAGTAGGAAGGATAGGGTGGTAGTAGGCGGAGATAGTGGCAGTAGGGAAGGATAGTGGTAGTTCGGAGGGAGTGGTAGTAGGAAGGATAGTGATAGTAGGGGAGGATAGTGGTAGTGGCGGAGGATAGTGGTAGTAGGGATGGATAGTGGTAGTGGCGGAGGATAGTGGTAGTAGGGAAGGATAGTGGTAGTGGCGGAGGGTAGTGGTAGTAGGGAAGGATAGTGATAGTAGTGAAGGATAGTGGTAGTGGCGGAGGATAGTGGTAGTAGGGAAGGATAGTGGTAGTGGCGGAGGATAGTGGTAGTAGGGAAGGATAGTGGTAGTGGCGGAGGGTAGTGGTAGTAGGGAAGGATAGTGATAGTAGTGAAGGATAGTGGTAGTGGCGGAGGATAGTGGTAGTAGGGAAGGATAGTGGTAGTGGCGGAGGATAGTGGTAGTAGGGAAGGATAGTGGTAGTGGCGGAGGGTAGTGGTAGTAGGGAAGGATAGTGATAGTAGGGGAGGATAGTGGTAGTGGCGGAGGATAGTGGTAGTAGGGATGGATAGTGGTAGTGGCGAGGATAGTGGAGTAGGAAGGATAGTGGTAGTGGCGGAGGGTAGTGGTAGTAGGGAAGGATAGTGATAGTAGTGAAGGATAGTGGAGTGGCGGAGGATAGTGGCAGTAGGGAAGGATAGTGGTAGTGGCGGAGGATAGTGGTAGTAGGGAAGGATAGTGGTAGTGGCGGAGGGTAGTGGTAGTAGGGAAGGATAGTGATAGTAGGGAAGGATAGTGGTAGTGGCGGAGGATAGTGGTAGTAGGGATGGATAGTGGTAGTGGCGGAGGATAGTGGTAGTAGGGAAGAATAGTGGTGGATGCTTGCCAGGCTGACGACGTGAAGTTTCTGTCGTACATGCACGGAGGATCCACGAGACCTGGTGGGATTTAATCAGGCAGGGGCCAGGAGCTGAGAATCGACCTCTACAACCATAAATAGGTGAGTACACACACACACACGTCGAAAACAAGATGGTCGAGATGGCAAGGAATTGCCACATCAGCCACTGCCTTCCCTGCCTCCCTCTCTCTCTCACAAGTCAGAGCACAGCCGGACAACACTCACATCAGCCCGCTTCTCCACAATTTAATACCGAATCTCAGAAGCAAATGAGAGAGAGAGGGAAGAAGGAATAAACTGAGGGACTTAAGCTGCGAGGAGAGGCTGGAGACGCTCAATCTCACGTCTTGAAGACGCGAGATTGAGACGTTTCGATCTGTTTACATCTTTATTGAAATGTTCTCCCAACAAAAGTTTGCTCACCTAAGGGTCTACTGTTTTCGGTAGAACGCAATTTAGATCCCTCACGTCTACCTACTGTAACAGAGAGTCTGATACACTTATTCTACACAGCAGTCACATAGTGAGAACACAGCAGTATGCTGCTCCTCTACTCTGTATAACTGTTACACAGAGGGGGGACAGAAGCTAGCTATATTACAGTCATATTCCATTACTCAAGATGCCTCCTTTTTTCGTGACTCCGCTCCGCTGTCTACAGTAGGCCAGGCGATCCTCCACCACTCACGGGACTCCCATTGCCTCCACCTGTACGCAGAAATCTTGAGCATTAAGACGTGTGTGTTTTTGCGCTTTTTGAGTGCATGCGCGCGTGCTTTTTTATGTGACCTCCAGCTAGTGGGTGCGTGCATGCACGCGCGTGTGCTTATGCGTGCGTGCGCTTGCGGAAAGCCGAGTGCGAGAGTAATCATATGTTTCCAACCCAGAGAATTTCAATATTTGACCGTAGGTGGAGGGATAATGGCTTGTGTGGAGGGAGAGAGGGAAGTGAAGGGAGGGGAGAGAAGGGAAGTGAGGGGAGAGAAGGGAAGTGAGGGGAGAGGTAGTAGAAGTGTGTGTGTGTGTTGGACCTTCAGTCACCCTTGATAACCAAGCGTTATAAATGTGATATGAAGTTATTGAGGTGTGAGGGGAGAGGGGAGGAGGGTAGGCGTGTGAGGGGATGAGGGGAGAGAAGTAGGCGTGTGAGGGAAGGTTAGGCGTGTGAGGGAAGGTTAGGCGTGTGAGGGAAGGTTAGGCGTGTGAGGGGGAGATGGGTAGACATACTATGAGGAAGGAGGGAGATGAGGGGAGAAAGGAGGGTGTGGAACAAGCGGAAGGAAGAAAGGAAGAGAGAGAGAGAGAGAGAGAGAGAGAGAGAGAGAGAGAGAGAGAGAGAGAGAGAGAGAGAGCTAAGAGCTGTTATCCTACCACAGCTCATTTCGAAGCCAGATTCGGATACTAGCTTCATTTTACAGCTTCATTTCACATGCAGGACCCAGGATAAAGATGGAACCAGCCGTGGACAAGAGATTTCATTTGGTCAGAGAGCTCGTTTTTCTCTAATGCCCACATCTCGCTCTAATGCCCACAACTCGCTCTAATGCCCACATCTCGCGAGATTCTGTTCCAAATTCGAGTGAGTCGAAGACTCTCAGAGCAAGTGATGCTGGAGAGAAGAAGGTTTTGTGTTGCAGTAACTGTCATTCGGTTGTCAACAATGTCAGGCCAGGTCAGTGCACCTGGAGGTCACTGACCTTGTATATTATTGGCAAAATATACCAAGTGTATAAGACAATAAATGCTATGAGCATGTGTTTTATTCACATTGTCATTAGCCTTGTACATTAAAGCTAGGCTATTAAAGTATTGGTTTGGAAATAGAGTAGTCGATGAGTGGAAACGTCTGCCTAGTAGGGTTAGTGAAGCTAAAACTTTGGGTAGCTTCAAATTTAGGTTAAATACACGAGTGAGAGGGGTTGGACTTGAATGGTACTTGTACATGAGTTAAAAGAGTTATCAAAGCTTATTCTTTGGTTAGCATTGAAAATGAGTTAGGCAGAGAGAGAGAGAGAAGAAGGAGTGAAAAGAGAGAAGAGAGAGAGAGAAGAGAGAGAGAGAGAGAGAGAGAGAGAGAGAGAGAGTAGAGAGAGATGAAGATATGAGAGAAGGAATATGAAGTAGAGAGAGAAGAGAGAGATGAGAGAAGAGAAGAGAAAAGAGATGAAAGAGTATAGTATGAGAGAGAAGAAATAAATAGAAAAAAAAAGAGAGAGAGAGAGAGAGAGAGAGAGAGAGAGAATTTATTCCTTCATCTTCGAGTCAGCCAAGAGGCTGGAGCGCATGGATCGCGCTGGAATTTGAGTTTTGGAAGAAGCGGTATGTCCAACCGGGGACTCCAGCAGCCGTCCACTTGACTTTCCAGACCGGAATCTTAGAGAAGATGTTATTGGTATTTGGTGGGACAGTCGAATTCCACTTTTTGTCAGAGAGGGAATAAAAGAGGGAGGGAGAGAATGAGGAAGGAAGCGAGGGGACGGGAAGAAAAAGAGCGACGTGGCAAAAAGGTCCATGTTATGGGAGGTGGAAGAAATAAACTCAGGAATTAACATCACATCAAACCTGCTCCCAAAAGCACACGTCACCCGCATGTCATGAAAATGGAGAAACACTGCAGCAGGCCTACTGGTCCATACAAGGCAAGTCCATAAGACATATGATTATGCAAACAGAATATAGTACCCACAAGCAGATGAGTAAGACACAGATGCAATAGTTGACTGTCTTTTTTGCCGACATAAGACGAGACACAGACATGAAACAGTCGTACAGAGGCTGATCAGCCACAGATGAACCACATAAAACAGACAACGCCTAGGTGTATGAAAAAGGCATATAACTGTTGACAACTTGAGGGAAATGGCCATGAATGCATCCACTCGTGGAAAATGTTTTAGTGTCTGACATATGTGCAGACACTTGGGTATCTGTACTGTGGAAACGTTGCGCTCACACAGTGGCTTCATCAGTCCAATACAAAGAAGAATGATGAAGATCAGAAGGAGTTTGAGGTAATCAGTCCCTCAACCTGGAGCAGATGTAACCAGTTGACGTAACTCACGTCAACTAGACTCACGTCACCTAGACTCACGTTAACTAGACTCACGTCAACTAGACTCACGTCACCTAGACTCACATCAACTGTTTGTTTACCAGAAAGACTTGTGAATTACAGAGAATAATAAAAAAAAACACTTAAAAAATAGAAAAAAAGCTTAACATATTAAAACACGCTCGTCAGAGAAGGTTTCCAGACGTTACACAAGTGTTTCAGTCTTCATCATGTCTGTTTTCGAGACCACATTGACGGTACGAGGATGTAAAAATACAAAATACAGAAGGCTGAAGGATACATTACAAATACACAGCTGTGGATGTCAATAATGTATCTTACTGTATCTTTGAACACGACGTACGCAACTCTGCTCTTGTAAAAAAAAAAAAAAAAGGCGTAGGTAATCTCGCATAATTTCCAAAGTTATTCATTTAAAATATTTTTTCCATTCTGAAACTTATCAATAAGGAAAAAAAAAAATCAAGAAATATCTAGCAGAAGAAACGGAGAGAAAGGGAACCTTGAAAGTGTGGTGTAAAGTGTAGCTGAAGGAGGTATGGAGGTCTGGTACCGTCAAACCTCCCTTCAAGCGAGGGTTGCGACCACTGTCGCATGCAAATTTCTTCCTGTCTATGAGGCGAGAGGAGCGTGATAAAAGAGGAAGTGAGAAAGAGAGAGAGAGACGGGGGAAAGGAGAAATGAGGGAGGACAGACGATGGGAATGGTTCACGACGAGGATAAATGGAAGATGGAGGAGAAGGAGAGGAGGAAAATGGGAAATTGAACATGAGGAAGGAATAGGAGAAAAGGCTTTGGAGGCAGGGAACAGTAGGCCTGTGCCTCATGCTGCATAAGACACTATAGGCCCAACCATTCTTATTCATGTATTTGTTTAATATATTCATAGATGTGGTTGTAAAACAAGTAAATGCTAGAGTGTTGATAAATAGTAGAGCCATAAAAGTGGGAGTTGTCACAGTTGCTCTTTGCTGATGACTCTGTTTTTTTTAGAGAGTCGAAAGAGAAGTTGCAGAAGTTGGTGGAGGAGTTTGGGAACGTGTGTAAAAGTGGGAAATTTAAATAAAACGCAAAAAAGAAGCAAGGTGATCTTGGTAAGAAAAAATCTACGCAATAAAAGATTTTATGTCAGTTTGGAGAGTTGGAGAATGACGGGAGAGTATGTATTGAGGCACATGGGTCGTTGAATGATGAAGAGAATCACACAATAAATGAAGCAGGGAAGGCACTAGGAGTTTTAAGGAACCTTGGAAACGAGGTTTGTCATTGATTTCATACTTGGGAATTCATGAAATTAATGTGGTACCAAGAATTTTGTATGCCTGTGAGGCGTCGTTATTGAAAATTGCAACGAGGAGGAGGCTGGCTGGAGGCAGTGTAGCTGTGTCTGAGATGAATGTAAAGTATGAATGTTTTACACAGAATAAGGAATGATGACATTAGATGACGGTGTATTGGTATAATTTATTAAATACATACTTTCTATGATTCCACCAGAGTACATTTATTGACTGATTATAGAGATTTAAGGACATGGAAGAGCACAGGGTAACCAAACCGGCTTCCTTGCAATTGCACTCCTGCTATTTTTTCAACTTATCTTTATTGTATTGTTCCTGATACTAACATCACTTACTAGCAACAAACGTAGAGTTCCAAGAGGTCCCTATTATTAACTTAAATAAACAATAACATAATGTTTACCAGCATCCACGTACCGTTCACTTTACCTTTTATTTTATAGCGATGTCTCATAACTCCGAGTAGAGAGTTTAGCGCCTGTGAGAATTCCTTCTAAAACCCAAGATGATGGTTTGTAAATCAGCGTGCGAGAGTAAGTTTGTTACCGTGTTTTCAATTGTTACAATGGATTCCTTCTCAGCTAGATGTTGTGCCTTCAGATCACCTTCATTATTTCATTCGTTGTGTCTTTTCCTGTCTCCTTTTCTCTCGTCCTTTATTTCCTTCTATATATCTTTCTCTGCCTATCCCTTTTCTGCCTCTCTTTCTTTGCCTATTCCATTATTTGCTACACTCTCGCTGTATCTATATCTTTCTGTCTATCTTTAGAACTGTCAATTTCTCCTTCTCTCTCTCTTGTTATATCTCTGCCATTCGTCTCTGTCTCTGTCTGTCTCTCTGTATGTATGTCTCTCTGTCTGTCTGTCTCTGTGTTTTCCTATATCTTTATTACTCCACCGTTAGATATCATTATTAAAACATAAATAACCTCACCACCAACACTCCCGGAGCGTGTGTCAACATCTCCAATACTCTCCCTCAGGCTCACCTCTTAATAAGCCTAATTGTTTTCTAATTGTGTCGTTAGGATCTAAGTTATTAAATATTGCAAGAAATGAGAGCTAGGTTACACAATAGCCACGTAGCTGCAACAGTTCACAATTAACTCACAATCTGGAGGGCAAAATGTCGCCTACAGTTTCTAGATTGTGAGCTAGATGGCCCGTGGCCTGGTGGCAAAAGCTCTCGCTTCACACAGTGAGGATCCGGGTTCGATTCCCGGCGAGGGTTGAAACATTGGGCGTGTTTCCTTACACCGGTTGTCTATGTTCACCCATCAGTAAAATGGGTACCTGAGTGTTAGTCGATTGGCGTGGGTCGCATCCCGGGACAAAACTGACCTAATTTGTCCGAAATGCTCTGCATAACAAGGTGCTTTCTATATAGCAGTATGACATTGATGTCAGCTAGGCCTGTATACCTTGTACATGTACTTGTAGAAATAAAGATATATTATATTATATAGATGTGAACAGAGTTAAGATGTGTACAATCGGTCAGTCATGCAGCTTGAGCACTGGTAGGTCTGGCTAGTGAATGGATGGGTGAAGGCACAGAAACAACTTCACTCCTACCTAGACAGCAAATGCTCCTGAATTGAAGAAATTCACATGGAGACGGAGCCATGATTTAAAAAAAAAAAAGAGAGAGACTGTTTATTTCGATTTCCGTCTGAGATCATCTTCATTAGTGAACTGGACAGAAAAAAAATAGTTTCAACACTGTTTCTCTCTTTATATGGGTTTCCCTAATTCATCGAAACGTGTCTACCACTCTCAGATGTTTCATCATCAATTCTCATAAATCCGAGATGAGTCATAATGACTGACCGTCACAAACAAGATACTGTTTCAAGTCACCGTCCAGTATTCCCTTCATTCATAAATTCTCAGGTTATGGATTATTCTCAGTGAACAGTAAGGTCCCTGGAGGTCTCATACAGCCGTACATCGAAGTATCTTCAGATAATCTGCAGTGGCTTTACCCCTAAGTGTCAAGGGTGTCCTGCTATTTAACAGACTAGCATGGGACAGTTGACAAGGTAATAGAAGAGGAGAATGCCTGAATATTTAGTTATTTGTTACATTATAAATAAAATGAATTGTTACGAAATAATTGATGCGAAGTTAAATGAGAATATGAATTAGTCACATACCATTTTAGTTTTCAGATAATATTTTTTTTATTTATTAATATGTGTATGTTTAGTTTCGATTAGAAAAACGCAGAAAAAAATATGTAAAAACAATATAAGTGAGCAACAACTTGACGAAAAAATATTTGAGTGATAGCCTTGTTGCGCTCTCTCTCTCTCTCTTTTTTTTTCTCTCTCTCTCTCTCTCTCTCTCTCTCTCTCTCTCTCTCTCTCTCTCTCTCTCTCTCTCTCTCTCTCTCTCTCTCTCTCTTCTCTATCCGCCACCCAATATAATCTGGCACTGCGCGAATACTAAGCATTTTGAAGATGCCAAGGAGCTGGTGTCTGGGTGGCAGCGCAGAGGGGAGAGAGATGGAGAGAAAGAGGTGAATGGATGGGAACGGAGGAGGAGGACAGGTAGAACAGAGCTACAGAGGTGAGAAAGAAACGACAATAAGGAATGAACCGAAAGTTTAGAGAATATGAATGAGATTTATTAGGGAAAGGAGGGAAGAGATGAATTTATATATTTTATATATATATATATATATATATATATATATATATATATATATATATATATATATATATATAAGGACCAAACCTCAGGACCAAGGGAACTATGTCACAAATTCCCTCTCTGACGGTGGGCAGAATACCTGAGGGCCCCGAGCGATGGTTGGCCCCATTTGACCCATTCATCTATGATTACTGCCACTAGGCATGGCCACGACCTCTGAGTGAGAGCGACCTCATCCTCAACCCCCTTCGAGTACGGTCTTCTTGTCTACCTGCCTGTCTATACTAACCATGATGCGTTTGTGCTTATCGAGTCTCAGCTTTTGATCCCACCTCAACGGCATGGTTAGTTCTGGGGTTTCTTGAGCCTTGTCATACCCGTTCTTGAAACTGTGTTTAGAGTTAGCTGGAAGTGAATCACTTCCTCTTACCACTTATTTATCACTTTGTAACTGAAGTATTTCCCAAACAGCCTTCTGCCTCCTCTGTGTTTCAAGAGTTTCCATCTCTGCCTCCTCGCTCTAAACCTCTATACCCTTTTCTAAAGTCTTCTGGTTCAGTTCCTCTTCTTTCTCTCCTCGTAGTACAATCTTCTCTCATCGTTGTACAATCCACTCGTCTCTAAAACTAGTGTTATCAGTTACTGGTGTACAGTGCCGACACACTGGTGAATAGGATACATGTGTGACACCGATATTTTTACTGGGATAAATATGCTTAAGTGCTGTACAAGTACCTCGAACTAGTCTTGTCTTGTGCAAGTGCCTCGAACTAGTCTTGTGCTGTGCAAGTGCCTCGAACTAGTCTTGTGCTGTGCAAGTGCCTCGAACTAGTCTTGTGCTGTGCAAGTGCCTCGAACTAGTCTTGTCTTGTACAAGTGCCTCGAACTAGTCTTGTGCTGTGCAAGTGCCTCGAACTAGTCTTGTCTAGTACAAGTGCCTCGAACTAGTCTTGTGTTGTGTTTTGAGACTTGGAACAGTGAGCGCCATCTGCCGCCTAGTGAGTTTATTTTACTAACTACCATTATATTTCGGGGTGGAAATGACCAGGACGAGAAAATAACATTAGCTTAGTTTACATAAAAAGACACTCGCACACGACCCAACTTTTACCCTGGCGAGGATGACTAACATATGAGGCAGCTAAGAATATGTTGTTGTTAGTGTAGTTGTTAGTGGAACCCACTCGGCATTATTCTTTGTCGCAGGTTTATCCATTCGTTATTGTTGTCTTGTTTGCCGTCGGTCTTCTTTATTTTCTTCTCCTTCTTCTTCTTCTTGAGGTGCCTCGATCTTTACTTACATGGATTCTACCTGGAGATCGTTCCGAGGGGTCAACGCCCCCACGGCACGGTCCTCAAGCAGCCTCCAGGAGGATCGGGGGCTTGATCAAACCAGGCTCTTACTGCTGGCCGCATCCCTCGTGCAGCTGACAGACTTTAACCCCAATTAACCAACCTGGAAGATATGAAAATTTACCAATTACCTATTTCATATTAGTGAAAAAAAAGCTTACATCAGAATACACTTTCCTGAAGAACATTATAAAGGCGTAAATTTGATGCATATAGCATCATGTTGTAATAATGTTGGAAGAATTACAGCTCTCCAGAAGCTCCTAGAGAGCGAAACGTTTCCACAATAAAGTGTTATATTAGTTGCACTTGTGTCCTTTTACCTGACATAACATCATCTTATTGAAAAACCTCTGGATCTCATGAAGTGTTAAAGATGCCTGACCAGGTGTGAGCTTCGTGAGTGTTGCAGACTGTGAGATGAGCTTGAGATGCGTCGTCCTCATAGTCCTGGAGAACTCTTAGTTAAGGTGCCTTCAAGCAGTTCCGAGACTCGCTAACCTCGCATGTACCGCCAATGTTTTGGGGTCCATGTTTATAAGGTATACCTGGAGAGGATTTCGGGGGTCAACGCCCCCGCGGCTCGGTCTGAGACCAGGCCTCGTTTAGTGAGAGCCACAAGCTGTTGGACGAAGGCTCCTTCAGGTTGGCAGAACTGCCAGCAAGCCGGTAAAGGAACAGTTATTGACTGTTGCGGTGGTCACTCGATCACGAGGGTTGAACAGCACATGGAGAAAACGTAACGTAACGTGGCGTAACGTAACGTGGCGTAACGTAACGTTTCGCCACGTGTGGCTTCATCAGTTGCAATTGATGCGATTTACATGCATCTCCGGTGACGTGTTCGCTGTCATCTGCGCTACAACAAAGTTCTTGTTATTCGTAGCTTCTTGTCTATCATGCCGCACTCCGTCTCCGATCTTCCTTTACCCACCAACTTGCATGACCTTGCTGAGTTTATTTGGGTAAAAAAAACAGACGAATGTAAGTGAAGATGATGTTTAAAATGGAGAGCAAGAAGAGATGTGAAGAGAAGAGACGAATATAGTAAATATGGCGTTTAAAGATGAAGAAGAAAGATGAAAAAGGAGACGAATGTAGGTGAAGATGGTGTCCTCTTCTCCATCTTTAAAGATGAATAGGAGAGAGAGACAGAGAGAGAGAGAGAGAGAGAGAGAGAGAGAGAGAGAGAGAGAGAGACAGACAGACAGACAGACAGACAGACAGACAGACAGACAGATAAAGAATAGAGACGAAGGCGGAGGTGACAAGGAAAAGGCTCGGCAGCTTGTCTGTCACGTTCATTAAATATTTGATGTGTTGTTTCAAGGCTTCTGAGCGTCCGAAGATGTGAGAAGAGGTAGGAAGAGGGGGGCAAGGAGGGGGCAAGGAGAGGGCAAGGAGCGGGCAAGGAGGGGGACAAGAAGCGGGCAAGAAACGGGCAAGGAGCGGGCAAGGAGCGGGCAAGGGAGGGGACAAGAAGCGGGCAAGGAGCGGGCAAGGAGCGGGCAAGGAGCGGGCAAGGAGCGGGCAAGGAGGGGGACAAGAAGCGGGCAAGGAGCGGGCAAGGAGCGGGCAAGGAGCGGGCAAGGAGCGGGCAAGGAGGGGGACAAGAAGCGGGCAAGGAGCGGGCAAGGAGCGGGCAAGGAGCGGGCAAGGAGCGGGCAAGGAGCGGGCAAGGAGCGGGCAAGGAACGGGCAAGGAGCGGGCAAGGAGCGGGCAAAGAGCGGGCAAGGAGCGGGCAAGGAGCGGGCAAGGAGCGGGCAAGGAGCGGGCAAGGAGCGGCAAGGAGCGGGCAAGGAGCGGGCAAGGAGCGGGCAAGGAGCGGGCAAGGAGCGGGCAAGGAGCGGGCAAGGAGCGGGCAAGGAGCGGGCAAGGAGCGGGCAAGGAGCGGGCAAGGAGCGGGCAAGGAGCGGGCAAGGAGCGGGCAAGGATGCTGAGTTTAAAACTGATTTCACCTTTTTTTTTTTTACTCATCCCTAATGTTCTATTTATGTTTGTTTTTGCCACCAGATGTCAGGGCTCACCCGTCACCCTCACCCGTCACCCTCACCCTCACCCGTCACCCCTCACCCGTCACCCCTCACCCGTCACCCTCACCCTCACCCGTCACCCTTACCCTTGACCCTTACCCTTGACCCTCACCTCTCACTCTTGCTCTCCCCCTCCTCCTTGACTAATGAAAAATAATTAAAATAATTAATAAATATTGATAACAAAAATAATAATAATAATAATAATAATAATAATAATAATAATAATAATACTGCTGCGCTACTACTACTTCTACTTCTTTTTTATAATAATAATAATAATAATAATAATAATAATAATAATAATAATGTTTATTATAAAAAAAGTGAAAAAATGTGACCTACGCCGTTAGGCCTGTACTCAGTTTTTATAGGAATAACTATTTCCGGAGCGTTGCCTCTGTGGATAGCCGCGCTGGTAGTCAGATCACCCTGAGCGACTTCGTACGTGGGGAATCTCAGCGGCAAGATTCCCCTCGCTGATGAACAAGACACAGGTGCAACACCTGGGTATCCTTACTCCCCACTGAGTCTCATGTATCAATTTTACCATAACGTGTGCCTTTGCAGCAACAATCACCATAGCAAAGGTGTTGTTCTTAATCATACCGCTTGTCTTGTTAGGTAAAACAAAAAAAATATGAAAGCTGATGACTTTAGTTAGCTTGTAGACATTACTCAGGTCCAGTAACACGAACTAAATTCAGTTCGTGACCAGCCGGGCTGTGGTTCATACGATGAACTGCGTGAGGCCATCAGTAACAGCCTGGTTGATGAGGCCTGGTCATGGGCCGAGCCACAGGGGCGTTGACATCATCCCCTGGAACACTCTCCAGTTAGACTCAATGAAGACCATACTCTGTTTTTTTTTTCTCTATGTAAAACCCTCTTTTATTTATATACTTTTTTTTTTTTTTTTTGGGGGGGAGGGCCTCCAAGGACGGTCCTTGACATGAAAATATCGTCACATTTAACTGCACACTGCTGTGAGAACTCATGTTAAGTTTATACAACAGTTATTTGCATCCTGCATTACTAAATATACGGAAACGTTTAACTCTTGAATATAAACAGGGAAAAATGCAGTTGCAACGAGCTTGAATAAGGCATGTGAAATATTATTCACTCCCCCAGTTTTTGTTCAGCGCTCTGGCGGTCTCCCACCATGCTAGGCTGAACTGAAAAAAAAATATCACCATCATTCATTCGACAGCTGTCTTGCTAGAAATGCTCAGACAAGACGATTCAAATGACTCGCTGAACTGTAATATCCGCACCCCTCCTTCAGAGTACAGGCACTGTAATTCCCACCTTCAGAACTGTAACATTCCCGCTCCTCCTTCAGATTACAGGCACTGTAATTTCCACCTCCAGGATTCAAATCCGGCTAAGTGCTTTTCCTGAAACCCTTCATAAATGTTACCTTACTCATACTTCATCAGTATCTACCTTGAGTCTACCTTGAGTCTACCTTGAGTCACCTGGAGTCTAC
The DNA here is from genome assembly GCA_009830355.1 of Cherax destructor. Classification (NCBI taxonomy): domain Eukaryota; kingdom Metazoa; phylum Arthropoda; class Malacostraca; order Decapoda; family Parastacidae; genus Cherax; species Cherax destructor. Next base: position 296,045 of record WNWK01000433.1, on the reverse strand, counting down.
CTGGAGAGTGTTCCGGTGGTCACCGCCCGGGCGGCCCGGTCCATGAGCAGACCTCACTGTGGATCAGAGACTGATCAACCATGCTGTTACTGCCGGCCGCACGGAGTCCAAAGTACGAACCACACAGTATGTAAAATCCCGAAAATCATTTGGCTCCCCTCACCGCGTTCTGACACACACCTGCTGATGTTCAAGCCCCTACCATTTAAAACCGTCACATTCTCCCTCTTCCAGAATTTCACAAAAAAATCTGTTTCATCAGTAAAGAGGAACTGAGACAGCGTCCACTTTGTATCAGATTCATTAAGAGAGAGAGAGAGGAGCTTACGACGACGTTTCGGTCCGACTTGGACCATTTACAAAGTTATTTACAAAGTCACACTTACAAAGTAACATTTACAAAGTCACAATTACAAAGTAACATTTACAAAGTCACAATTACAAAGTCACATTTACAAAGCCACATTTACAAAGCCACATTTACAAAGTCACATTTACAAAGTCACCTATGTGCGGGTTATTTGTGTATTGTTCCAGTCACGGTATTGTGCCTTTTTTGTTCAAGTCTTAAAATGCTAAATAACTATGGTGACATCACACATCACTCTCATCAAAACTCTTTACTGCCTTTATTAACGCACTGCCTATTCCAAATACATGCAACTTCCGCCACGCAATTATGTCCAGTGATAATCATCAGAAAACATGATTTAAAAGTCCCTTGATTACACTCGAGTTAGCACTATAATCTTTTTAACATCGCTGGTATACGGTCAACATAGGTTAAGTCTCGTAATATAGAAAGCACAAACAACATATCTCAACATAAAGCTAGTGATAACTTGATCATTGTAGCAGGGAAATTATTAATTATTATTAATTATTATTATTATTATTATTATTAGTAGTAGTAGTAGTAGTAGTAGTAGTAGTAGTAGCAGTAATAGTACTATTATTATTAATAGTAGTAGCATTACTATAATTATTATTATTATTATTTTTATTATTATTATTATTATTAGTAGTAGTAGTACTATTATTATTAATAGTAGTAGCATTACTATAATTATTATTATTATTATTATTATTATTATTATTATTATTATTAGTAGTAGTAGTAGTAGTAGTAGTAGTAGTAGTAGTAGTAGTACTGTTATTATTATTAGTAGAAGTAGTATCATTACTGATATTATTATTATTATTATTATTATTATTATCATTATTATAGGGAGTGTTGAACCCCTAAGCGTCATACAAAGCCTAGAAAATGGGAGGTAATAACGTGTGATCGGGGGAAGAGGAGGGTCGATCCATTTCAATGTATGAAGAGCCTTTTACTAACGGGTGAGAGGTAACGAGCGAGAGGTAACGAGCGAGAGGTAACGAGCGAGAGGTAACGAGCGAGAGGTAACGAGCAGCCGGATATCAAGACACGGCTCTCGCTATCTCAGCCTCCGTCACGTGGTGCGTTTACGACCTTAAAACGCGTGACTTAGTAAGAAAAATCCCCAGATAGACTTAGAATGCTATGTTTTTTGAGACTATGGATGTGTATCATGTATGCTATTATATTATACCGCTCAGATTTATACACCGAGAGGTGTATGTTTCTCTCTGTATTTATGGGATTAATGTCTTCTTTACTGGTAAACAGGTTTCAACCATCCTTAATGAGCATCCTGTAGTCGATAGGCTGTAAACCCCATTACCCATCCAGCCCAAGCACTGGTTGACTGGGCAAATCACTGTAGTGAAAACGGCTCTTGTGCCTGTCTGTTCCGTTTGTTTCTCACTCATTTGCGACTTGACAATGATCCAGGATATGGAGTGAAACGTCGTCTAAAGCTTTCTCTCTAAGTCTGGGTTGTATTTATATACGTTAGTAAGCCTACGTTAGTAGGCCTCTTCAGAGGCCTACTCGTCTGTAACATTGATACAGTCTGGAAGTCGCGCACACACGCACACACACACACACACACACACACACACAGACACACAGACACACACAGACCAGAGTGAGAGGAGAAGACGAACCAGCAAGACTGGACCTTGTATTCACCCTGAACAGCTCAGATATTGAAGACATAACACACGAGAGCCCCCTGGGAGCCAGTGACCATATGGTGCTGAGCTTTGAGTACATTGTAGAGCTACAGGTGGAGAGGGAAAACGGTACCGAAAGAGACAAACCAGACTTTAAAAGAGGAAACTACACGGGCATGAGGAATTTCCTGCAGGAGGTTCAGTGGGAAAGGGAAATGGAAGGACAGACAATAAATGAAATGATGGAATACGTAGGGGCAAAGTGCAAGGAGGCAGAGAAACGGTTTATACCCAGAGGAAAAAGATTAAGCGGGAAGGCCAGTAAGAGCCCCTGGTTTACCCAAAGGTGCAGGGAGGCAAAGACTCAGAGTGTCAGAGAATGGAAAAGGTACAGAAGGCAAAGAACCCAAGTAATCAAAGTGATTAGTGTAAGAGCTAGAAACGAGTATGCACAGGTACGGAGGGAGGCCCAGAAACAGTACGAAAATGACATAGCATCGAAAGTTAAGTCCGACCCGAAACTGATGTACAGTCACATCAGAAGGAAGACAACAGTCAAGGACCAGGTGATAAGGCTGAGGAGAGAAGATGGGGAACTCACAAGTAACGATCAAGAGGTATGTGAGGAGCTCAACTTGAGGTTTAAGGAAGTATTCACAGTGGAGGAAGGAAGGCAGCTGGGTAGACAGGACGGGTGCATCACCAACAAGGGATGTATCAAGTGCTGGAGGGCATACACACAACTGAGGAGGAGGTGAAGCAGTTACTCAGTGACATCGATACATCAAAGGCGATGGGTCCGGACAATATCTCCCCGTGGGTTCTTCGGGAAGGAGCTGAGGTACTGAGTGTGCCACTTATCATAATATTCAACACATCCCTTGAAACTGGGCAGCTACCTGAGGTATGGAAGAAAGGCCAACGTAGTCCCCTTCTTTAAAAAAGGAGACAGAAAAGAGGCACTAAACTATAGACCGGTGTCACTTACGTGTATAGTGTGCAAAGTCTTGGAGAAAATCATCAGGAAAAGAATGGTGGAGCACCTCGAGCTGAACAGGATAATAAACACCAGACAGCACGGATTCCGGGAAGGCAAATCCTGTGTAACAAACCTCCTAGAGTTCTATGATAAAGTAACAGAGGTAAGGCAAGAGAGAGAAGGGTGGGTTGATTGCATTTTCCTGGACTGCAGGAAGGCCTTCGACACAGTTCCTCACATGAGATTAGTAAAGAAGTTGGAAGAACAAGCATGTATAACAGGAAGGGCACTGGAATGGATCAGGGAATACCTCACAGGGAGGCAACAACGGGTCATGGTGCGTGATGAGGTATCACAGTGGGCGCCTGTGACGAGCGGTGTACCGCAGGGGTCAGTCCTAGGACCAGTGTTATTCTTGGTATATGTAAATGACATGACGGACGGGATAGACTCAGAAGTGTCTCTGTTCGCAGATGATGTGAAATTAATGAGGAGAATCACATCGGAAGAGGACCAAACAGGACTTCAAACAGACCTGGAAGAGCTTGACATCTGGTCTAGCAACTGGCTTCTCGAATTCAATCCCCCCAAATGCAAAGTCATGAAGATCAGAGAAGGGCAAAGAAGACCGCTGACAGAGTACAGGCTAGGCGGACAAAGGCTACAAACCTCGGCAAAGGAGAAAGACCTTGGGGTGAGTATAACGCCAAACACGTCTCCGGAGGCACACATCAACCAGATAACTGCGGCAGCATATGGGCGACTGGCAAACCTAAGATTAGCGTTCCGTTACCTTAACAAGGAATCGTTCAAGACACTGTACACCGTATACGTCAGGCCCATACTAGAATATGCAGCACCAGTCTGGAACCCACACCTGGTCAAGCACGTAAAGAAACTAGAGAAAGTGCAAAGGTTTGCGACAAGGTTAGTTCCATAACTCAGGGGTCTGTCTTATGAAGAAAGGTTGAGGGAAATAGGACTAACAACACTGGAGGAAAGAAGGGTCAGAGGAGACATGATAACGACATACAAAATACTGCGGGGAATTGACAAGGTAGACAGTGACAGGATGTTCCAGAGAGGGAACACAGAAACAAGGGGACACAACTGGAAGCTGAAGACTCAGATGAGTCAAAGGGATGTTAGGAAGCATTTCTTCAGCCACAGAGTAGTCAGGAAGTGGAATAGTCTAGAGAAAGATATAGTGGAGGTAGGAACCATACATAGTTTTAAAACAAGGTATGATAAAGCTCATGGAGCAGGGAGAGCAGAGACCCAGTAGCGGACAGCGAAGAGGCGGGGCCAGGAGCTGAGTCTCGACCCCTGCAAGCACAATTAGGTGAGTACACACACACACACACACACACACACATAATACTAGCGAGTCCCACAGTCATATATCTCCAGATTTTTGTTCTTAATAAAAAAGGCTAATATTGTCCAGAGTTTTATGCAGCCAAGTGACGCCCGGGAACCATACTGCTTATGCAAAAATTCTACTATCTTTGTCGGGATGTTACGGTACATTCCTCACGCATATTGGTGGTTCTGAGAGGGAGAGAGAGGAGAGACAGAGAGAGAGAGAGAGACAGAGAGGATGGGGTGAGAGAGAAATACACATGCACACAGGGACAAAGAGTAACTGTTTTGTTGCTGCTGCTGTTACTATTATTATTACTACAACTACTGCTACTACTATTACTACTACAACAACTACTACTACTGCTACTGTTAACGCTGCTGCTTAAGAGAGAATTTTTTTTTTTTTTTGAGTACTTGCCTTTGTTTGTGATTTAAGGAAGGAATTACTAGTGATGAGCTCCTTGGGATGGTCTTGCAGATATATGATATTAAGTGAATACATCTTCCATGGAGCAATGAAATGATCTCTACGGAGATATAGTTCGTGCAAGTTGTAAAACATAATGTAATTGAATGTTTTCACTGCCCATTTGCATCCGTGTTTATTTACTTCTAGACATTTGCTAAGATTTGTAGTGAGAGTGTCTAGTTCATTACAATAATATTCAAGTACCAAGTACATTGTTAATCTCAATAATCCTGTCACTAGCAACACCAAGCTCCTTCCTCATATTAAAAACCATTGTAGTTAATATGACTCACGAAATCGTAATAACACGATTGCAAACAAACCATACCACGGGTGGGGTTCGAATCCGCGGCCAGAGACGGTCGAGAGTTTTGAGACTCTCTGACCGCGGGTTCGAACCCCACCCGTGGTATGGTTTACCATTGTAGTTTTAGGACCGGGAATTATTCCGAGGGCTTCGTTTTGCATTAGCTCCAAGGCCCCGGAGAGAATTTTCTTTAGCTAATATCAATATGGGCGCAGCATAATCAATTAAGGATCTAATAAAAGCTATGAACATCATTCTCACCATTCTCACCATTATCATCACCATTATCACATTAGCACTTTACATTTCTTATTTAGTTGTGGTTGGGTGCGTCTATTGACGGTTACATGACGTCGATCCCCGGAATGCCCTCCAGGTAGACTCCAGGTAGGTAGGTACATCTACGCTAAGATATCTAAGATTTAACGTAGGTGTTGTTTTCACCCATCAAACAGATGGGTGGGGGGGGGGGTTGTTTGCTTGTCAATATCATTGTTTAGGATGAATATATGATGAGGCTGGTCGACTGCAAATTACCTCGTTAATAATGGCACTCATGCCCTCGTGTATGGCTCACCATGTTGTCATAATTTACACATTAAGAAATAACACAAATACCCACTATGATACCCCCGAGTCACAAGGGCACAAGAGGCTCTTCCAGACTCGGGTTATACCCACGTGTTCTTAAGGTTCGAAGCTACAAGGGCACAAGAGCCCGTCTCACGGCCTAACATGGCTGGACGTCCGTGCCACAGGGGCACAAGGGCCAGTCTCGGGGCCTAACATGGCTGGGTGTCCGCGGAACAGGGGCACAAGGGCCAGTCTCAGGGCCTAACATGGCTCCCTGATAAACATCTTTGATTAACTTCATAAAGGCGCATGCTAAATAAATTTAATTACCCCTGGCTATCTGATTGGAAACAACCATCCATCCTCTAGCTCCCCCCCCCACATTACCCCACATTATCCCACCTTCCCCTACTTCTGTCCATCCACTTCCCTTACCTCTGTCCATCCTATTGCTTTACCTCTGTCTCTCCTCTTCCCTTCCTTCACCTCTCTCTCTCTCTCTCTCCCCTCCCCTTATTTCTGTCCATCTTTACTTCCGTCCATTCTCTTCCCTTACCTCTGTCCATCCTTTTTCTTTACTTCTGTCCATTCCCTTCCGTAACCTCTGTTCCTTCCCACCCTTCTCTGTCCCTGCCCACCCGTCTCTGTCCCACCCTCCCGCTGAGATAACAATACCCTGCCCCTCCCTTCCCCCCCCATCCAACACGAGTCGTTTTCTTTATTATTTAACGAAAAAACACAAAAGTTGTGTTCATTGTTGCCAACTGACTGATGACAGTCGAGGGTACTGAGGCTTATTGCCACGGTGCTGACGTTGGTGCCACGGTGCTGAAGTTGGTGCCACGGTGCTGACGTTGGTGCCACGGTGTTGACGTTGGTGCCACGGTGCTGACGTTGGTGCTAGGTGCTGACGTTGATGCCACGGTGCTGACGTTGGTGCCACGGTGCTGACGTTGGTGCCACGGTGCTGACGTTGGTGCCACTATAATACGGTCTTTGATGACCGTGAAAACAAAATGCAGATGTAATATACAAAGACTTTGCAAAAGCCGGGCCGCGGGGGCGCTGACCCCCGAAACATCCTCCATTTATTATACTCCAGTTAAGTCTTCGTCAAGTGTGATCATGGTGTAATAGCACATAATATGCACGCAAAAAAGAATAAATGGAAAGGAGAATAGATGGATTTAAAATAAGCTAACAAATAGAACACAAAGAGTAATAGTAGACAGAGATAATCAGAGGCGGCCACAGTGAAAAGCTGTATTCCTCAAGGCACGGTACTAGCCCCCATCTTTCCTCATCCTTATATCTGACATAGCACCGTATCATTTGCAGACGATATCAGATATTACATGACCGTAGCATCCATTGAGGACATGGCAAATCTCCAAGCGAATGTGAGCCAAGTCTTCAAGAGGGCTACATAAAATAATGTGATGAAGTTAAATGAGGTCAAATTGAGGAAAAGCTAACACGGAGTTTGAATCTAATTTTAACTACTCAAAAGAGCGAAAGACTAACGTGAAGGACTTAAAATAATAATGTCACAGCGCCTCATTTTCTAGGATCACATCAGTGTCTCTATCACCACCGCGAGGAAAATTATTGGAAGGATAACGAGAACCTTCAAAACAAAGTTTGCTATGAAAATGAAGATCTTCTCAAAGTCACTTGTTCGCTTGAAGCTGGAATATTGCTGTGCACTAGCAACCCATTTTAAGACGGGAGAAATTTTAGATGAAGGGAATGTACAGAGAGAACCTTCGCTGTACGTATAAGCTCAGTCAAGTACGTGAATTAATGGGAACATAAGAACATAAGAACATAAGAAAGGAGGAACACTGCAGTAGGCCTGTTGGCCCATACTAGGCAGTCCTTCACAATCATCCCACTAACAGAATATTTGCTCAACCCAATTTCAAAGCTACCCAAGAATAAGCTTTGACAATTTACCCACTCAGCGGACCCCAAATCCAACCTCTCACTCATGAATTTATCCAACCTAAAGGGTTGGATACGTTGAAGTCCCTTGACCTGTATTCGTTGGAACGAAGGCGATAAAGATACATCATAATTTACACATGGAAAATCCAAGAGGGATTGGTCCTAAATCTGCATACAGAAATCACTCTCTATGAAAGGAGACGGTGCAATATCAAAATAAGTGTAGGGGGTCCAAGATTATTCGACAACCTTCAATCATGCATAAGGGGGATTACCAATAGACTTTCGCTGTCTTCAAAAGGGAGCTGGATAAATTCCTAAAGTCATCCCCAGGATCAAGACCTGACTGATCAGCCCTTGATTCACCAGGAGGCCTGGTCTGGGACCGGACAGCGGAGTCATGGAATCCCGAAACCATTCTTCAGGTATCAGGAAGAGGGAACAACATGAAATAGATACATTATGAAGTGGGGATACCCCGAAGTATATCATGAAGTGGGATCAACGTGAAGTAGACACATCACGATATGGTAACATAAAAGTGACAGCACCGAGAAGGGGGCAACGTCTGTCATCGCTGGAAGACGTTTGCAAACCCGCGCAGTGTATTTAAAAACCTACGAAGGAAAATAAGGAGCATAGAGGAATGCCCACAGACAATGAGGAGTGCTGGCAAGGTTACATAGAGTCAGCACCGTCACTATGTCTGTCAAGCGGCAAGGGAAGAAATAAAAGAGTTGAAAAGTTCTGCAGAGTTTAGTATAGACGTGTTTACAAGCGTAACTCTTCTAATCTCTCCCTTTATTTTCGTCTCCTCCTCCTCGTACTGGCTACTTCGAGTGCAAGATCACATTTAACCCGCCCCTGTAATGACTATTGTTCTATATTCAGAAAGAGTGACTGCTTATTTGCAAACCTTCTGAGTGTATTTACCGAGGGCCTTTACTCCCTCCAGCATGCTTCAAATGCAAAATATGTGCACGCGAACACACACTCGCACACGCACACACACGCACCACACACATACACACACACGTGTGTAGTGATGTAGTGGAGGCAGAATCCATACATAGCGTTAAGAAGAGGTATGATAAAGACTCACGAAATCGTAATGACACGATTGCAAACAAACCATACCACGGGTGGGGTTCGAACCCGCGGTCAGAGAGTCTCAAAACTCCAGACCGTCGCGTAAGCTACTGGGCCAGCTAGCTTCAATAAGATTCATCCAACTAGGTATATCTCTACACCATAGGAAGGTTAGCCTTAAGCACCACTGTGTCCACAAATGCAAGTTTTTACAGACGGTCTGGAGTTTTGAGACTCTCTGACCGCGGGTTCGAACCCCACCCGTGGTATGGTTAGGTATGATAAAGCTCATGGAGCGGGAAGAGTGACCTAGTAGCGGCCAGTGAAAAAGCGGGGCCAGGAGCTGTGAATCGACCCCTGCAACCACAACTAGGTTAGTGCACACAAACTCGGGAAAGTCCAGAGACATGCCATATGAGGAGAGACAAAATAAATTGTATTTAGCTATGGAACAGAATTCTTATATGATAAACAATGGCACTAATGGGCAAAACTGAGAACTAATAACTCATTGAAACTCGAATTTTTTATTCCCCCCCAAAACAAAAATTGCAATGTTACAAAAATAAGTTGCATGTGCAGTTGAGAGTCCCTGATCACGCCGAACGGTTCTGAGATATAAGGAAGTGTTCCTTCAGTCTGAGACGAGGACGTGGAATGCTTGTGACTGGGACAACAAGTCTACAAGCTAATAACAAAAAAAGGCACAATACCGTGACTGGAACAATACACACACAAGCTAACATAAATACAAGCACAGCACACTAAGCCTTCATTTAGCTTTATAAAGCTCACAGGGATAAATACAAGTACATTATAAGCTTCACTATCATCCCTATTAGCTTTACAAAGCTAACAGGGATGATAGTTCAATCCTGAGGGAAGCGTAGGAAAAGCTTAAAGCTTGCTCTGTTTAATGAGTATTTATAAGCAAAGTGGAATGAACGGAACGATTAAACTGTGGGAAAAAAGACTTGATGCACAGTTTGAGTTAAAGGTACGACTTGAAGGTACAGCGTTATCTTGCAGGGTAAAAAAAAAAAACTGAATCCAGGAGATGACAGTTGAGGAGAACAACCACACAGACCAGTGAGTCTTACCTTCCTCAAGACTGTGAATGTTGGTCAGGGGGACGACCATGATGACAACGACCATGACGACGATGATGACAACGACCATGACGACGATGATGACAACGACCATGACGACGATGATGACAACGACCATGACGACCATGATGACAACGACCATGACGACCATGATGACAACGACCATGACGACGATGATGACAACGACCATGACGACCATGATGACAACGACCATGACGACCATGATGACAACGACCATGACGACATGAGATGACGACATGACGACAATGACGACACATGACAAACATACACCATGATGAAGAAAGAAGAAAGTAAATAGATAGAAGAAGAAGAAGAAGAAGAAGAAGAAGAAGAAGAAGAAGAAGAAGAAGAAGAAGAAGAAGAAGAAGAAGAAGAAGAAGAAGAAGAAGAAGAAGAAGAAGAAGAAGAAGAAGAAGAAGAAGAAGAAGAAGAAGAAGAAGAAGAAGAAGAAGAAGGAGGAGGAGGAGATGGATTGCAAGTATCCCAGACAATAAGGGACTGCTTACAATTCATTCTTAAAGTCTATTTGTGTATTCCTCATCAGTCACCCAGGTTCAAATTCAACTTCAACCTGAACGCATGAAGGAAATATGAAGCTTGAGGCAGCAGCAACAACAACAACAAAAGCAGCAGTAACAGAAGAGGCAGCAGCAGAGGCAGAAGCAGTAGCAGTAGCACCAGCAACAGTTAAAACTGCAGCAAGCAGTGATGTAGGTTGCACATGTGTGTGTGTGTGTGTGTGTGTGTGTGTTATGTGTCTGTATGTGTGTGTGTGTGTACACAACTTTGGCTACACCAAACGGCATTGTATCCACGTTGAATACACACTCAAAGTCATCTTACCGTCCGGGTCGGGAGGTTGTGGTGGAGATACCAGTGGTGGTAATAGTAGTAGTAGTAGTAGTAGTAGTAGTAGTAGTAGTAGTAGTAGTAGCAGTAGAGTAGAGTAGAGTAGTAGTAGTATAGTAGTAGTAGTGGGAAGAGAGATGGTAGTAACGATGGCACAACGCCCTGTGGAATACTAGCGCAACAGAAGGACGCTGTGAAAGTAACTTTCGTACCGGAATGGCATCTTGAAACGTAACTCACTGGGAGAAGATGTTTGCATACCGTACCTGTAAATATGTCTCCGGCCATTCATGGGTGCGACGGCCTCTAATATATCCAGTATAACATTTTTTCCCCAAAATGTTTTCTGTTGATATGTCGGTCGTGTGGGTGGGGGAGGGGGGAACGTGAGGTTATTTAACTGCATACAGATTCATTCTTTAACTTGGGGAACGCTGACAGCCTCGGGGATGGACGAAACCCGGAATTAATATATGGGAGAATGACAGCCCCGAGACACAGGTGAATAACCAAGTGGGTGTGAATAACGTCCACATCTGACATCTGAAAAACTCTCACAAAGTCTTGGCAAACTTGCTGATATGTGGCTGCTCCACACTCTTAATTATTATTATTATTATTATTATTATAGGGAAACAGTTATGCAGCGCCTGGGGAATGAGTGAGGGAAATGGAGGTAACCAGACTTGATCCGAGGTATGAAGGCGTAGTTCCAGTTCCCTGGATTAAGAGCCCTTCGCCAAGACCTTACTCAAACATTGCTAGAATAACATAAGGACTCTTTTTATTTTAACTCTAGTAGGAAGTCGTGGGTGCTGTTTTTATTCGGCTTTGTTTACACAGTGGAGAAGCTCGTCATCTGACGTTACCCAAACACATGACTGGTAAGACTTGTCATGTATGGAATTCGCAAAATATCCTAATTGTTTGCCTGTCCGGCGGAACAATCTGGCAGACACGCTACACCTACGCAGTGGAAGAACCTGGCAGATGTTGTTTGCCTGCCAGTGGAACCTCCCGGTACTAGGCTTCATCTTATCTTCATTTATGGCCAAGATACTGAAAAGAAACATGGCCCCACAGAATTGTTTGCAGGGTGAAAACATCACCATGCAAACAATATGAAAAAAGAATTAAAGTACACTATACCGTGACTTGAATAATACACAAATAACCCGCACATAGAAGAAACACACTTATGACGTCGTTTCGGTCAGACTTGAACCATTAACAAGTCACACGGAAACGTGAAAGAAAGGGTGCCAGTATATATATATACGGGAGGAGGGGAGGGGCGAGGCCGGGAGAACGAGAGGAAATAGTAATATAATGGTAGAAGTAGTGGTAGAGGTAGTGGTGGTGGTAGTGGTAGTAGTAGCAGTAGAGTAGTAGTAGTAGCAGTAGTAATAGTAGTAGTGGCGATAGTCTAAGGACAAGAGAGAAAAAAAGAAGTAAAAGAAGCACTGCAAGAGAACTAATGGTCCACGAGGAATTGTATACCATTAACATAATGAAACAGAGAAAAACGTTGTAACCCCATAAAAACGTTTTCTGCAACGTGCGTCTTTCCATGACTATAGCGGCCAGTGTCACATGCAGATGAAGCGCTTCAGGTATCTTCTTCCTCTTCACTCCTTCACGCTTCTAAGAGTCTGTAGAACAAATCTTCTGGCAAACTGGAAACTCTGAGAGAAACATACCTGTTGGAGTAACACGGCGTCTGGGAAGTAAGAGCAAACTAGATCTGATCCATTGAAGAAGAGGCCTTCAACAGCAACAAGGCGTCACCCTCGAAGTGTCTCGGTGTGCGGACGACCGTCTGGGGGCAGCGCCCCTTCGCTACTCCAGCTTCTGGAATAGAGTGTAGTGTTGTGCATTTCGCGAAGTGTTGAACCTGTTTGGGTCACTCAGCACGAGGGGTAGTGGGAAGCTCGATCCTCTGTCCTCTTATGGAGGCCCGGTCTTTGACCCAGCAAGCTGTTGGTGATCGCTCAGGAGTCAACTGAAATGAATGTATGGATAAGGACACTTACGTACCGTTCAAACCTTATATTAAGGTACACGTTTCGCCCTGAGTGGCCTCAATAGACTGACGAAACCACTCGTAGCGGAACGTTTCCCTTAATAAATTGTCCTGAATCATACCGCAATCCACAGTTTATGGGTATCACCATACCATTTACAACTTGACGTGAATGCATCACACTGACGACATCTCGCCAACACGGGAGTCTGGACAACCTGATCAAGATGAATTCCCAACCAGAGGATAAAAGAAAAAAAAATCTAGAACAAGCTCACTTTGGGACGCTCCTTGTCCTCTCACCTTCCCTCCTCCCTGTATTAAGTTCTTAAACCAACAGTATTAAACTCAACAAGGATAAGACATCGATAAAGTTTTGCATAAAGATATTGAAGAGAATTATAGTCACCTGGACAAACATCATCAGCTACATTGGCAGGGGAAAAAATGGTGGGTTAGGGGGGCGTGGAGGACTGACGGCCGGAGGCTGGAGCCGGCAGCAAACACAGCTGATTCCTCGTGCAATTTGCAACGTTTGCCCATCATTATTATCCCTGGCATAATATAAGCATCTTGTGTTTGCTGACGAAACAAGAAGAGCTGCGCTGTTGACTCTGCATCGGCGCTCCTCTCGCTGCTGCTGCTGCTCCCGTCAGGAGAGGGCGACCCTGAGACAACTCTGATTTTTGACTCTAAAGGGGTACGGTACACCCTCTGTCCTCTTCACCCTCCTGCTGCTGCTGTTGTTACTGCTGCTGTTACAGTAACTGGTGTTATTGCTGATGCTGCTTGAGCTGCTGCTGATGCTTCTGCTGATGGTGCTGCTGCGCCTCCTCCTAATCATGTCGCTACTGCTGCTTTTCCATCACTTATTGCTACTGGTATTGCTCCTGTTGATGATCCTTCCCCTCCTGCTACTGCTACTGGTGTTGCTGGTGCCACTCTTCTGGCGTAAATCACGGAACGGGTGGGGTTTGAACTCATGGCGAGTGAATCTTAAAAACAATGAGAATTTTATAACCCAATTGGAATGGGTTCAAATCCGACCCGTTCAGTGATTAGTTTGCGATCGTATTATTACGATTTCTCGAGGTCATCTCTCGTGTGATGTTGCCATTGCTACAAGTACTTCACATGTTGTTGATCCTCCTTTGCTACTGCTACTGGTGTTTTGTTACTGCTGCTGCTCTCCTCCCTAGCACCCTCACAAGGGCTCAGGACCTACCCAGAAGGACCAGAGCTCCTTATCCGAAGACACCTGGTGATAAATATCAGTGGTTCGGTCTCGGACTACGTTGTTGCTTTTATTCCAGGTCTATTCTGTGACCAGCACCTGAAGCCAGTTATGTCTTGACAGACCAGCACCTGAAGCCAGTTATGTCTTGACAGACCAGCACCTGAAGCCAGTTATGTCTTGACAGACCAGCACCTGAAGCCAGTTATGTCTTGACAGACCAGCACCTGAAGCCAGTTATGTCTTGACAGACCAGCACCTGAAGCCAGTTATGTCTTGACTGAACAGTATTTTAAGTACCCACCTGAACAGTTATTCTTGATGACCAGACCTGAGTAGTTATGTCTCGATCTGTTACCCTGACTACTAGTACATAAACTTAGTTATCTCTTGATTGACTAGTACCTGACGTTAGTTACTCCGTGACTATCAGTTATCCCTGAGCACTCAGCAGCTACTTGAAGCTATCTTCTGACTTACCGGCAGCTACAGCCAGTTGTTCATTGACTGCCGATCCTACAACTTTCTATTTTTTGACTGACCAGTTCTACAACCTAGCAGTCTGTTGACTGACCAGTAGCAAGGTTTGTATAACTACACGAGGATACACAGGACGTAGAGGAGGATACAGAGGAAAGTACAGATGATGGAAGAGGTGAGGGGTGCCATGGAGGGTACAGAGGTACACACGAGGACACATAAATTATTTGGTGAGTCTACAGAAGTTACGTGATGAGTCTTCCTAGGCTCTCTGGGTTGGGCAGAGCAACATTTGGCAAATGTTGACCGAATACATTGATCGTCGTTTGCCAGGCTCGTGAAGAAAATGTCGTGGCCGCGTGTTTAGTTTGCCCACTGTTTATTGCCACTGCCCTCTCGCCATTGCCCACCCGCCCATTTATTCATTATCTATTTTTGTGGCCCATAACCTAGCCATGTGCCCTCATGGCTAGAAATTCTACGTAGTACATACCAAATGTTTAGGGCCATTAAGGACCATAATGTCTCAGGAATGGGAGGTAAGTAGGTTTGATCCGGGGAAGGGGAAGGTAGCTTTAATTCCTTGGCTTAAGAAACTGGTAAGAAATAAATTTATTGACTTGTTTCTTACTTATTTGCTTGCTGCTGTTATAACTGCTGCTGCTGTTCCTGCTGCTCTTGCTGCTGGCGCCTACTGTTAATGCTACTGCTGGTGTTGCTGTGTCTAGTGTTGGCGTCACTGTTGTTGATGCTATTTTTGCTGTCATTGCTTCTGGTGCTCTGCGACTGCCCGTGCTGCTGCAGTTACTGCTGCTGATGGTGATGTTACTGCTGCTTATAATGCTGCTGCTGGCGTTACCTGTGCTGCTATTGCTGTTACTGCTGCCACTAGTGTTAGTGTTGTGCTGTTGTTGCTGCTAGTGTTGCTGGTGTTAATGCTGATGTTAGATGCTGGTGGTACTGCTGTTACTGCTGATGCTAGTAATGCTGCTGTTACTGCTTCTAGTGCTGCTGCTCTTGCTAGTACTAGTAATACTGCTGTTACTGCTGCTGCTGTTACTGATGCTAGTAATTCTGCTGTTAAGGCTGCTGCTGTTACTGTTGATGCTAGTAATGCTGCTGTTACTGCTAGTAATGCTGTTGTTACTGCTAGTAATGCTGCTGTTACTGGTGCTAGTGTTGCTGGTGTTACTGCTGGTGTTGCTGCTCCTGCCACCTCCTCCTTGCTACTAGGGCTGCTCAAACAAACACCCTCACGCCCTGACACACTGTTTACCAGACTCACTCACTTGATTATTTTGTGTGTCAGGCAGGAGAAGCGCCGACATCTGCCTCTGATAGATGGCTGATACCACAACCTCTCAAGTGCTTTTTCTAAACCATTTCAAGAGAAAAAAATGTTCATCCTTGAGGGTGATCACAGATTCAGGATATATATATATATATATATATATATATTTTATATATATATATATATATATATATATATATATATATATATTATATATATATATGTCGTGCCGAATAGGTAAAACTTCGTATTAACGTTATGTTCAGTAAATGATGTTAAACATTTATATTTTCTTCTCGGGTTTAAGAAATTGTGTCAGCATCTTCTAATCTCCGGATTAACAAGCAATTTTGTTTTCTTATAAATGTTGTAGAGATAACAACAGTAATGCTGCAAATGACTAAAATTTAAAAGCTTAAAAGAGTACAATCTCGTGATAAAGGAATACATATTATAATGACTAAATAAAAGACTGTGTATATTATAAATGTTAAATAAAATAGTGTGTATATTATAAATGTTAAATAAAATAAAGTGTTTATTATAAATGTTAAATAAAAAGGATATATAGATTATTCCTAGTAGATTATTCCAAGGAGTTCTGGAAAGAATCTCCCTAAGTAATTAACCTGTAATTAAGATCACCTCTTTCTTGTAACAAGAGATTGGAACAATTTCTGGTCTAGTTAACCTTTTAGAAAATCAGAATAGTGATAAAGGTTTAATTTCAAGTAGGAAACAAAAATCCAACAAATATAAAATTAACGATCTTTAATGTTAAAGTATTTAAGACAATACTTTCTTCTCTTATTAATTTATATTCCAGTGTACTCAAGGTACCTTATTACTGAGTACTCAAGGTACCTTATTACTGAGTACTCAAGGTACCTTATTACTGAGTACTCAAGGTACCTTATTACTGAGTACTCAAGGTACCTTATTACTGAATACTCAAGGTACCTTATTACTGAGTACTCAAGGTACCTTATTACTGAGTACTCAAGGTACCTTATTACTGAGTACTCAAGGTACCTTATTACTGAAGGTACAAGATTTACCATTGTCTGCGTAAGTATCTTACTTTAAGGTAACTCTTAAAGTCATGAATTTACATAGAAGTTATAAATACATAGTAATTTCAATGGAAGCAACATATTATCCACATAAGGACGGATCTTACGATATAGTCAGTGATCTTAAATCCCAAACTCAAATTAAGAGTTTACATAACACTAAAACTTCTATGTCAGGATCAATGAAACGAAAATAGTGACCGTAAATATTGGCTCTCTATAGACTACCGGATCTAGGCTCAACACAGATTATAACAATCTATATTTTAGCGTAGTTGTACTCAAAATTAAGATCTATGTTCTATAGTTAATGAAATAGATATACTTAGAATGCCTGCAAGACATACCTCTTAAGAGACAGCGCAAAAGACCAAGTCTATTAATAACTCTGTTTTTCCATCAATACACAGAGTAAACCAGGAGTCACCAACGACACAATGTCTTAAAGAAACTTGAAAATTTACCAGACAACCAGCCCTGCTCTCAGGGCTGGACAGACTACTTAAATTCAAGTCCACTAACATAACATCAGGTCGGATCACGTGACTCAGTCAGCAGTGAGTTAGACCCTAAACCAACTAGTAGTAGTTGACATGATTATTTCGCACCGTCAGTACTTTGTTCTCTTCATTTAACAAAGGAAACACATCCTACCTATTTACACAGCTAATAATAATAATAATAACAATAATAATAATAAAGATAATGATGATAACTGATGAGACAGATAATAATATATTGCCAAACAGCTTCATTTTAGCTATTAAAATATTAAGTGAGAGTTACATTGCACTCTTACAGTAAGTAAATACAACATTGGGTCCCATACACGGGGCGCAACACTCCAGCATCACAATTTCTGGAACTTAAGTTTTGAGAATTATAGAAGTATAGAAAGTCTAAATGAAAAGCAGGGGTGCCATGAGTACACTAAGGGATGACCCAACATGTGTGAAAGGACCAGGGTTTTTCAAGGCCTCTCATTTCATACGTAAGATACCAAGACTCCTGGTATCTTGATAAGATCCTCAGGTCAGTTCCTGATCAGCCTAGCTGAGGTGCACGTGTTGGAGTGCCTCCGGTTTGTACCAGCTGCCGTTATCACCACAGTAGCTACCACCACTGCCGTTATCACCACCGTAGCTACAACCA
Organism: Cherax destructor; assembly: GCA_009830355.1. NCBI lineage: Eukaryota > Metazoa > Arthropoda > Malacostraca > Decapoda > Parastacidae > Cherax > Cherax destructor. The sequence goes on along the minus strand of WNWK01000433.1, from coordinate 278,041 downwards.
CTGCCGTTATCACCACCGTAGCTACCACCACTGCCGTTATCACCACCGTAGCTACCACCACTGCCGTTATCACCACCGTAGCTACCACCACTGCCGTTATCACCACCGTAGCTACCACCACTGCCGTTATCACCACCGTAGCTACCACCACTGCCGTTATCACCACCGTAGCTACCACCACTGCCGTTATCACCACCGCAGCTACCACCACTGCCGTTATCACCACCGTAGCTACCAGCGCGCTTCACCTAAGAAAAACACCCAGAAACACCAGCACTCACCACCCTCCTCTACAAGGCAAACAAACAAGGAGCAGCGACTCCTTCAGAAGTGAGCACGCTGATGGGGTCACAGAGGGAGGGCTGCTTGGGACCTCTCCTGTGACCTGACCTCCTTGTCGTGTGTATTTTACACACACACACACACACACACACACACACACAAACACACACAAACACACACACACATCGCCTTACGTTCTATAAATTTTCAGGGTCGTCCCTTCGTCATAAAAGCAATTTCCTGCGTGATATACATTTCCTTTTAACTTGGGCCATAAAGGCATATTGGCATCTGCATGTACTGCCACACGCTGCCCTAGACGACTCTCTTACACTGGTCACCACTGTTTGTCTGGCAACTCTGCCTGCTCATGTGGATCTCCTTGAAACTTTTTTTCCCCCATGGATAGTTTGAAGAACCTCGTGGTCGTCAGTGTCGCTGTCGTCGTGGTCGTCAATGTCGCTGTCGTCGTTGTTACAATCACAGGAAAGCGCTAACCTCATGGGCGGGTCATGCAGTGGGAGGAAAATAGTTTTGAAAACCGGCAAAGTTTGGTTCGATCCATGGAAAGGGAGGGTAGCTCCGGTTCATCGGATCAAGAGCCCTTCTTCGGTATCAAGGCACCACCATTAAAAGGGGCTTATGTTTAGAAAACAGCACATATTTTTAGCGTCATTCTGCGGCCACTGCTTAACCAGGGGCTTTCTATATACTATGTCATTGATGCAGCTATGGTCTGTATAAGTTGTATCAAGTACTTGTAGAAATTAACATTATTATTATTATTATTATTATTATTATTATTATTATTATTATTATTATTATTAAATATGTTAATAAAGACAATAAATAGGGTCAGTATATATTGTATCAATGAGTGGATAAGCTCAGCTCTGAGCTTAACATGGTCTCGTACCTGTGAGCGAAACGTCTCAACATCACGGTAAATGGTGGCGAAAAGTAGTGTCACGAGGGACAGTTTCGTTCAGTGTCAGGCTTCATCACGTCAAATATTGACTAAGGTTAAGAGTGAGAGGAAGAGTGTGTGACTGACTAAGGTTAAGAGTGAGAGGAAGAGTGTGTGACTGACTAAGGTTAAGAGTGAGAGGAAGAGTGTGTGACTGACTAAGGTTAAGAGTGAGATGAAGAGTGTGTGACTGAGGAGACGCTCTTAAAATTATGTCTGGTCGTCATACAGTGTTGTCGTGTTTTATTTAAAACACACACACACACACACACACAATGTCCAGGAGCTGGAGATCAACCCTTGGAAAATTAGCACGATGACTTGCACTAGCTTTCACTCACTTGTCCTCACACACACACACACACACACACACACACAAGGTGAGTACACACACACAAACACAAACAAACACACACACACACACACAAACACACACAAACACAAACAAACACACAAACACACAAACACAAACAATCACACACACACAAACACAGACAAACACATACACACATACACACACAAACACACACACACATACACACACAAACACAAACACACATATACACACACACAAAAACTCACAAACACCCCAGTAATTCCTTTTTTCAATTCTTGATTCTGAAATTTGATGAAATTTCTTGCACGGCTTCAACCTACATAGAATTATAACTCAGTACAAGATTCATCGCCGGCCTTCATATAGATATTTATCACTGAAAAATACACACTGCGTCAAATTTTACTGCCCCAGCGGGAAGGACCAGCAGATATTTATTTGAGAAATTATGCAAAAATACCAGAATTTAATTCTCGACTCGGCGCAATTTCGTTGAAATCTTTTCGTACGGAATTGGTGCAGCGATTTTTATTTGTCAGCGATATATCCTTGACGTGTGTGTGTGTGTGTGTGTGTGTGTGTGTGTGTGTGTGTGTGTGTGTGTGTCGTAACTTGTCGATAGACACCTGGTCTATCTATCTATCTATCTATCTATATATATATATATATATATATATATATATATATATATATATATATATATATATATATATATATATAAACTGACCTGGAGGGAAAATAATAAGCTAACCTGAAAGCAAAATAATACCGCACATATATTATTCTTCTGTGTTTCCCCTTGCTTCTTCCCCTCTTACCTTTACCATTATCGCTATCTCCCCTTCTCTCATTCTCTCCGTCTCATGACTGCTCAACCGCCGGGTCTCAAAGGCAATCTCTCATGGACCAGACTTTGCATTATCCTGAGAGATATTGCAAAATATTGCATTTCAACAAGCAGGGAACGAGGCTGGAGCATGTTGATTAATCTTGTTTTATTTGTCCCTTCCCTCTACGCTTCTTCCTTCCTGACCCGTCTCACACTCCATCACATGCTCCTCCATCTCACTCACGCTCTCCCTCAACTCACTAAAGCTCTCCCTCAACTCACTAAAACTCTCCCTCAACTCACTAAAGCTCTCCCTCAACTCACTAAAGCTCTCCATCAACTCACTAAAACTCTCCCTCAACTCACTAAAGCTCACCATCAACTCACTAAAGCTCTCCATCAACTCACTAAAGCTCACCATCAACTCACTAAAGCTCACCATCAACTCACTAAAGCTCACCATCAACTCACTAAAGCTCTCCATCAACTCACTAAAGCTCACCATCAACTCACTAAAGCTCTCCATCAACTCACTAAAGCTCACCATCAACTCACTAAAGCTCACCATCAACTCACTAAAGCTCTCCATCAACTCACTAAAGCTCACCATCAACTCACTAAAGCTCACCATCAACTCACTAAAGCTCCCATCAACTCACTAAGCTCACCATCAACTCACTAAAGCTCACCATCAACTCACTAAAGCTCACCATCAACTCACTAAAGCTCTCCATCAACTCACTAAAGCTCACCATCAACTCACTAAAGCTCACCATCAACTCACTAAAGCTCACCATCAACTCACTAAAGCTCTCCATCAACTCACTAAAGCTCTCCCTCAACTCACTAAAGCTCACCATTAACTCACTAAAGCTCACCATCAACTCACTAAAGCTCTCCATCAACTCACTAAAGCTCACCATCAACTCACTAAAGCTCTCCCTCAACTCACTAAAGCTCACCATCAACTCACTAAAGCTCACCATCAACTCACTAAAGCTCTCCATCAACTCACTAAAGCTCTCCCTCAACTCACTAAAGCTCACCATTAACTCACTAAAGCTCACCATCAACTCACTAAAGCTCTCCATCAACTCACTAAAGCTCACCATCAACTCACTAAAGCTCTCCCTCAACTCACTAAAGCTCACCATCAACTCACTAAAGCTCACCATCAACTCACTAAAGCTCTCCATCAACTCACTAAAGCTCTCCCTCAACTCACTAAAGCTCTCCATCAACTCACTAAAGCTCACCATCAACTCACTAAAGCTCACCATCAACTCACTAAAGCTCACCATCAACTCACTAAAGCTCTCCATCAACTCACTAAAGCTCACCATCAACTCACTAAAGCTCACCATCAACTCACTAAAGCTCACCATCAACTCACTAAAGCTCTCCATCAACTCACTAAAGCTCTCCCTCAACTCACTAAAGCTCACCATTAACTCACTAAAGCTCACCATCAACTCACTAAAGCTCTCCATCAACTCACTAAAGCTCACCATCAACTCACTAAAGCTCTCCCTCAACTCACTAAAGCTCACCATCAACTCACTAAAGCTCCCCCATCAACTCACTAAAGCTCTCCATCAACTCACTAAAGCTCTCCATCAACTCACTAAAGCTCACCATCAACTCACTAAAGCTCTCCATCAACTCACTAAAGCTCTCCTCAACTCACTAAAGCTCTCCCACAACTCACTAAAGTTCTCCCTCAACATTCTCACCCTTTCTACCATTTTATTCCCCTTGGTGTTTCCTTAAGAAGGAAACACCAAGCTGCAGTGTAAGGCAGTGTGTTGTTGTTATTATTATTATTATTATTATTTTTTTTATTATATTGATAGGGAAGCTGTAAATCTCTTTGAGAATTATATAAAAACTGTTTGGTTAACAATTCTCGTTTTAAAAATAATTAGAGTTACTAAGACGAATTTTTATCCTCCTTTAAATGTTATTTTCTCTCTCTCTCTCTCTCTCTCTCTCTCTCTCTCTCTCTCTCGCTCTCGCTCTCCTCTCTCTCTCTCTCTCTCTCTCTCTCTCTCTCTCTCTCTTTTATCATTTCACCACAGGTTGAGGATGGTCCTCTTATCAAGTTGATAAAGAGACCGGCAGGGCGTGACGACTTTTTAAAAGATAGTGACCAACCCTCTACCTCTACCACAACAATCTCCACCCAACCATCACCATCACCCTCTCCATCACCACCATCGTCACCATTACTCTCTCCATCAACACCGTCGTCACCATTACACCCGGGAAATACAGATTGCTTTTGGTTTCATTTAAATATGTGAAATAGGAGAGCAGCACACTGCGGATATAGGAAAAATTAACACACACACACAAACACAACACACACAACACACACACACATACATGTGATGTGATACATATGATAACATAAAATACTGAGAGGAATCGACAAGGTTGACAGACAGGATGTTCCAGAGATGGGACACAGCAACAAGGGGACACAGTTGATAGTTGAAGACTCAGATGAATCTCAGGGATGTTAGGAAGTATTTCTTCAGTCACAGAGTTGTCTGGGAAGTGATATAATGGAGGCATGGTCCATACACAGCTTTAAGAAGAGGTATGAAAAAGCTCATGGAGCAGGAAGAGCGACCTAGTAGCGACCAATGAAGAGGCTGGGCCAGAGCTGTGAATCGAACCCTGCAACCACAACTAGGTGAGTACACACAATACCATGGAGTCAGCAAGTCACTACCCACGAAATGCAAAGACATTAACTTAAACGACTTTGGGTCAGTCCTGGATCAAAATCAACTGAAGACATGATAGTGGTCCAAGCCCATCGTACTCAAAACCCACCACCACCACCACCATCAACAACCACCAGCACCAGCAGGAACAAGGCATCTCTTGGGAGGTGGGTAGGAAGAGGCTAGCACGCGACCAGCATCCCAGCTGCCCTCAGCCATCCTGGAGAAGAGTAATATCCTGAAGCCTGTCGAGGGCAATATCCTACGGGAACTCCCTGGTATTACCCTTGAGGTATGAGCGCTTGGTAGCCATCCCCACACGCCAGGCTGATACCGGCTGGAGGTAATATCCTTGGGATCTTATCCCGCTTGTAAGTTATGTTGTGTTATTGGTCAGGGCTGTGATATATGACAGTGTTATATTATTGTGTATTTAGTTAAAACACACACACACACTCACACACACACACACACACACACACACACACACACACACACACACACACAATCCGATTAACGAATTTTATGAAAGCATATGAACATAAGAAAATTAGAGTGGGCCTACTGGCCTAGCTAGGCAGAGCTATTTACTCTCAAACATTCCCACTTATACAACATCTCGATAAACTCGACAGGTTATGGGATGCTCAATAAACTAGTAAGGATATTAGGTGCTCAATAAACCAGATATGGCTCAATAAACTGCAGGATAGTGTTAATAAACTAGCCAGGATATTAGGTGGTTAATAAACTAGCCAGGATATTAGGTGCTCAATAAACCAGCCAGGATATTAGGTGGTTAATAAACTAGCCAGGATATTAGGTGGTTAATAAACTAGCCAGGATATTAGGTGCTCAATAAACCAGCCAGGATATGGGGTGCTCAATAAACCAGCCAGGATATGGGGTGCTCAATAAACCAGCCAGGATATTAGGTGCTCAATAAACCAGCCAGGATATGGGGTGCTCAATAAACCAGCCAGGATATTAGGTGCTCAATAAACCAGCCAGGATATGGGGTGCTCAATAAACAGCCAGGATATTGGTGCTCAATAAACCAGCCAGGATATGGGGTGCTCAATAAACCAGCCAGGATATTGGTGCTCAATAAACCAGCCAGGATATGGGGTCTCAAAAACCAGCCAGGATAAGTGCCAATAAACCAGACAGGATATGGGGTGCTCAATAAACTAGCCAGGATATTAGGTGCTCAATAAACTAGCCAGGATATGGGGTGCTCAATAAACTAGCCAGGATATGTGGTGCTCAATAAACTAGCCAGGATATGGGGTGCTCAATAAACTAGCCAGGATATGGGGTGCTCAATAAACTAGCCAGGATATGGGGTGCTCAATAAACTAGCCAGGATATGGGGAGCTCAATAAACTAGCCAGGATATGGGGTGCTCAATAAACTAGCCAGGATATGGGGTGCTCAATAAACAGCCAGGATATGGGGTGCTCAATAAACTAGCCAGGATATGGGGTGCTCAATAAACTAGCCAGGATATGGGGTGCTCAATAAACTAACCAGGATATGGGGTGCTCAATAAACCAGCCAGGATATGGGTGCTCAATAAACTAGCCAGGATATGGGGTGCTCAATAAACTAGCCAGGATATGGGGTGCTCAATAAACTAGCTAGGATATGGGCTGCTCAATAAACTAGCCAGGATATGGGTGCTCAATAAACCAGCCAGGATATGGGGTGCTCAATAAACTAGCCAGGATATGGGGTGCTCAATAAACTAGCCAGGATATGGGGTGCTCAATAAACCAGCCAGGATATGGGTGCTCAAAAAACCCTAGCCAGGATATGGGGGGCTCAATAAACTAGCCAGGATATGGGGTGCTCAATAAACTAGCCAGGATATGGGGTGCTCAATAAACTAGCCAGGATATGGGGTGCTCAAAAAACCCTAGCCAGGATATGGGGTGCTCAATAAACTAGCCAGGATATGGGTGCTCAATAAACTAGCCAGGATATGGGGTGCTCAATAAACTAGCCAGGATATGGGGTGCTCAATAAACTAGCCAGGATATGGGGTGCTCAATAAACTAGCCAGGATATGGGGTGCTCAATAAACTAGCCAGGATATGGGGTGCTCAATAAACTAGCCAGGATATGGGCTGCTCAATAAACTAGCCAGGATATGAGGTGCTCAATAAACCAGCCAGGATATGGGGTGCTCAATAAACTAGCCAGGATATGGGGTGCTCAATAAACTAACCAGGATATGGGGTGCTCAATAAACCAGCCAGGATATGGGGTGCTCAATAAACCAGCCAGGATATGGGGTGCTCAATAAACTAGCCAGGATATGGGGTGCTCAATAAACTAGCCAGGATATGGGGTGCTCAATAAACTAGCCAGGATATGGGGTGCTCAATAAACTAGCCAGGATATGGGGTGGTTAATAAACTAGCCAGGATATGGGGTGCTCAATAAACTAGCCAGGATATGGGGTGCTCAATAAACTAACCAGGATATGGGGTGCTCAATAAACCAGCCAGGATATGGGGTGCTCAATAAACTAGCCAGGATATGGGGTGCTCAATAAACTAGCCAGGATATGGGGTGCTCAATAAACTAGCTAGGATATGGGGTGGTTAATAAACTAGATAGGATATGGGGTGGTTAATAAACTAGCCAGGATATGGGGTGGTTAATAAACTAGCCAGGATATGGGGTGGTTAATAAACTAGCCAGGATATGGGGTGCTCAATAAACTAGCCAGGATATGGGGTGGTTAATAAACTAGCCAGGATATGGGGTGCTCAATAAACTAGCCAGGATATGGGGTGTAATAAACTAGCCAGGATATGGGGTGCACAATAAACTAGCCAGGATATGGGGTGCTCAGTAAACTAGCCAGGATATGGGGTGCTCAATAAACTAGCTAGGATATGGGGTGGTTAATAAACTAGCCAGGATATTGGTGGTTAATAAACTAGCCAGGATATGGGGTGCTCAGTAAACTAGCCAGGATATGGGGTGGTTACTAAACTAGCCAGGATATGGGGTGGTTACTAAACTAGCCAGGATATGGGGTGCTCAGTAAACTAGCCAAGATATGGGGTGCTCAATAAACTATCCAGGATATGGGGTGCTCAATAAACTATCCAGGATATGGGGTGCTCAATAAACTAGCCAGGATATGGGGTGGTTACTAAACTAACCGCTTCTGTGACAAAATCTTACTTAATGTCTGTTCTATAATATAGAGGCCAGAAGTGAGCTTTTTGCCATTGATATATTTGTAATATATACCTGGTGGTAAGAACTCGCCCACCTGCCACTCCGCCCACCCACTCTCTTATTCTCCCCGCCCTCTTATTCTCCCCGCCCTCTTATTCTCCCCGCCCTCAATCGCCCGCAGTCCTCTGGCTAGGTGGCTCGAATTGAGCAGTAAATAATCTATTTCAGTATTCTTTCCAATTGCTGGAACTGACAAACACTCGATATTGAGTAGAGAGAAGAGGGAAGTACACAGGTGGGCCTCAGCTCTACGCTCCAAGAATTGCACCGTATTGGAATTGCCTCATAAAATCGCAATTTCGTTTAATTTCGGAGGCAGCTTCTGAAGGAAGGGGGGAAGGGCTCTTTCATTATTTTGTTGTTTATTTTTTTTATTCTCTCTATCGTTTTTTTTTCTTCGCCCAGAATTAAAGGAAAACACAACCACCACTCATTTTCTCCCTTTTCATGGGACGATATCATCCCCTTACTACCCCCCCACCACCACCTTACTATCAATACCACCATCACCATCACGATTTTCAACCTCCATCATTGCCGCCGCCACCGCCGCTGCCGCCACCGCCGCTGCCGCCACCGCCACCGCCGCTGCCGCCGCCACCACCACCCACCATTCGTCACCCCACTCCCATCCCACCATAATGTTTGTGTTGTGGTGGGTGAATAAGAAACAACAGCAGGTGAGGTGCTGTGTGTCCAAGGGGCCAGGAGCCTACCCACGGCCTACCTGGAGGGTATTCCGGGGGTCAACGCCCCCGAAGCCCGGTTCTCAACCAGGCTTCCCGGTGTATCAGGGCCTGATCAACCAGGTGTTACTCTAGCCCACGTGCTAGTACGACCACAGCCGTAGCTAATCGGGTACTGACTTAAGATGCCTGTCCATCTATCTCTTAAAGACAGCCAGGGGTCTATTGGTAATTTTCCTCATGTATGATGGGAGGCAGTTGAACAGTCTTGGGCCCCGGTCATCCAGCTCTCCTAGGTTACCATTTGTGCTTACCCAGCTCAAATTCGTTGGAACAAGAACCCACCCCTCGATGGGTGCAGTCCTCTTGAGAAATTCCACCACAGTGATTCCAACCAAGGAAATGAAGAGCTGTTTTTCCCCCATCGTCGTATCAATGTATTACTCCTTATCATTCTTCATTTCTATTGTTCTTCCTCTGGTTCCCTTCAAGTCTCCTTTCCTTCTCGCCTATATTCATTTCCTCCTATTTTACTATCTACGTTTTCCGTTTCTTCCTGACTTAAACAGGTTTCCTTTCCTTCCCGTTAGCAGTCGCCTCCAGTCTTAAGCCTCTCTTCTGCTTCTTTTCTACTTCTCTTCTGCTGCTCTTCCCTCCAGTTTAGCGGACCTGTGCGAGCTGGGTAAACAAACACAACAGCGAGCGCACTTTCTCTATAAGCTTCCAATGTTTACTCTTACGACATCCATCTCAACAAAAGCAGTCTTGCTCACACAAGTACCATGACCAATGGACCTCTTGCTCTGGGAATTATCATCACAAACACAACTTCGCTTACACCTTACCATGACTAATGTACTCTGCTCAGACCGTTACCATGGTGCTCTGTTTACGCCCACCAACCGTGACAAGAGTGACGGCCAGACTGTAAAGTAACAGAAGTAACATCTACCGTTAACGGGAGAGCCTAGGGTCACTTCAGGGAGGCTGAGTTGAGGGTTGGGTAATACGAGAGAGGTTGTGTTGTTTAGGGTCTTGTTTTGTTTCCCCGGAGAGAGAGAGAGAGAGAGAGAGAGAGAGAGAGAGAGAGAGAGAGAGAGAGAGAGAGAGAGAGAGAGAGACAGACAGACAGACAGACAGACAGAGACAGAGAGAGAGAGAGAGAGAGAGACAGACAGAGACAGAGAGAGACAGAGACAGACAGACACAGACAGAGACAGAGACAGAAAACAGACATACACAAACAGACAGACAGACAGACAGACAGACAGACAGAGATGTAGAGAGCTCCTGTTCACTATTTGTATATCTCTTTACAATAAAAAGGCTTGAAAATGAGCTGATATAGGTAACAGCTCTTAGCTTGTAAATAGTTATTAAACCCTTAACCTAACCTTGTAAAACCCTTTGTAAAAGAGAGAGAAGAGAAAGAGAAGAGAAAGGGGAGGTTATCTGAGCCCAACACTGTAACAAAACCTCCTACACCCGGGCACGTCTAACAAACAGTCACACATTAACAACAAACAGCTGGTAATGTACAGCTCTTCAACGAGTAAATACTTGAATTGACATCAATAAAAACATAAGCCGTGTTATTACTATTTCGTATCTTCAACTGCTTTAACTAATACCGCGTCTTATAACACTAATTCAAGATCTTCTACTCCTACGTCGACTACTGTCACTACCACCACTACTACTTTTACGACTACTACTACTACTACTACTACCATCTCCATCTCTACTTATGATACAATTTCTGATCTTATTATTCAGCTAACTTAAATTATTGTGTTATACTTAGTACAGAAAAGACACAGGTAATGAGGTTGCTGTGTACCTGTGTCTTGTGTTCAGTGTGTATTACCTCTCTGTTGTCGCAACTATCCCTAACAATAGACTCAGTAGGCGTATACTGGCTCTTCTTCTTTGCCTATACTCTTATTACTGCTGCGATTATTAATATTGCTGCTATTACTGCCACTACTATTGTTGCTATTCTTACTACAACAACTACTACTGCTAGTACTACTTCTACTACTACAGCTACTACTTCTCCTATTATTACGTCTACAACAGCTACTACTACTACTACTTCTTTTATTACTACTACTACAATGGCTATTACTACTACTTCTACAGCTACTGCTATTATTATTACTACAACAGCTACTACTACTATAAATAATAATAATAATAATAATAATAATAATAATAATAATAATAATAATAATAATAATAATAATAATAATAATAATAATAATAATAATAATAATAATAACAACAACAATAATAATAATAATAATAATAATAATAATAATAATAATAATAATAATATAAACACATTGTGGGTCTTCCTAAGAGCCCGTGACCAACTCAGAGCACAAGACAGTTGTCACTTGAGTGAGATTTACGACATGCACTCTCCTTAAAGTTTACGATGTTAGTACACAGAGTTTACACTGATATCTCCTCTCCTCTTCCTCCCTCCCCTCCCCGTTCTTCTCCTTCGCCAGACTGATAAAATAAATCATTTTGAGCAGCGCAGACCTGCGTCCTGGGCAGGCCCGAGTTACCCTCATTATTGCTTGTTTATAATGCCCAAAAGTCACAGTACCATGGCTGGAAGAGTCGCCAAAATATCGTGCTTAGAGAGCTATCGTATGTCGACGTTTCGGACCGTCCTGGACCATTGCCAGGTCACTGCATCATGGACCAGGACGGTCGGAAACGTCATCCTGAAGGTTCGTTTACAAACTCCAGGTTTTGGGTGAATTGTCTATTGATTTTTGTTTTTTTCCCAGCAGCAACAACAGCATCAAACACATGAGCATCAACAGAATTAACAGGAACAACAGCAAAAGCAGCAAAAACAACAGCAGCAGCCACAACAAGTGAAGCAAGACAACAGGAAGCATCAGCTGAACTCAACAACACTGCAAGGTTTCAACAATGGCAGAAAACTGTCCCAGAAAGGAATGAAGAAAAAACAGGAACCCATCACCGGACCAGAGAATTACAACAGGCGAGGACGAACGAGACCCTGGGGAGAGAAAGGGAGAGAGAGAGACAGACACACACACACAGACAGAGAGAAAGAGAGAGAGACACTTATCATATCTCCATATTTTCCAACAACGACAAATACATAATATACATAATATATATGAGGATGAGGGTCCCAATAAAGTTCTAGGGTGGTACTTCCTATATAATATATATATATATATATATATATATATATATATATATATATATATATATATATATATATGCCGATTATAAACTTGCGATTTTACTTAATAGCAACCTTCCATATAAGACAAGCAAAATTTGTGTATGAAATAATTTCAAATCATTCTGAACTAACGAAAAATATTTCATTGTGTTCGTTATTATTAATTAATTTAACGTATCTAAAATATTCTTATTAAAATACGTAAAAGTTATGCAGGTCCTGGAGAAAGAGGCAATTAGATTTGATCGTAAAAAGGTGAATGATCAGCTCCACTTCCTTGAATCAAGAGTCACCATCATCCAGGGCACCGTCCTTGGAGTAATGTCCTGGGAATACACACGGAGCCGAGGCAGCTGCACAGAAGCCGTCATTAGGTCTCCGGATAACATCGGCAGGTAGAGACACTAAATAAACCTCCCTCAGCCGCTCACCACAGAAGCTATAAAGTGCGCATCAACACGACACACCAACACACGACCTCACACCGGTGTTGGTACTCCACAGGAATCAGATTCACCTTAATCTTCTTCACTTCTAACCTCTGTACCCCCACTTCCCATCCCCAGCCTCAAGTCTTGTTGTGGTGGACCCTTGTAAGAACGCTGGAGTCCCGCTGTAAATAAGATACGGAAGCAACACCTGGGTATCTTTATTGCCCAAACGTTTCGCCCTCACAACAGACTTCTTCAGTCGTATACAGGTGAAAGAAGTAGTAGTAGTAGCTTGGCGTGATCAGTTTGTCATCTTTGGTGGGAGGTGGTCAGTCCTAAATTTTATATTTAAAGAGAAGAGCTATATCCATGGGAATCATGCAACGCCTGAGGAATGGGAGACAATTGGATTTGATCCAAAGAGGAGGAAAAATCCAATTCCTTGGATCAAGAACCCCTCACCTGCATGAAAGAACATATGTTGAGGGGTAGAGACCACTGGTGTTTCTGTCCCCCAAAGGTTGAGTACTTTCTTAATAACACGAACGAAAAACCGATTCGGAAACTGCATTTAGAATTATGTTCTATAAGAACCCATGTTCTTCTTCAGTACCCTAGCCTCAGGCACCTAGGTAATGTATGAAAGTCCTTAACCTGGATAGAAGTAGACTGTTCTTCTCAGTAGATAGCCTCGGAGTAGACTCTTGAAATCTGCTCTCTGTCTTTCCCACGTAGTTCCTTGACCTAGAAATCATCTCACTAATTACCATATCTTTCAATGGAGAAGCAGGAAAAACTTAAGGGGAATACAGCGATTCAAGGCAGTATCAACCTTGGAGAGGACCAGGAATTAACCATCAGGAAAATAGTGTAAACAGAAAGTAAATATGTGGTTATACTACACCACCTAAGTCACACAAGAGCCACACTAGGACTACAAATCAGAAATCAAGCTAACAAAAACACTTGGAACAAAATGCAACCGAGAAGTCAATGGAAGCAGTGCGTCAGGAGAACGCGTCAGATACCACGCATCAGCCTCACCTCTGCTCCACTAACTCTGTAATCGTAAACCATATTTACTGCATATCTAGAGACGTCTTTCATACTTAACATATGTGAGGGGCGCGTCGTGCTCCCAGCGTCCAGATTGTAGATTGAATTTCACGAAGCACTAAACCTGTGTAGGGCGTTCGGCGCAAGCCCACGCAATCAGGAGAAACCCACTAAGAAACACAAGGTTTGAACCGCCTCCTCTTACACTCCTGGTTAATGTTGGTTAATTGGGTTTGAAGTCTGTAGAGTACACGAGAGTCATTATCGCTGCAATGTCACCTCTTCACCACCAGTCAAGAATACTTTAATCTCTAAAACAGGGATTCAATAGAGATTAAACTCTCAAAGAATATACACCACTCTGTTTATATATCCCGATTCTTCCCCTCATGGAGCAGAGGACATGTTTATGGATGTGGTGGGACAGATGCTGGGCCTCGCTTACTGCTTCATGTAGAAGGATGTGTCAAGATGGAGGTGGAGCAGTGCAAGTATGTCTTGACAGTGCAGCAGGCGGCCACTGTAACTCTAGCCGTCTCAGCAGTGTGTGAAGCAAGGTTAGGTTCAAGGATATTTTGTTTATTTCACGGGAGGGGGAGTGTTGAACCTGTAGGGGTCATACCGCGCCTTGGGGCATTGGAGGCAATCGGATTCGATCGAAAGATAGGGGAGATAGCTCCAGGTCCCAAGATCAAGAGTACTTAATTAGCCTCAAGGCACTTTCCTTGAAGGGTTTGGTTCAAGGAGGACACACACACACACACACAGTACAATTAGGTGAGTACACACACACACACACACACACACACACACACACACACACACACTAGATAATGCCACTTCAGCTGGGATTCAAAATGAACAAAGTTATGATCTACAAGTCGAGGCTTTCCACAGCAGTATTTATATAACTGGGGGAAGCTCTTAACTCCCCGGGGAATGGGAGGAAATCAAGTTTGCTATTAGGAGGGAAAGGATAACTCCAACTCCTTGCATTAAGAGCCCTTCACTGGCATCATGGCACCTTCCTTACCCCTTCTGAAGGGCGGTGCCAAGCAAGGTCAGGCGATTGCATCTCGAAGCAACAGCAAACTGCACAAGCGCAGCATATCAGCCACTTCTTAAATCTTTCGACCTGTGTCTGGGTATAAGTGAACACCTCCACATAGAGCGACCTGTCGGGAAAATGATATAAATACATTTAAAAAGACTCGTGAGCAAACGCTAGGAGATATTTATTATTATTATTATTATTATTATTATTGGTCTTGGATAGTAAAGCAGTGTGACAGACTTCAGGGTAAACAGAAAATAAGATTTTTTTCCCTTGACGCTTGTAACAAATACGACAAGGATGCCTCACGTTAACCTACAGGACGTTGAAAGACGAACTCAAGAGCCGGAGCTCAACGCCCACAGCCCACAATTCCGTAATTACAACTCGGAAATTACGCGCGCACAAATACGCATTCGGCTCACTAAAAGCACGTGCGTACGCATCAATATCGGGAGGTCTGGCGTAACCACCCGCTCACCCCTGTGTCCACTCCCCTCCCACACCCCTTACTGCATCACTCCCCTTTATTATCCCCTCACTAAGACTCCTCCCGTCCCCCCAACCCACCATTAAGAATGAGGACACCAGCAAGACCATTATAAACAATAGAGACAGCTGCCTCCACCAATTAAAACCCAGGGATTCCACCGTGCCCATAGTCTGATTTAATTAAGGTTGGGTGTCCTATTGTTACAGCTGGACGCTCCACCCCACATATGCTGGGTCACGATTTGGTGGCCCAATTTTGGTGGTCCAGTTTTGTTGGTACACTTTTGTTCTTCCAGTTTAGGTTGTGTCCAGATTTGGTGGTCCAGTTTTGTCCTTCCAGTTTTGGTGGTCCAGTTTTGGTGGTCTAATTTTGGTGGTCCAGTTTTGGTGGTCCAGTTTTGGTGGTCCAGTTTTGGTGGTCCAGTTTTGGTGGTCCAGTTTTGGTGGTCCAGTTTTGGTGGTCCAGTTTTGGTGGTCCAGTTTTGGTGGTCCAGTTTTGGTGGTCCAGTTTTGGTGGTCTAGTTTTGTTGGTCCAGTTTTGATGGTCTAGTTTTGTTGGTTCAGTTTTGGTATTCCTGTTATGGTGCTACTTGCCTTCGTTGGTGTGTGTTAGGGGTCGCAGTTAGTGGGCTGCACAGGCCTTCCCAGAGTCTGGTGGCTAGAGATTTTGACTTTTCTGTGGTAAAGTAGCAGAAAGGATAGGTTAGCAGTCTCAAGACGTCTAGAACTCCGGTTCGAATCCCAAGCACTCTATTTGAATTGTTTACATTTGTTTATTGTGGTGGGCACTTGATCGATCAGGTCAGCAACCAGAAGGCCTGGTCTGGCACCTGTTCTCACACAGTAGCCACTCCTCTCACCCGCACGCCCACACTCCCCACAGTTCCCACCCGCACGCCCACACTCCCCCAGCTTCAATATAGGATCTGTTTCGTCGAATTCTGCTCACTCAGTAGACAATTCATATTATTATATTATTTGAGAAGCTAATATCCTCCTCTTCTGTCGGTCTGCTGCTTTCTCTCTCTCTCTCTCTCTCTCTCTCTCTCTCTCTCTCTCTCTCTCTCTCTCTCTCTCCACACCAAAACTCACGATAAAAATACATACATCAAAAAGAGTATCAAAATAACCATTGCCGGCCGGAAATAGAAGAAAAATATGCAGCCGAGGGAGTGAAACACTAAAAAAACAAGAGAGAGAAAGAGAGAGAGAGAGAGAGAGAGAGAGAAGAAAACCTGAGTCGATGCCATAGATTTACATTTTTTGGCATTTATCATACATGTCAACATGCTTTCTCTCTCCCTGAACATATTTATTTTATTATTATTATTATTATTATTATTATAATTATTTTAATTATTATTATTATTATTATTATTATTATTATTATTATTATTATAATTATTTTATTAAAAGTAGTAGTAGCAGTATTAATAATTTTCTTTATCAACATTATTATATATAATCTTCTTCTTATTATTATTAATAATTTCATTAGGAATAAAAGTAATTAGACGTTTTATACTAGGAAATGTTAAGTAGCTCCTACTCCTTAGATCAAGAGCCCTTCACCAGGGTGGAGGTGCCTCCTTGATGGACGCGCCTACGAAAAAAAAAAATCCCAGCACTTGGATTTTTTTTTTAATTTTTGGACCCAACTAAAAAATATACGAATTTGATCAATTTAGAGATATTTAACGGCTAATTTACTGACGTGACTCAATTACAAAATTTTGGACACTAAATGTCATTTTAGTGATTAGTGAATCTGCATGCGTTGAAGTGCTGACACATGCGTTGAAGTGCTGACACATGCGTTGAAGTGCTGACACACATGCGTTGAAGTGCTGACACACATGCGTTGAAGTGCTGACACATGCGTTGAAGTGCTGACACACATGCGTTGAAGTGCTGACACACATGCGTTGAAGTGCTGACACACATGCGTTGAAGTGCTGACACATGCGTTGAAGTGCTGACACATGCGTTGAAGTGCTGACACACATGCGTTGAAGTGCTGACACACATGCGTTGAAGTGCTGACACATGCGTTGAAGTGCTGACACACATGCGTTGAAGTGCTGACACACATGCGTTGAAGTGCTGACACATGCGTTGAAGTGCTGACACACATGCGTTTCTTCAGCCATAGAGTAGTCAGGAAGTGGAATAGTCTAGAGAAAGATATAGTGGAGGCAGGATCCATACATAGTTTTAAGACAAGGTATGATAAAGCTCATGGAGCAGGGAGAGCAGAGACCCAGTAGCGGACAGCGAAGAGGCGGGGCCAGGAGCTGAGTCTCGACCCCTGCAACCACAATTAGGTGAGTACATGCGTTGAAGTGCTGACACATGCTTTGTCAGTGCGTTCGTTAGTGCGTTGATTTTTGGACACTGGTTAAACCGTCGGTAGTGCGTTATTTAATAAATTAATACACGCATTGTTTAAAGTCGTTAGTTCGCTGATTAGCGAACGTAGGGAACACAATTATAGTTCAAAAATTATACGATAAATGCCTAGACAGCTTAATTAAACACACACACACACACAATTAGGTGAGTACAATTAGGTGAGTACACACACACGCTCGCACACACACACACACACGCGAGCACGCACACACACACACAAACACACACGCACTAACACACATACACACAAACACACACACACACACACACACACACACACACACACACACACACACACACACACACACGAGCATGTGAGATATGGCAGAGGACCACCTGGCCATCATAATGGGAAATCTGGTGATAGTGAATAATAAATGAGAGAGAGAGAGAGAGAGAGAGAGAGAGAGAGAGAGACTGGTGAGTGAATGTAAGACAATTCACACACTACAGGGTCCCTCACACTGGTGTCTAGTTACCCAGGACTGACAAAGGTTCTTGACAGTGTTGCATGGAGCCACAGACACTCACGGGGACAACCTTCTCCGATTACTTTATATTATTGATACAGATGTCAGCAAGAGTGATGATCCTTCCCTTTCTCTCTCTCTCTTCTCTCTCTCTCTCTCTCTCTCTCTCTCTCTCTCTCTCTCTCTCTCTCTCACCTCTTGTTCCCAAGCTCTTTCTCACTTCAATAAAAATAAAAGTCACACTTAAGTCACATTAACAGCTCACAAATAATCCACAGTTTGGAGACGAAATTTTAAATGACGTTTCGGTTCGTCCTGGATCTGATAATGGTACAGGATGGAGCGAAACGTTGTCTAAATTCTCTCCACAGGGAAAAACGTCATGTAAGATGCTCTGTATTCCTTATTATGCGTAATTGCGTATGATAAAAATACTTATAGCGAAGTGTATCATGCAGCGCAGCCCATCCTCGGAGCTTCGTGATTGTGTGTCTACCCAGTTTATGGTTGCAGGGGTCGATTCACAGCTCCTGGTCGCGTCTCTACCATGGCCGCACCTTGGGTTCCCCGCTTTTCCTGGCTACGTGAGCCCTATCATACTTCCTCTTAAAACTATGTATAAATCCTGCCTCTACCACTTAGCTGTCTAGGTCTTTCCACTTCCTGAACACTCTAAGGCTTAATAAGTACTTCCTAACATCCGGTAAGAGGTGCTAACTTATAATTTTTTTTAAGACCCGTGTTGATAATTTGTATACCTCAGAGAGGGTTGAAGAAGGAAGGTCCTTGGTTCGATCTCCGGTACGGCTGGAAACATTAGGATGTGTTTCCTTAAGACACCTGCTGTCCCTTTTCACCTGTCAGCAAAATAGGTATCTGTTGTGGGTCGCATCCTGGGGACAACATTGACCTAATATACCAGAAAACCTCTGCATAACAAGGGGATTTCTAAATAGTAGTATGTCATTGATGTCAGCTAGGACTGTATACCTTGTACATGTGCTTGTAGAAATAAAGATTATTATTATTATTGGAAGGCTGCATTGATGTTAAGAAATTATTACACTAATTATGTACGCTTAGTTCTCTCTACTGAGACCTCTATGGTTTCTCAGTCTTCCTTGAGACCGATCAAATTCTTTTCATCTCATAGGTTAAACTAGATTTAATGTTCCGGGCAGCTAATATTAAGATTCTGTTTTGTTTATTTTATCTAAATGCATTCCTTTTATTTTGACTTTAGAATTATTCGGTAGGTATTTCTTTTTAATCGTTAGTAAAACAACGATTAATAATAATAATAATAATAATAATAATAATAATAATAATAATAATTATAATAATCTTTATTTCTACAAGTACATGTAGTGAAGAGGATCTCTCGCTCCTCTTGGTATAAAGTGGTAATTTCTAAATAGCTTACTGAGAGGAGGGTGAGTTAGTCTCTTTGTCCCCTGAGTAAGTGGCTAACTGATTGCTCAAGTCTAAGAATGTGGTTAAGTGATGGAAAACTAAGTGGGCACTTAAGTTGTCGTTACTAATTAACTCTGCCGGGAATAATTAGGGATCCCGTCCCTACCCCCGGTACGACAAGACCAGCCTCTCGACCAGGCTTCTTCTGCGGCCTTATTACCTGGTCCCTCATGTTGTCTTTTTTTTTGACGTGGCTATATAGGAACCTGGGCTCACATTCGGCTTTCGATGCTGTGTCATTCTCGTACTGTAGTTCAGCCTCCTTTCTTACCAGCGAGCATTTGTTTCTGGCTCTTCTGCTTGCTTCCCCCTATTCTCCGACATTCTTTGCTTTGTATATTTCTCTGACACTTGCGCACCTCCAGGTGCTCCATGGGCTCTACTCTGCCAGTGCTTCTTGTGCTTTCCGGGTATGAATTTCTCGTCTACCTGCCGGCACTTTCCTGCTACGTACTCCATCTAGCTTCCCTTTTCCACGGCACTCCACTCAGGAGTTGCCTCATGCCTGCGTAGTCTCCTCTTTTGAAGTCACGTTTGACCCTTCCTTCACGCTCTATGTTTCTCTTCACGTTCACTTCCCCGAGGTATTCAGACCTTAGTACCGCTTGGTCGCTAGCACCGTGCGTGTGTGTGTGTGTGTGTGTGTGTGTGTTTGTGTTTGACAAGCTAGTATAGACTCGGGTGAGTAATGATTCAGGAACTGTCTTGAAAAATACTTTTCTCATCTTCAGTTCTTCTCTTTTATCACTCAATGTCCATTAATCTCTCTCTCTCTCTCTCTCTTTCTTCCTCCTAAAAATGAAGAAAATAAAATAAATATACGAAGAGGACTGGTTTTAGCATGAATTCATTGACCACATGAGTACGAACACATACACACACACACACACACACACACACACACACACACACACCTCCAGCGCCATCATCACAATAATGTGGGAAGGGGGGTGATTGATTTGGGTACATTGTAAGATATGGATTAGCTAAGAGGGCTGTCATGTTATTATGTCAAGGTGCTGTTTTTGTTATTGTGTATGCGGTGTGATGTCTCTACTAGTTGTGGTTGCAGTGGTGTGTAAGCTCCCCTGTTGTGGTTGCAGGGGTGTTAGTCCTGTGTGTGTGTGTGTGTGTAAATTAAACGGAGTGACATCTTTAGTAATTCGCTATTTGATAATGGTCCAAGTGGGACCGAAACGAGGCCTGAAGTTTCCTCTCCAGATTCTGAATTGGAAACCCATGCACCCTATTTACTGCTAATGAAGGAGACTAACACCCAGGTACCTGCTGAGTGAAACAGGCGTAACAGGCGTAACAGGCGTAACAGGCGTAACAGGGGTAAGGATACTAACGGGTTCTTCTTGTCACTTCGTTACTCTCAAAAACATCTTCGTATATTTCATCCCATTAAAACATAATATAGTAAAATAACGAAAAATTCTTAGAAACAGTAAGCAAACATGAAAAAAATAACAATTCCAAGCTCAAGTTAATGATAATTGTTAATGAATAAAAATGTGTTAAATTATAATAAACGTTATTAGCTAAGCGGTTGATTCACTGTAAATTAGAATGCCAAAATTAATAATTAAGAATCTCAAAGACACAGGCTATATACACGGATGTGTGTATGTTTGTATAATATATACACAGCTTACTTCCCATTTTCTTGACTGGCGGTGTACAGGTGACAGCCTTAATGACCCTCTGAGATGCACACGCTCACAGTATATACACCGAGAGGCACATATCTGTGTAGGACACACTTATTGGTATTTATGTTACGGTATGGTATGGATATATATATATATATATATATATATATATATATATATATATATATATATATATATATATATATATATTTATATATACTAAAAGTCTAATCATAATTTTAAAGATTAAAGTATTCTGATTAGTGTATCTCGGGCGACATGCAGCGTTAATGATCTGGTGTTGTCGATAGGCTTGAAACCCACTAAACCAACAAACTTAAAATCTCAAAAAAAAAAATGGCTTGAAACTTTCAAAATCTGAAAAATATCATAGTTTGAAGCTTTCAAAATCTCAAAAAAAAAAGTCAGGACATCAAAATCTCTATCTTTTTTCCCTTGGAGACTAAAAACCGCTGGGGACGCGGTATTTCAGCGGCCACACTGATGGATTAATCAATCTCTGTCAGCCCATTCAACCGGTGTTTTCAAAACCTACACAAGTTATTTTTACCGACAGTGCAACTGTGTGGGATAGGCCTGCACATTACTGCCTGTCTGTCTGTCTGTGTCTGTCTGTCTGTGCTCATACTCCTACGCAGTTCCATTCTCGGAGATTGAAAGGATTAGTTTGAAGCCTGTCGGGTGAATGAGTATGAGGAGGGGGTGGGGTCATTAAGGCAGAACTCGTTCAAACACCTGCTGTATGATCAAGCCTCCCACCACTTAAAACCTCCTTCACCTCCTCCTCCAGCCTTTTCTGCTACCACCCTCTTTGTCACACTGTTCTGTTCTGTCCTCTCTAAGTGCCCAAACTATCTCAACAACCTCTCATCAGCCCTCTGAATTGCATTTTTGGGAAGCCTACACCATCTTTCAGTTTTTATTTTCCAAATTCTCTGCATACTATTCAATACCACACACTGCTCTCAAGCATAATATCTCCATTGCCTCCAGCAGCCTCCTCGCCACAACGTTTAAAAGCCATGTTTCACACCCACATAAAAGTATTGATACCTCTATAAGGATGATTCATTTCCTGTTTTTTTTTCCTCCATAGACCAACAAACACTACGCAACAAACCATCTACTACCTCTCTTCCTCTTATATATATATATATATATATATATATATATATATATATATATATATATAAACACTGATCTCTGGCCGATCGACCTCGAACAAACACTACACGAACAAACCATCTAACTTCAAGGACCAGCTTTCTCTATCTCTCTCGTACCAACTGCTCTACTCTTCATCTCAGTCTCTCTCGCTCAGAGATCAGTGCCCTTGGAATTCTCTCTCTGCTCTTCTAACTCTCCTATCACTACTTAACTTCATCTCTCCATCATATTTTCTCTCATACTATATTATATATATATATATATATATATATATATATATATATAATAATATATACATACATACATAATATAATACAAGAGAGAGAGAGAGAGAGAGAGAAGAAATACATAGGCAGAAAGGTGTGAAAATAATTCAGTAGTCAGCACATTATCTCCTGCAGTATAGATATAAGACTGTAGAGCTGCCAATGAATATGTTGCAATGTCAGAGACGAAAAGTTCATGATTTATTGGGGGTTGAAGGGTAACTGGCCATTGATAGTAGCATCGTAGCGAGGACACCGGGCGTGAAAGATGAGCAGCGTTATCACTTGGTCAGAAGTTCAAGACATAAAAAACGATAATCAGACTTATGTTAGTCTGGAGTTCATACTGGAGATCATAGGCATGACGTTTTCAAGTCATCTTCCCTAGACTAAAAGATGACAGTGTTCTTCGTCCCAAATTATTTCCAAGAAACTAAAATAATCATCTATATCTTACCTCAAAATATCTGCAAGTCCCACGCAAACGTTCAGTGTTCCGCTAGACCAGCTAAGAATTTAAACCTAGTCCAGTGTTCTTCTCCTAAATTCAAGTTCCAAAGCTTTCAATGAAGATAGTCACTCTTTCTACTCAGAAAAGTTCAATTCCCATTCCAAGAGTGGTTCCAGCTTCCGCTTAAACCAGTCCTCAAACGTCCCAATTTAAACCAAATTACCAATGTCCTTAATCTATGCATCCAGAGGCTTCAAGACGTTAAAAGGCCAAAGTGTTGAAGTGCTGACTGCGACTATTCTTCAGTCAGGAGACTGCATTCCCATTCCCAAGGTCAGAGGCCAGACTCGCTCTCAGGTCCCGCTCTTCAAACTGCTCGGGTCTAATAACTCTCCCCAACTTTATCATCCCTTCTTAACTAAGTTCCTTAAATATATCACTCTAGTCCTCCGTTCAACTGGGGGAAGAAATTTTCAAGATTTGAGTCCAGGCCAGTTTTGTCCTGTTCTGTGCCCTTTGACAAGATATTCTTGTCAATTTCCAGGAGTCCTGTGTCCTGTGTTTTCTGTGTGTGTGTATGTGTGTGTGTGTGTGTGTGTGTGTGTGTGTGTGTGTGTGTGTGTGTGCACGCGCGTCTTACGAAACTTTTAAGAGTTTTTTATATATTTACATAAGTATCCCATAAAAATACACAATAAAACAATTTTTATACATATATGTATCAGTATACAAAAAAATGTATGTATCTCTTTGATGAATTACATAATGAAGTTACTTGATCAGAACTAAACTATGTATTACCCCCCAATAATATATATTGTAATAATAATAATAACAATAGTAATAATAATAATAGTTATTTTTATTATTATTTTCACTTCTATTAAATTTTTTGTCGACCATTATACTTCTGTTTACATTGTCATCTTTATTTTTGTTATTTTTTTCTATTAATAATAGTAATTCGTTTTGTTATATGTCAGAGGGAGCATATACACCAAGAGGAGTATATCTTTTAGTATATACACCAACAGGAGTATATCTTTCAGTATATACACTGAGAATCTACTTCGATCTATTTCTCAGAGTTTAAATCACTCGTGACTTATGAAAAACAAGTTAGATGCAGTTTCAATGACCCTCGTTCATTCGATAGGGTTGAAACCAATTAAACCAGTAAACCATACCTGGTCACTGTTGCTGTCTTCCATATTTGAGAGAGAGAGATGATTTTACCCTGAAGAGAAACAGAGATGAGGAGAGATAGGGAGAAATCTCTCACTGAGAGGAGGTGTCAGATAAGACAACCTCGAGATGCTTTGAAAATCTTGTATCTAGCGATCAGGAGCGGGCGTGCGGATGTCTTCAGATGTATTCAGCACCCCTCCTCCCGCCCACACACCCGCCCACATACCCGCCCACACACCCGCCCTCCTACTGACAAATCCGTTATCGGAGCAGCTGGCAGTAACAGCGTTGGTCACACCTGGAAGCTGCCGATATTCGGATAACTCGATGTGTTGGATAATGGCGAGGTCGTGTGTGACCTGCTGGCTGCAGCGGGGAACTCTTATCTTTCAGGGGTGGTTGGTGGTGTTGGGTTGTGATAGATGGTGGGTTGTGGGTTGTAGTTGGTGGTGGTGGCTGGGTGGTGGTTGTGGTTATGTTTTATTTGTCAGGAGATAAATGGATGATTCGATCATTTGACCGAGGCCTACTAATGGCTGTTTCTCTGCCGTCACGCACAGAGAGTGACCGGACAGCGACTAGCAACTCTTGTGTTGCGTGACTTACACGAGCTTAGTGCTTCGTGATAAGCGATACAATAAGCAATATCTTTTCTGCAGGACGAGCGCCACCGGCTCATTTCTTTCGTCTCCCAAAAACCTGGAGTAGAGTTTAAGGTCCATCGTCGAACAATGCGGGCAGTTGAGCAAGTGTTTTTCACACTTCAGTCCAGAAGAGAGAGAGCAGAGACAGACAGACAGACATGACAGACAGACAGACAGACAGACAGACAGAGACAGAGAGAATTCTCACGGAGGTGGGGATTATATCATTTTTTTTATCCAGATAACTTCGTAAAAGATACTTCTGCAGCGTGTGACTTCGTAAGAGATGCTTCCGCAGCGTGTGACTTCGTAAGAGATGCTTCTGCAGCGTGTGACTTCGCAAAGGACACCTCAGCTCAATGTTTTATCACCTTCCGGCGTTCTCCAGAAGGCTCCAATACGTTGATATCTCTCGAAGACGTCCGTATTTCCTCGTTAAGAAAAAGAAACTCCAACGGAGAAGCCTAACAAGCCGCGCCCGTCACCTGTTTGATGCCAAGTCGATATCCCCCCGGCAGGAAACGTCTGAGATAGAACCTTCCAATTACTGGATTTAGAAACTGACTTCCAGGGAACGCTCACTTGTTTGGCGTGTATTAATTTACTGTTAAATTTATAAGGAGAGGGGTAACTCCGTTATGGTCATAATCTCATGGAAAATGGGAGGTAAATATTATTATTATCGTTAATATATTCATGGGAAAGTGATAAAAATATAAATCACACAGGGCCTGGGGGAATATAAGGCAATACGAACTTAAGATCAGTGGAACTCTGCAGTTGGTTAGCTCACTACTGTATACAGCTCAACGCCTTACTACGCACAGGTCAACTCACAAAATGACGCAGGTCAGCTCCCTACTGCGCACAGGTCATCTCTCTACCGAACGCAAGTCAACTCACTACTGTACACAGCGTCATGATCCTACTGAAGTGTCGAATTACATTCAATTTCTTTGAATGGTTTTACAGATATCAGCAGAACAAAAGGTTTTACTGAGAATAAAAGCTGTGATAAACACAAGGTCTTCAGTTGTATCTCTGGGAAATACAAGACATTTACTCGTCTCCCTATACCTTCTGTTTTATTTACCTAGCTGTTAACAGATGCCTGGGTGATAGCCGACTGTTATGAGTTGCATCCTGGGTGAAAATGTAAAATCCATTTGAGACAGACAGAGACACACATACACACAAAGATGACATAAGATCCAATTTTTAACCTCTATAACGGGATTACAGTAAACTCTGTGTATATACACAGAAGATACCCACCTCTCTGTGTACGTACTACCACACCACACCTGCCACTCCCGTCATATGATTAAACTATTGTGGAATCAAAACCCATTACCAATGGAGGAGGCTGCCCCACTCTACACACGCTCTACAACCCTCTCGTCTTATGAAACAATCAGTCCAGTGTCTGTATGAAACCCAAAACATACAAGACGGATTGATACTCTTTGTTTACCAACCATTTGCTGCATAAGTCGTATGAATGAATGAAGGAATGAATTAACGGAATGAATGAAGGGAAAATTATTAAGAATTTGAAACCCAACTCAATTCTGACCGTCGGCTAGGTGATTCCTCGCTGTCTTCATGAACTATTTGGCCCCTGACCTCTCGCTTCCCTTTACCCGACTTCCTTGGCGTGACCTGAGGCCCAAAACAGGGTGAGTTTTGGAAGTAGGGGTAGGGATCCATTACAGGGTTGTGTATCAGGGCAGATGTGTGCTGGCTAATCTACCCTTGTTTGCCGCATCAGAGGTCAACTGGAGTCAGCGTAATAACCAACCCAGGGGGCAGAGCAAATCTGTTCTCGTGTTTGCATATCATAGAGTAACTGAAGGGGGGAGGTGGAACAGAGAGAGTGAGAGAGAGAGAGAAAAGAGAAAGAAGAGAGAGAGAGAGAGAGAGAGAGAGAGAGAGAGAGAGAGAGAGAGAGAGAGAGAGAGAGAGAGCTGATGTAGGTAACAGCTTTTAGCTTGTAAATAAAGTTAGGGACCCTAAACCTAACCTTGTAAAACTTTGTGAAAAGAATAAGCTCCGATGTTTAAAAAAAAAGGTTATAATAATAACCATAATTTTTTAAAGGGGTGGACCTTTAAGCCAGCGGAAGGCCTCTGTCAGATGACCAAAAGTTCCAGTGGTGGGTCATCATATGACTAAGACCAGGAAACACTTGTCCTGTTTCCTGACAAACCTGACCTACAAATGGATGGAAATAAAGTCACAGTCTATATACTATATATCCTTGAGACACCTCAATGAGCATGACCTGGGAAGATATGTAAGCAGATAAAATACTGCGAGGAACTGTTATGGTGGGGGCAAAGACAGGCTGTTCGAGAGGCGAGAAACAGGTACAAGAGGGTAAAAACAGACGAGTCACAAGTGAGCGCACACGTATATATATATCTTGAAAAGATTGATGTACTGATGACAGAGTCCAGGCTGAGGGGCTGACTGCACATGTGTCTAATTTATCAACTTCTCGTTTCTGTAAACCATTTATCGCCTTTCCCATATTTATTTGGAGTTTTATATATCTCTTCTCTCTCAATTATGTTCTCTTCTCGCTTTCTCCTTCACCCTTAGTGCGTCTCCTCTCTTCCCTTTTTTATTCTTCTATCTTTGTCAATTCCTCTACACCCCATCTTTCGTCGATTATTTCACGGGGAAGCGCTAAACCCCAAGGCGTCAAGCAGTGGAGAACGGGAAGTATTCAGGAATGATCCAGGGAATTTGTGGGTAGCTCCATTTTCTTGGATCCAGAGCCCTTCACTTAGTGACCTCAAGGATCCTACCCTGTCACTCATCCCGTGTGGGCGGTGGGCGGGGCTGCCACCGCCCACCGCCCACATGTTAAGTGTTACCTCTTTTCTCATATTTCTTCTCCCCTCCTTTCCCTTCATATTCTTCCTAATTCTCCTTTTCATTTCATTCTTCATTTTTCTTGTAATTTTCGTCCTTCTCTTCAACTTTTATCAAGTGTTCCGCATAATTATCGTGTGTTTTTGTGTTCTTTTTCTTCTCCTCCTGCTGTTTAATCTTTCCTCATTTTTGCCTTTTCTTCTCTCTACTTCATTGTTTTTTTCTCATATCTACCTCGTCTCACTCTTCATCTCTGCTTCTCTCATTCTTCTCCTCCTAATCTCTCTCTCTCTCTCTCTCTTTCTCTCACTCTTCCCACCTCATCTCTCTTTATTCCTTCCTCGTCTTTCTTTATTCCTTCATCGTCTCTCTTTATTCCTTCCTCGTCTCTCTTTATTCCTTCCTCGTCTCTCTTTATTCCTTCCTCGTCTCTCTTTATTCCTTCTTCGTCTCTCTTTATTCCTTCCTCGTCTCTCTTTATTCCTTCCTCGTCTCTCTTTATTCCTTCCTCGTCTCTCTTTATTCCTTCTTCGTCTCTCTTTATTCCTTCCTCATCTCTCTTTATTCCTTCCTCGTCTCTCTTTATTCCTTTCTCATCTCTCTTTATTCCTTCATCTCTCTTTATTCCTTCCTCGTCTCTCTTTATTCCTTCATCTCTCTTTATTACTTTCTCATCTCTCTTTATTCCTTCATCTCTCTTTATTCACTAAACTTCCTGCAGTCTGAAGTTCCTTCCTTCCTCGCTCTCTGTCCATCTCGTGTGACCAGCAGGAACCTTGTCAGGGTCAGGTAAGGTCGACCAGGGCTTGAGGCAAGGCTAGTGACCTGCAGATGGTCCGCTCGATAACCAGAGGTCAAAATGAGAGGGAGAGAGAGAGAAATAAAGCAACTTGATCAAGGTTAGGCAAGGTTCGTAAGGAAACAGAACAAGTGTTTCCTGATGTGGGTCTTAGATGATGACCCGCCGTTGCAGCTTCTGGTCATCTGACCGAGGCCTTCCGCTGGCTTACCGGTCCACCCCTGTAAAAATTATGGTCGTAGTTATAACCATTTTAACTAGATCAAGGCAGGAAGGTTCTGTGGATACACAACCACTGGCAAATCCTGCAACCCTCCAGCTTTCTGATCTTCACTGTTCTTCGTATTGGACTGATAAAGCCACTGTGTAGCGAATCGTTTACACGATAAAGATATCCAAGTATTGTACATGTGGCTAATTTATCAATCTGTCCGGCCTTGGCAGGCGATGCAACATACCCCCAATAAGTGTCCGGGGCCCAAGACTGTTCAGCAGCCACCCACCAGCCATAAGGGGAATTACCAGTCGACCCCTGGTTGTCTTCAAGAGGGAGCTGGACAGATACCTAGTCAGTGCCGGATCAGCCGGGCTGTGGTTCGTACGTTGGACTACGTGCGGCCAGAAGTAACAGCCTCGTTGATCAGGCCCTGACCCACCAGGAGGCCTGGTCATGGACCGGGCCGCGGGGGTGTTGATCCCTGGAATACCCTCCAGGTAGACCTCAAAGTATTAGTTTCACTGCCGCTACCTGGTAGTTTGTTTTTAACATCAATAAAAAATATAATTATTACCTTCATTTTTAAAGGAGGTGGAGGGGTAAGCCAGTGGAAGGCCTCGGTCAGATGACCGAAAGCTACAATGGCGGGTCCTCTTTTGACTAAGACCTCCGTCAGGAAATATCCGTCCTGTTTCCTGATAAAACTTACCTAACCTATCAACAACTCTATTATTAAACTAGTGTTTGCCTCTGTTCTCTCTGAATGTGAATTCGTATTTGTTGAGTGTTCTGTTATGGTTAGAAATGTTCATAATGTTATGCATACCCTTGTTTACCTGGAAAGAGTTCCGGGGGTCAACGCCCCCGCGGCCCGGTCTGTGACCAGGCCTTGTATAGATGATTTTTTTTAATAGGGACGTTCTACATAAACTCATTATTATTAAATTATTATTAAATTTTCTGGTAATTAATGAACATTTTACAACTTTGGACAGGGTTTAGAAATAATTTTTAATAAAAAAAAGACATCAATTCATGGGACAAACTTTGTCATTCTTTTCTGAATGTTATTTATGACATTATGTTCGTTATGAATGTCTGTAAACTGTGGCTTTGGTTTCGAATTTCTGCTCATTGGAGCTCCATGGTCTTTCTCACATTTGGTTTAAGTTTTATATTCAGTTTATTAGGTGCCACGGTGTTTTATTTCGCTGCCAAACTTGAGTCAGTAGGCTTGCTGCAGTGCTCCTTCCTTGTGCTCTTATGTTCTTGTATTTCTATGACCCTTCTCTGTTTTTAACCTCCAGTTATGCCCTCGTGTACCTGTTTCTCTCCCCTGGAACAGCCTGTACTGTCCTTGTCCACCATATCAGTTTGAGTATTTTATACGATGCTCACATGTCTTCCTGTTCTTTCTGTACACTTTGAGGAGCGCCTCTCTTGTATATGACCTGGCATTTGTCAACGTCGATTCGGATCATCTACACTTCCGAACAGACCATCAAGCGGTCCGAAACTACCTGTTGTCCTACTCGGTTTATTTTGCTGCCAATTTTAGTAATTTAGGGAAGTTTCTTATACCATAATTGATTCCCTCATACAAGTGTCTACTAGTGGATTGTGAACTTCGAAGGACCCAGCACTGACCCTGGTGGAATGCCGCTCGTGACCGGTCGCCATTCTTATTTCTCATAATTGTGAGCAAATGTGTTTGTCTATATATTTAGAGAGAATTTTATTTGTTTCAGGTGATCTTAAAATGTGTTTCTATGCTTTACGAGATTTTTTTTCTTAGCAGCAAACTGCAGTTCCGTGGGTAAAGTAATTCTTTCCCATGTAGGTAATACTGAAAGTTCCGATGGGTTTCATTTTTCTCTCTCTCTCTCTCTCTCTCTCTCTCTCTCTCTCTCTCTCTCTCTCTCTCTTTCATACATGGACGAGGTCATCTCAATGCTGCTCCAGTTGTTGCTCTCAGCAACTGACAGGATCCTGAAATATGAGTCCGATCGTGTCTTTCCTCCAGAGTGCTGGCTCGTGGGACACACACACACACACACACACACACACACACACACACACACATAAACACACACACACACACACACACACACACACACACACACACACACACACACACAAAGGTTTTTCTCTATGACTCGAAAATCTTTATCGCTTTTATGTATCACATCTCTTGACGTTATGGTATGTTATAATGTTTTTAATTGATGAAAATCTAACCTGACCTAAACAACAGAGAATTTAGCTAAATTAGTATTTAAGACATCAAATTAGAATTTTGAAGGATGCGTTTAGGAGAACGTGCTCGGAATTTAGGAGGACGCGTTCGGAATTTAAGAGGTGTTTAGATTTCAGACTTTAGTAGGGCGTTCTTAGAAATTAGAACGAGGTGCTTAGAAATTAGGAGAACGTAATGCAGGTCATCCCCTGCGGAGGTAAATGTTGGTGGGACGAGGTTGTGTGTGAAGACTTAGATGGACCTCATGGGCGGTGTTGATTGAGAATTGGGGGTGTGGGGACTTGCAAGTTTGGGTGTTGGTTGGGGATAAGGGTTTGCGGGTTCTGTTGGGTGGTGGGGAGGATACGGTGAGTTGGCGGTGAATGAAGACCCCTGAATGTGTGAGTAATGAGTGAGTACTCTATTGTTTTCTTCTCTTGAGGCGTTCATTGAGTAGCTCTCTCTCTCACACACACACACACACACACACACACACACTCACACTCACACTCACACACACACACACACACACACACACACACACTCACACTCACACACACACATACAAACACACACACACACACACACACACATCTTGTCCTAACTTCCTCTCTCTTGCCTTTCATATTCTCTTATCTTTCTCTTTTATTATCTCTCTTTCTCATTCTCTCTTAATCTTTCGTATGCTATAGAACTTTCAATTTTATTCTCTTTCCTTCTTTCTTATCCCTTCTCTTTACCCCGCCCTTTTTTAATCAATCACTTCCCCCTCTCTTAATATTCACATTATTTTCCTATCTCTCACTCACTCTTTCCCCTTCTTCATTCTCTTTACTTTCTCGTTCTTTTCCTCTTTCTGTCATCTTTTCCTCCTTTCATATTCTTGTTTATTTCTCGCTTCTCATTTTATATCTGTTTATATTCACCTTTTTAGTTTTGTAACTATGCGTCTGTAAAGGTGTTATACACAGTCCTGAACAAGTCAGTTATACACAGTCCTGAACAAATCAGTTATACACAGTCCTGAACAAATCAGTTATACACAGTCCTGAACAAATCAATTATCCACAGACCTGAACAAATAAGTTATCCATAGTCCTGAACAAATCAATTATCCACAGTCCTGAACAAATCAATTATCCACAGTCCTGAACAAATCAGTTATACACAGTCCTGAACAAGTCAGTTATCCACAGTCCTGAACAAATCAGTTATCCACTGTCCTGAACAAATCAGTTATCCACAGTCCTGAACGAGTCAGTTATCCACAGTCCTGAACGAGTCAGTTATCTACAGTCCTGAACGAGTCTATTTAGCCCATTTGTTCTCCCCCACACCCTCTCCCTGCTTTATCATTAGCGCCTCCCTCTTCCTTCCTTCCGTTTAGTTATAACTCCCTTTAGAAGCAGTCTCCTTCCTGTCAGCAGGGAAGGCACCCTTCCCACCCTCCGTATCTTCCTGCTTTCCCACACTCAATACCTTCCTGTATCCTGCTTTCCCATCCCCAGTTGTTGCCTGCATCCTCCTTTCTCATTCTGAGTACCTTTCTGTATCTTGCTTCTTCTCATTGTTGTTCCCTTCCTGTATCCTCTCTTTCCTACCCTCAGTACTTTTTTGCATCCTTCATTATTTCCTCAGTACCTTTCTACATCCTCCCTTGTACTCTCAGTACCTTTCTACATCTTCCCTTGTTCTCTCAGTACTTTTCTGCATCCTCCACAGGATCTCACTGCAGTCACCAAACAACCCCTAAAGTAACACAGTCGCCAAGGAATTTCTCCAGTTACCCAGGAACCCCTCCAGTAACACAGGATCTCACTCCAGTCACCAAGGAACTTCACCAGCAAAGCAGGAATGAAAATTTAATAACATGGAGACCATCACAGTGATCCAGGAGGTTCTTCCTTCAGCAAGCTAGACATGCCAGCCTCAATACCGCGAAGGAGGTTTTCCTGTAGAATCACGATCCCTTTGCAAGCTTCAAGGGCCTCTCATTGTTGATGCAGGAACCCTTTTCATGTTCCGTATAAGGGGTAAGGGGTGACGACCCCCCCTTCCCCCGTAGGGCTCACAAGGAGCTTCCTCCTGAAATCCAACATTCCTTCGCGTCCATGTGGCACTCTTCCAGTTCTGAGGGCCAGGGCCAGGGCCAGGGCCTGGAGCGGCCGGGAGAAGGGGAAGGGGGAGGTGACACAATTTTTTTTATATAGTGTGATCCTTCTTAACCCTCTTCGCCCTTTTCTCTACAGGAAAATCTCTCTCTCCTCCCACCTTTCTATTCCCTCGTACCTTTCAGATTTTCTTTTATTCTTTTCTCTTTGTCGCCCTTTGACTCTCATATTTTCCAAATTCTCTCTCTCTCTCGTCTTCCTGACCTTCATCTCTATTCTTATCTTACATATTCTCTTCTCACCCTTCTTCGCTCGCAATGATGGTTCTCTCTCTCTCTCTCTCTCTCTCTCTCTCTCTCTCTCTCTCTCTCTCTCTCTCACACACACACACACACAAACTAACACACACTTATCCCTTTATGTTTTTTTTCGACCTCTTACCATTTTCTTCCAAAAATTAGCATATGTTAAACATGCTCTCCCTCATCTCCCCCTTCTCTCTCTCTCTCTCTCTCTCTCTCTCTCTCTCTCTCTGCAGTGATATACGGCACCATTCCTCTGGCCCCTGGGGGAAATCTTTCCAGTCTTGAATATTAGTAAACTTTTCACAGCTGGCATCATCTGTCACTTCTCCTCTTCCACTTTTATTACCTATTGTCTCCATTCTTCCCCCTTTTCATCTCGGCGCTTGAATTAGCCCTTCTCTCGCATGAATTGTACATTTCTTTATCTTAGTGAATGCACTTAGATAATTATGTAGGGAAGTCAGTCCACTTACACAAAGGTGTATAAAGCAGATCATCGACTTCAAATGGTCCTTGGCAGATCGAAACGTCGACTATCGTTTCATCACTAAATTATGAATTAGTTTCGAAACAGGGACACAGAAACAGTGACACAGAAACAGTGACACAGAAACAGTGACACAGAAACAGTGACACAGAAACAGTGACGCCACCGAAAGTAATATTATCGAAAATAAGGAAAGATGAGAATATGCAGTTGATAGGAAGGCAACTATATTTACCGAGAATGGAATCATCAGCGTATTTACACTCAGAGGTGAGTAGGTATCACTTTGTAAATATTTATGTACTTAACTTCAACCTTAATGACCCATGTGCACTTTATAGACCTTAAACCTAACACACAAACAATAATTATATATTTTTTTTATTAACACATCGGCCGATTCCACCAAGGCAGGGTGGCCCAAAAAAGAAAAACTTTCATCATCATTCACTCCATCACTGTCTTGCCAGAAGGGTGCTTTACACTACAGTTATAAAACTGCAACATTTACACCCTCCTTCAGAGTGCCGGCACTGTACTTCCCATCTCCCGAACTCAAGTCCGGCCTGCCGGTTTCCTGAATCCTTCATAAATGTTACTTTGCTCACACTCCAACAGCCCTCAAGTATTAAAAACCATATGCCTCCATTCACTCTATCAAATACGCTCACACATGCTTGCTGAAATCCAAGCCCCTCACACAAAACTTTCTTTACCCCTCCCTCCAACCTTTCCTAGGCCGACCCCTACCCCGCCTTCCCTCCACTACAGATTTATACACTCTCAGAAGTCACTCTGTCTCGTTCCATTCTCTCTACATGTCCAAACCACCTCAACAACCCCTCCTCAGCTCTCTGGACAATCGTTTTGGTAATCCCGCACCTCCTCCTAATTTCCAAACTCCGAATTCTCTGCATTATATTCACACCACACATTGACCTCAGACATGACATCTCCACTGCCTCCAGCCTTCTCCTCGTTGCAACATTCATCACCCATGCTTCACACCCATATAAGAGCGTTGGTATAACTATACTCTCATACATTCCCTCTTTACTTCCATGGACAAGGTTCTTTGTCTCCACAGACTCCGAAGTGCTCCACTCACCCTTTTCCCCTCATCAATTATATGATTCACCTCATCCTTCATAGACCCATCCGCCGACATGTCCACTCCCAAATATCTGAATACATTCACCTCCTCCATACTCTCTCCTCCAATCTGATATCCAATCTTTCGTCACCTATTCTTTTGTTATCCTCATCACCTTACTCTTTCCTATATTCACTTTCAATTTTCTTCTTTTACACACCCTACCAAATTCATCCACCAACCTCTGCAGCTTCTCTTCAGAATCTCCCAAAAGCACAGTGTCATCAGCAAAAGCAACTGTGACAACTCCCACTTTGTATTTGCTTCTTTATCTTTTAGCCCAACACCTCTTGCCAAGACCCTCGCATTCACTTCTCTTACAACCCCATCTATAAATATATTGAACAACCACGGTGACATACACATCCTTGTCTAAGGCCCACTTTTACTGGAAATAGTCCCTTCCCTCCTACACACTCTAACCTGAGCCTCACTATCCTCATAAAAACTCTTCACTGCTTTCAGTAACCTTCCTCCTATTCCATACACCTGCAACATCTGCCACATTGCCCCCTATCTCCCTATCATACGCCTTTTCCAAATCCATAAATGCCACAAAACATCTTTACCCTTATCCAAATACTGTTCACCTATATGTTTCACTGTAAACACTTGGTCTACACACCCCCTACCTTTCCTAAAGCCCCTTGTTCATTTGCTATCCTGCTTTCTGTTTTACTCTTAATTCTTTCAATAATAACTCTACCATACACTTTACCAGGTACACTCAACAGACTTATTCCCCTATAATTTTTGCACTCTCTTTTGTCCCCTTTGCCTTTATACAAAGGAACAATACACGCTCTCTGCCAATCCCTAGGTACCTTACCCTCTTCCATACATTTATTAAATAATAGCACCAACCACTCCAAAATTATATCCCCACCTGCTTTTAACATTTCTATCTTTATCCCATCAATCCCAGCTGCCTTACCCCCTTTCATTCTACCACTGCCTCACGAACTTCCCCTACACCCACAACTGGCTCTTCCACACTCCTACAAGATGTTATTCCTCCTTGCCCTACACACAAATCACAGCTTCCCTGTCTTCATCAACATTTAACAAATCCTCAAAATATTCTCTCCATCTTCCCGATACCTCTAACTCTCCATTTAATAACTCTCCTCTCCTATTTTTAACTGTCAAATCCATTTGTTCTCTAGGCTTCCTCAACTTATTAATCTCATTCCAAAACTTTTTCTTATTTTCAACAAAATTTGCTGATAACATCTCACCCACTCTCTCATCTGCTCTCTTTTTACATTGCTTCACCACTCTTTTAACCTCTCTTTTCTCTCCATATACTCTTCCCTCCTTGCATCACTTCTACTTTGTAAAAACCTCTCATATGCTAACTTTTTCTCCTTACTACTCTCTTTACATCATCATTCCACCAATCGCTCCTCTTCCCTCCCGCACCCACTCGCCTGTAACCACAAACTTCTGCTGAACACTTTAACACTACATTTTTAAATCTACCCCATACATTTTCGACCCCATTGCCTACACTCTCACTAGCCCATCTATCCTCCAATAGTTGTTTATATCTTACCCTAACTGCCTCCTCTTTTAGTTTATAAACCTTCACCTCTCTTTTACTTACTGATTCTATTTTCCTTGTATCCCATCTACCTTTTACTCCCACTGTAGCTATAACTAAAAAGTGATCTGATATATCTGTAGCCCCTCTATAAACATGTACATCCTGAAGTCTACTCAACAGTCTTTTATCTATCAATACATAGTCCAACAAACTACTGTCATTACGCCCTACATCATATCTTGTATACTTATTTATCCTCTTTTCTTAAAATATGTATTACCTATAACTAAACCCCTTTCTATACAAAGTTCAATCAAAGGGCTCCCATTATCATTTACACCTGGCACCCCAAACTTACCTACTACACCCTCTCTGCATGTTTCTCCCACTTTAGCATTTAGGTCCCCTACCAAAATTACTCTCTCATTTGGTTCAAAAGTTCCTATACATTCGCTTAACATCTCCCAAAATCTCTCTCTCTCCTCTACACTCCTCTCTTCTCCAGGTGCATACACGCTTATTATGACCCACTTTTCGCATCCGACCCTTATTTTAATCCACATAATCCTTGAATTTACACATTTATATTCCTCTTTTCCTTCCATAACTGATCCTTCAACATTATTGCTACCCTTCCTTAGCTCTAACTCTCTCAGATACTCCTGACTTAATCCCATTTATTTCTCCCCACTGAAACTCGCCTACCCCCTTCAGCTTTGTTTCGCTTAGGGCCAGGACATCCAACTTCTTTTCATTCATAACATCGGCAATCATCTCTTTCTTATCATCCGCACTACATCCACGCACATTCAGACAACCTATATAAAATATATATATATATATATATATATATATATATATATATATATATATATATATATATATATATATATATATATAATATTAAACAGGTGATATCACAATATGCAGAACAATCACTGTGAAAAAATATTGAAATTCCAAGCGCTTTCGTGACTTCTAACATTATCAAGGAACTATAAAAATTAAAAATCAACAGAAAGGCATATAGCTCACAGTTACGTCACAACACCCGACTTTGTGAAACACAACTGGGTAGAGTATCAGTTGTGTTTCACAGAGTGTAGTCTCGTCCTTATATGCCTTCCTGATGATCTTCTATTCTTACAGTTCCTTGATGATGTGAGAAGTCACGAAATCGCTTGGAATTTCACCATATTTTCACAGTGGCTGTTTCGTATATATATATATATATATGAATTCGATGCAAGTCGCAATAAACGACTTTCAGTGAACAAACAGAAAGGTGGACGGGAGGCTCGAACCGTGGTCCCGAGATTAACAGGTCCGGCGCGTTACCACTGAGCTACCGGGCTTCTAAACAGGAAAGTTTGATAGAAGGTACTACTGTGTACTGTGTCAGTGGCTACAAGGTACTGCTGTGTACTGTGTCAGTGGCTACAAGGTACTGCTGTGTACTGTGTCAGTGGCTACAAGGTACTGCTGTGTACTGTGTCAGTGGCTACAAGGTACTGCTGTGTACTGTGTCAGTGGCTACAAGGTACTGCTGTGTACTGTGTCAGTGGCTACAAGGTACTGCTGTGTACTGTGTCAGTGGCTACAAGGTACTGCTGTGCACTGTGTCAGTGGCTACAAGGTACTACTGTGTACTGTGTCAGTGGCTACAAGGTACTGCTGTGTACTGTGTCAGTGGCTACAAGGTACTGCTGTGTACTGTGTCAGTGGCTACAAGGTACTGCTGTGTACTGTGTCAGTGGCTACAAGGTACTGCTGTGTACTGTCTGTCTCAGTGGCTACCGTCAGTTAATCTCGGGACCAAATGACAATAGATCCGAACATAAACCAGACCATCTGTATACTAGAATTGAAACTATTTTGTATAAAACAAAAACATAAAACAGGTAATTTACTCCTCTGGTTTATAAATGACTTTACTAAACCAACTACTATTTACAAGTGTTTATTTTATATACAAGATATCATCTTGTTATTACTCGAAATCAACAGTAAAATTCAACATCTTTTTTAAGGTTTCAAGTAATTATTAAATCTGTTCTAATGAGAAATACATTTCCTTAACAAGAAATCTGAAGAAGATTACAGATAGAGCAGAAAAAATTACTCATATTGCGTATTTAATTGAAATAATTGTCAACATGTTGAAGGAAAGACTCTGGGTTTACCTCCGGGACTCACTCTAGATAATGCTTTTCTTTATATTCATGGGACAAAAAATAGACGACAGCCCCTCGGGATCTAAACCATTTTCACATAAAATGTATATTGATGCTTTCACCTTTCTCTTCGGAGACATTTATCATGCGAATAAATGTAAGATTTACCCGAGGAACGAGAAATGACAGCTGTGTGGATGCAAAAATTTACAACTCACAATATGGAAAGGAATATTTAGATGAAGTTTCGGTCCGTCTCGGACCATTATTAATTAGGCAATTTCAGCTCTGTCGTCCATCCCCCCAAAAAAAAAGGTTTCCACAACGGCAGCCACATCAGGACGATGAGCGTTTCTTGATATATTGCGTCAGCTCACCAGCATTAGTTTAGTTATGAAGGCAATCATGGTGGCAGACAGCATCCTCATGGACTGCCTTCTCATGCTCGCCAACAGCTCGGCTCGGCATATATATATATATATATATATATATATATATATATATATATATATATATATATATATATATATATATATATATATATATATGGAGGATGTCCCAAAGGAAGGCAGGATCTTGAGATGCCGCCCTGTGGTCTTGCATAAGGCAAGTGGTGCTGGGAGAGAAGCTGGGAGTGTGAGGTGCAAGACTTGAGATGCACGGTGGGTAACATGGGTTAGGGGTACATGTACTCATCTAATTGTACTCACCTAATTGTGGATGCAGGGGTCGAGACTCAGCTCCTGGCCCCGCCTCTTCGCTGTCCGCTACTGGGTCTCTGCTCTCCCTGCTCCATGAGCTTTATCATACATTGTCTTAAAACTATGTATGGTTCCCACCTCCACTATATCGTTCGCTAGACTATTCCACTTCTTAACTACTCTATGGCTGAAGAAGTGCTTCCTAACATCCCTTTGACTCATCTGAGTCTTCAGTTTCCAGTGCGCACCAAATCTGAAATCCAGCGAGTTCAGAGATTTTGTCTCTTAAAATCCACTGGTTTCGTCTGAACATTTCCTTCAACAGGCAAAACAACAGGTATCCTCTCGTTTCAGGACATTCTGAAAATACAAGAGAAACTCTCTCTCTCTCTCTCTCTCTCTCTCTCTCTCTCTCTCTCTCTCTCTCTCTCTCTCTCTCTCTCGCTATCTCTCCCATCAACGGTGTTATGAATGTAATTCTTCCAACATTTCCCACATAAAGCGGGTGACTTCCCATCCTTCCCTCCACCCATCCTCCCAGAAAAAAAAATGTCCATCACTCTTCTTTGCCTCTCAGAAACTCTCAGACTTCTCGGTCGAGTGATAACCCACCGAACCGAAACCTCCCGACGCCAACCTTGAAAACTCACGTCCAACTAACCGGTTTTCCAGAATCTCTCTCTATCTCTCTTTCTTTCTCTTTACTAACTTACTCGTTCACATTCCAACACTTCAGGAGAGTGGGACGATCGTCTGTTTATAATAACTTGGGTACGCCAGTGAATGTTCTACCACTGAACGGTTTATGAGACAGACAGACTGCAGAGAAATTCTCAATTCTGTCCCGTGACAGGAGACACTTTCCCGATCGATTCCTGACAAACAAAACACCGCCACTCCAACAGCACTTCAAAGCCTATGGGCCACTGGTCAAACCTTTAATGCCATCGCCTCACAATATCTCTTGAACAGTGGCTTACTCATGGTCTCTCATCCACTATATCTCACACAATCTACCTCACATAAGCTCTCACCTCTCCCTTACCTCACTTTTTCTCTTTTCCTCCCTTTATCATGTAGTCGCTAGCTCCCTCATTCTTTCATCTCATATACAGACGCCAGAAGCACCACAATACCTTGGTTATGAAATGTCCACAAGTTTAATAAAGGCGTCAGTAGCTGCCAGCGGTGAGAGGGAGTGAACGAGCTAGCGAGAGAGAGAGAGAGAGAGAGAGAGAGAGAGAGAGAGAGAGAGAGAGAGAGAGAGAGACAGTAGCAACAAACAATTACAACAAGGTTACATTTCAGATTTTATCACCGTAGTAAGTATAACAAATAAATGCTCTTTGTCACAAAGAACAAGTCTGTGGAACAATTGACAATTAATTTCGATGCAACATTTAATTTAACAATGTTGCTGAAGAAATTCATTAGAAAAAGTCATTTAATTATCCCCTCTCTTCCTAAAACCCCCGAGGCTGCGGAAATTAGGACATATATATTTTTGATGTCAGTTTGCCTCTGTAAAAAGAAAAAACTTACCTGTGATTTACCTGTGACTGGTTTCAATGGGTCTTCTAACCTTGCAGTCCGGCCTGAGGCCAGGATTTTCCTCTTCACCCTCTGTCCAACCAGGCAGTTTGTGCTAGCAGTCAGCAGGCTCATATGGCCAAACACAATCCAACTGGCACTTGTAGCTGATAGCTGTTCAGGCACACTCTCTCTCTCTCTCTGACATCAACTGGTAGCATGTTGAAGAGTCTTGGATCGCGCATGTTGACGGGAATTCAATTCGGGTCACCATCAACATAGTCTTAAAAAAAAATATCGCTTTACAGTTGATCAGCTGTAAATCTGCTCGTAACAAAGAGGTGTAAATAATTACCTAGGAGCACCTGTTAACGGCCTCACTAGACTGCGAACTGCGGGAGGAGCTACGCAGGATTCGTCAGGAGCAGGACAAGGTTGAAGCCAGGCATCACCCTTTATGCTCAACAACCCACACGGGGTATCATTTCAAATAAAAATTATATATAATTTTTCACCCATATGGATTTCTCTTAAAGGAGTATATGGATACAAAAGAAGCCTAATTCCTAGGTCTTTTTTTGTATCCGTATAACTTGTGCTGTCGTCTGCAGGATGGATGTGTGGTCCACAGTAAACTAGGTTGGATATGAGGCGGACAAAAATTGCACGTATTTCAGTCCAGTCTCCCTCAACGCGAAGCGAAAAGAATAGTGCAGAGTGCGCCACAAGTTTGCCATGCATTTCAACTGAGGCCAATCGGAAGAGAGTTGCAAAATTTATTCCTTGCAAACTAATTTCAAATTTCTTCTATTAAAAAGGCAAACTGGGAACAGCACAACTCAAAACTAATTCGAAACAATAAGTGAAACAGACCAGCTTTAAAAGTTTGATATCACTCTGAAGAGGCATTCTCTAGCTATTACAGTACGGTTTCTTTTGAGTCTTGCCTTAAAGGCTCGCTAAACCTCAATGGAATTCAGTGCCAATGCTGAAAACTTGACTCAAGTTCAAAGATAATCGTCTGAAGACTCTAGCCTAAAGACTTTAGCCTAAAGACTCTAGCCTAAAGACTCTAGCCTAAAGACTCTAGCCTAAAGACTCTAGCCTAAAGACTCTAGCCTAAAGACTCTAGCCTAAAGACTCTAGCCTAAAGACTCTAGCCTAAAGACTCTAGCCTAAAGACTCTAGCCTAAAGACTCTAGCCTAAAGACTCTAGCCTAAAGACTCTAGCCTAAAGACTCTACTTTAAAGACTCTAGCCTGAAGGCTGTAGAATGTAAGCTCTGATATGGAGGTCTTACCTGAATGCTCTACTCTCTCAGCTCTTGTTTAAAAATCTCAGCTGGAGGCACTAGTCTGTAGGCGCCAGTGTATAAGCTCCTGCTTGTAAATCTTAGCTGGAGGCTCTGGTTTAATGAAAAAAATAGTTATCTTTGTAGTCGGGGAGAATTAATCAAATGTAATGTAACATTCATTTAATTAAATGAACATAAAAACACAAAATTTAATTGCTCGCACATAATAAATATTACATATATAAGTAGTATATATATATATACACACGAGCCAAAGAGGTATCCTCAAGGCATATCCATCAGCAACTGCGGAGGAATTCACAGAGCAGTTAAGGAAGATAGATAGCTACCTGGATAGGCTAGAGAATCCTACCCCAAGCATTTTAATCCTTGGAGATTTTAATCTCCCTCATGTAAAATGGAAGATGAGGCAACATAATGTTATACCAGAAATATATCCTGGGAGTACCCTGGCTCAACAGGCACATACCAGGGAACTAATGAGGCTTTGTGAAAAGTACTCATTAAACCAACAGATAATTGATCCCACTAGAAATGAAAATACCCTGGATTTGATATTCACAAACAACGAGGAATTAATCAGAGACATAACAGTTACAAAAACAATATACTCTGATCATAACATCATAGAAGTTCAAACTAGTATTAACTCAGGGTTAGGGAACTGCGGCACTAATGTTAGAGACGGAATGTTCAGTAAGTTTAATTTTAATAACCATAGAATTGACTGGGAAAGAATAAACCAAGAGCTATCAGACATATCATGGGAATCAGACATGAGCACCCTAAATCCCCACCAGTGCCTAGAGAAGCTGAATACAGAAGCATACAAGGTATGTATGAAACACGTACCATTGAGGAAACCCAGAAGAAGATCAGATATAGAGAGAGAGCGTAGGAGATGGTACAGGAGAAGAAAACGGGTTACTGAATTGCTGAAAAACACAAATATGTTGCAACAGATGAGAGATATCCTTAACCGAGAGATCACTGAATTAGAGCAAAAACTTAAGATGTCATACCTGACAGAAGAAGTACAAAGGGAACAAAGAGCCATACAGGATATCGCAAGAAACCCAAAATATTTCTATTCCTATGCAAAATCTAAGCTAAGAACTACCTGTAGAATTGGGCCATTATTGAGAGGAGATTCGTATACTGACGATGAACAGGAAATGAGTGAAATCCTAAAAGAACAGTATGAGTCAGTGTTCAGCAACCCACTAAATGACAGCAAGGTAGAAAATGCAGAAATATTTTTCACTCCAGCAGAAGGCCGCGCAGACCAGCTAACCGACATTAGTACAAATCCCATAGATTTCGAAAAAGAAATGGACAACATGCCCACTCACTCAGCACCTGGACCAGATTCATGGAATGCTTTATTTATAAAGCAGTGCAAAGTACCATTAGCAAGAGCCCTTAGTATTCTGTGAAGAAAGAACTTAGATCTAGGTGAAATACCGGAGGCCTTAAAGAGTTCAGACATAGCTCCTTTGCATAAGGGAGGTAGTAGAGCACTAGCTAAAAATTACAGACCAGTAGCCCTCACTTCTCACATCATAAAAATCTTTGAAAGAGGGATGAGACGGCAGATTACAAACTTCATGGACCAGCACAACCAACATAACCCGAACCAGCATGGCTTCAGAGCGGGACGATCATGCCTGTCACAGCTGCTGAACCATTATGACAGAATTATGGAGGCATTGGAGGACGA
Source organism: Cherax destructor (assembly GCA_009830355.1). Taxonomy (NCBI): domain Eukaryota; kingdom Metazoa; phylum Arthropoda; class Malacostraca; order Decapoda; family Parastacidae; genus Cherax; species Cherax destructor. Next base: position 233,758 of record WNWK01000433.1, on the reverse strand, counting down.
CCAAAACGCAGATGTGATTTACACAGATTTTGCAAAGGCGTTTGACAAATGCGATCATTGAGTGATAGCGCACAAAATGAGGGCCATAGGCATTACTGGGAAGGTAGGCAGATGGATATTTGAGTTCCTAACACACAGAACACAAATAGTAGTAGTGAACAGGGCAAGATCCAGCATCAGCGAGGTCAAAAGCTCAGTGCCCCAAGGCACTGTCCTGGCACCTCTGCTGTTTCTCATCCTCATAGCAGACATAGATAAAAACACCCAGCACACTTTTGTATCATCATTTGCAGATGACACTAAAATAAGCATGAAAGTCACTACGGTAGAAGACACGGAAAAATTACAGGAGGACATAAGCAAGGTCTTCCAGTGGGCAGTGGAGAACAACATGACGTTCAATGGTGATAAGTTTCAGCTGCTTAGGTGTGGAAAAAATGAAGAACTCAAAAGGAAAACTATATACAAAAAGCAAGAGGGTCACCACATAGAACGAAAGGAACACGTTAAGGACTTGGGAATAATTATGTCTGCTGATCTGTCTTTTAAAGACCATAACAAGACAAAGATCACAACAGCCAGGAAGATGACGGGGTGGGTATTGAGAACTTTCAAAACAAGGGAAATAATGCCGATGGTGACACTCTTCAAATCGCTAGTGCTCCCCCACTTAGAATACTGCTCTGTGCTGACGGCCCCGTTCAGGGCAGGAAAAATATCAGAGCTGGAACAAATTCAGAGATCGTTTACGGCTCACATTGAGCCATTGAAACATCTAAATTATTGGGAACGCCTTCAAGTCTTGAACATGTACTCATTGGAGCGGAGGAGAGAGAGATACATGATAATATATACTTGGAAAGTACTTGAGGGCCTGGTCCCAAATCTGCACACTGCCATAACAACGTACTGGAGTGAGAGATATGGAAGAAAGTGTAAAATAAACCCAGTGAGGAGCAGGGGTGCGGTGGGGACAATACGGGAGCACTGTATTAACATCCGGGGTCCCAGACTATTCAACATCTTACCAGAAGATATCCGAAACATCGCTGGAACCAGTGTAGAAGCCTTTAAAGAGGAAACTGGACAAATATCTTCATCGGGTGCCAGATCAACCAGGCTGTGGTGGATATGTGGGGCAGCGGGCCTCCAGCAGCAACAGCCTGGTTGACCAGGCAAGCACCAGACGAGCCTGGCCCATGGCCGGGCTCAGAGAGTAGATACTCTCGAAACTCTTCAAAGGTATATCAAAGGTATCACTAAAATTGAAACGAACCTGGTAGTGAAAACACACAAAGAATGAATTTAAACAAGGCTTTCGAGACACAAAATAAACATTGAGTGTTCTGTGAGGCGACTCAACACCTAGTAGCAGTAAACATTATTCCCGAGCATTCAGCCTTATGAGAAACTCGTAACAAAAACGAATCGTCTTTTCTGAGGAGAGAGAGAGAGAGAGAGAGAGAGAGAGAGAGAGAGAGAGAGAGAGAGAGGAGACAGGGGTTACCACAGATGTTCTCTCTTCAAAAAGCTCTTGATGCTGGCTTAGGGCCCTGAATCAGGTCTGATTCCCTTCCGTACTTCAGGTACTGACACCTCTGCAAGTTTAATTTTACCTTTTTAATTATAATAATAATAATAATAAAAATAATAATAATAATAATAATAATATAAATCACTTGACAGATACAGTGAGATTCACTTGTTTAATATAAAACGCTGGCGGAAATTTGGTATGATATATATATATATATATATATATATATATATATATATATATATATATATGTGTGTGTGTGTGTGTGTGTGTGTGTGTGTATGCACGCGCGCACGCGCGCGAACACACCAACACACACACACACCACTACAAACGCGAATAATCAAAGCCTTAAGATAATCTGTAAGCTCTATTCAAGGTTGGTAATGTCTCTGATTGGCACGTGTGAGTGTGTGTCTGCTGGGTGTGGATGGGGGACAGGGAGGGGAGAGGGGTAATAGAGTGGGAAAGGTGGAGGGATGCGTGGTGGATCTAAGAGGATGGGGTAGTATGTGGGTGGGGATAGGAGGTTGGAAGGGTCAGAAGTGGGAAGGATAGAGGGGGAAGGATAATGGAAGGGACAGAGGGGTGGAGGGCTAGTGAAAGGGTTAAATGTAGGAAGGGGATTAAAGGAGGGGATGGATAAAGGAAGGGTAATGGAAGGGTTAGAAGAGGGGAAAAAGAGAGAGGGGGAAGGATGGTGGTTAAAAGACCAGAGATGAAGAGAAAGAATACATAACTAGATTATTTTCAATTAGATACATTCGCAGTGTGCTGCTACGACAGTCACATCACTGCTACCCTACTGTCTACGACAGTCACATCACTGCTACCCTACTGTCTACGACAGTCACATCACTGCTACCCTACTGTCTACGACAGTCACATCATGATCACATGAAGCATGTCTCCCCTGTCACAGGATGGGGTGCAGACGAGGGGTTCATGTGAGCCTGAGCTGGGAGACTCCGCGGAGGGTTCAGAGCTACGGCAGCTTCAAAGGTTTCCCTGCCAGAGGTTGGGATAATAGGGTGAATTACGATGGAGTGAAAGGGATGTCAGGGTATTTGGTATTTATGACCCTCCCACGCTTCAGCCCTCCCACTCACTGCCCCTCCCATGCTGCCTTTTCCATGCTCTGTCCCTCTCACGTACTGTCTCTTCCATGCTGTCTCTTCCAGGCACTGTCCCCCGTCCTTACTGTCTCTCCCATGTTGTTTCTTCAACGCTCTATCCCTCCCACTCACTGTCTCTCCCATTCTCCGTCCCTCTACAGTGTTTCACGTGCCTAATTCAGTCATGTCAATGCTTCCCATTCCATGAATCCTTCCCTCTCTCCTCTCTTCCTTTCTCCCTCCCTCCCGCTTTACCCCCGTCTCTGGGATAACAGTGCAACATCAATCATCTTTAATGCTCCAGCAAGACGAAATTATTAAGAAAAGGAACTTCAAGTCCCGAAGCCTTGCCTTTGTGGCAGCTGCCATATCTCTGCTTCTTCCGCTACTCTCTCTCTCTCCTCTCTCTCTCTCTCTCTCTCTCTCTCTCTCTCTCTCTGTCTGTCTCACTCATCCTTTCTGGCAAGGGTTGGGTCACGTAGGATAGAAAGGATTAAGTGTGATTCTATTATCTTGTTCTCGTCCCTTTAACAGCGGTTGGGACGACAGTCGTGTGTTAGTGGTGGTGATGGACCAGCTGATGGACCACCCTTGACCAACTGGTGGACCACCCTTGACCAGCTGATGGACCACCCTTGACCAGCTGATGAACCACCCTGGGCCAACTCATGGACCACCGTGGCACGTGAATGGTGCGATGGTCTTGTGTTAGTAGCGGTGATGAACCAGCTGATGGACCACTCTGGACCAGCTTATGGACCTCTCTGCCACTGTGTGTGTGTGTGTGTAAATATATGTATTCACCTCTTTGTAGTTGCAGGGGTCGAGTCTCAGCTCCTGGCCCCCCGTCTTTTTGCTGGTCGCTACTGGGCTCACTTTCTTGGTTTCAAGAGCCTTTCTTGATGCTATGTAAAAACAAAAGCTGCCTCTGCCACTCCAGTGTCCAGGTCGTTCCACTCTAAACCGTGGAAATACTTCCCAACATCCCAGTGACTCACCTGTGTTTTAACTTCCAGCTTGGAAAGCAGGATTACAACAAATGCGCGTTATTAAAAAAACACAGGACTCAAGAAGAGGTTTATCAAGATAAAGCTCCTTTTGAGTTCTTGACGAGCGAAATGCAGCCTCAATAAATGTCCCGTGTTGTCAGTACCCTTCTGGCAAGACAGCGATTGAACGAATAACGGTGAGTGTGTTTTCTCTTTAATTTCCTTGAGGTCATCCTTCCTTCGTGGGAAACGGCCGTCGTGTTAAAAAAAATCGGTACATATACCAATATTTACAGAGTGGCGCAAGGTGTTGCACTCAGTGGTGGTGAGGCTACGGACAGAGGTGCTGGCTGGTTAGTTTTCAATCTCCCTCAGCCAGGTTCTGTCAGTTGATTCCTCCTTCGTACCACTGGGATGTTTGCTGTAACAAAAGAAACATCTGTACAAACACACATTTAGCAAAAGTCGAACTTTATAAGACGTTTATAGACACATACATTAAGGGAGATCTTCGAAATACCTTATAAGATTCTTCGTAAAGGTCTCCTGCTGTACGAGTGTTTTTACCGGTCTTCGACCAGGGCCGGGACAAGACCGACGAACCTACTACCAGTCTAAGGCTTCGCCTACTTCAACCACAAACAGGATCGTTAGATTAATGGTACGTAATACTGACTGGTTGATGAAATTAATATACACAATACAGATCCCCGAGTGTTGCACACGTGTCTTATTTTACAAGAAAAACAGCATTGTGATTTGAAGCTGTGATGCAACCAGCAAGCATCTACCTTCAGAAAAATCACTCAAGATAATAATGGAGGAGGAGGAGCCAGAGACATGGATGGATAAGTTCAAGAAGTCATTCGTATAGAAAAAAAATATATATCAAGGCCCTCATCAGTTTCTCTCATTATGAGCTATTAACTGAAATCACAATTAATATATGTTGACAGCTGCTGTGTAGTTATCATGATCCATCAGTAAACTGATTTAGTCTGCACCATTTCACTTGTCCACGCCAGTGCGGATGTCCCATAATTTATGAATAGTTTGAGGACCTTTATTTATGCAGGTGACCATGAACAACATCAGTGGGCTGGAAATATATAGATTTACTGAAGTACACAGCAACATCTGCACCGATTATGCCACATAAGGGCAGACAGAAATTTCATAAAAAAGTCTGGAGTCCAGCGTTCCTGGAATGTTTCCAATACAACGACCATATCAGACTGATGAACGTACACCAAGCTGTCAGGTGACCAGGAATGCTAATGACGACTCTTATTTTGGCAGACAGGATGCTAATAGACTGGTTCCAAATGTTTTTACCAAGCTTGACTACGGTTGGTACCTTTGTGGCATGTAGGAATAGATGACGGTCATATGGTTTTGTATAAAGCGCAAAACTCATCCGTGAAGGAGGGACAGGGTCGCTTGCAGCGCCGGATTAGGGCCTTGAAGGTTTTAGGAACGAATATTCGTGAACTCCAACACAGATCTATGTGTAAATGAGATGGTTCAGAGAACCGACGAGTTGGTAAATTAGACACATATGCAACACTTGGGTATCTTTATTGAGGAAACGTTTCGCCACACAGTGGCTTCATCAGTCCATGCAAAGGAGAATCGTGAAGAACAGGAGGAGTTTGAGGTGATTGTCAGTTCACCACAATCTAATAGACAACATATTCTAGGTATACTTCTTAATTCGTTATCGTGAGGAATAGCAAGCAGAAAGTTTAAGTTAAATGTTGCTGACAGATATATTTGAACCAAGTTGACAATCAACACTTGGGATATGAGGAAGCAAGTACAGTCATGCAGGAATTAGACAGGAATTTGAGGTGTCAGCCTCTGACAACATCGACCACAGTAGAGGTTTCTTTTATTCGACAAGTTGATTAATACAGGATAATGTGTCTATAACCAGGTACAAAAGCTATCAACTCTTTCTTTAATTCTTAATAATTTTTTGTGTAAGGATTTACTTTTAACGATCATGATTTAAAAATTGACATTGATACTGAAATGAGTAAACTTAGGGTAAGTTGGACGCAGATTCATGAGACCTCAAAATATATGTTGTATTTAGTAACAATCAGCTAAGGACTGCGTAATGCAACAGTGCTTAACCCCTTTTCTTATATTCTGTGCAATACGTAGTGTTTATACTGCACTGCACATTGCCAAATAAAGTTTACATTAACTGGCTGACTGATATTGTACCCAAAGGACAATCCAACACTAGTCGCTGAGGCAGGGAGAGGAAGGAGAGATACATGAAGATGACATTACGTCTGAAATCCTCCTGATGTGATCGGACACTCTCTCAACATCTGGTTCTGCTCCAGTAGATTGCTGTTTATTTTTTTTTTTTGCTCTAACTGGTATTCTCTTGATGTCCTCGCCTTTGGCACTGATTAAACATGATGTCTTGCAGGCAGTGCCAGTGTTGTGCTTCTCTTCAGTAGTAACTGAAACAATGACTTGATGCCTTGGAGGGAGACATTATGGTCATCGGATTTTTTTTTACTCTGCTGCGGATTCTGTAGTCGAGTTCTTTGCTGGGTCTGTTGCTGAACCTAACGATTACGCACCTGGTGAATTCGTACCTGAGACTGGAGAGATGAGACGTATGTAAGACACAATATTCAGTTTAAAGCTTATTATCAGGGAGACGTTTCGTCCACCGGTTATCAGTTCGACTGGAGGGCTGATAAAGTTCTTGGTGGGTGAAACGTCTTTTCAGTAAACTTCGATTAACCGCATACTGTGTTTTACTCGCATACTTGTTGGTATATTCTACCTCTGATATACAGATAAGATGACTGTGGATGGTGACCTCTTTCACGCCATTGTCCTCCTCGAGCGATCTCGCACACACTGCCGGTATATTGACCTGGAAAGTCTCGTGGCTGACGGTGTGTTAGCTACAGCAGCTGCAAGTGTAGGAGACCTGACCCAGAACTGATCGTCATTAGAAATTGTGGAGGCACAAGTGTCGGCTCCAAGATTTCCTTCAAGTAACGCTCTCGAATCTCCACCTGTGTCTGAAGGAGTTTTAGAAGGCTTTTAGGTGATGGCACTGCGGGTCCCAGTTGCTTGCGTAGCCACTTCGTGTTGTTTTGGTCGCGATGTGGGAGTTCGAGTGCTTGTCTCTCTTGTCAGTGTCTGCTAGCCCACATCTTTCTTCCGTCTCTTGATTTTCTCTCCCTCGCAGTGAATAGGATGCTGTCAGCTGCGACAGTGGCTTCGTATGAGCCGGATATGTGTATAGTGCTGGATACCAAGTGAATAGAGCCATAAGCACAGTGCCAGACTGGAGGATGCTTGTACAATAGAAGCCTGATGGCCCTGATGGGACCACAGAGAGGGAGAAAAGATAGCAGAAGTTTTGCCCTAAAGTCTTCAGATATTATTACATAATTATTTCATAATTAAATAATTATTACACTGGCATTCATGGAAGCACACACAAGTATGCAAGGGTACATAGTAGTACATTTAATAGACGGATGGCAGGAAACCTTATTTGTATGGAAGCATAAACACACTAAGTATAAGAAGCGGATCAGAGCAATGTTGTCTGAGTTATTGTTCCACGGGTCTACTGCCGGAGATGTGGAACCTTGGGGCTGTACCAAAATAGCTTTAGCATCCCTACACTACACAGCCACATCTATAGTGCCAGTCAGTGTCACGAAGCTACCTAGGCCGGACTCTAGGGCCGCAGTTAGCTGTGCCAGACAGGTCAGTGAGGTCAAACTCAAGATGTGAGACAATCCAAGTGTTATAGTGAGGGAATTACTCTCCACCTCTCGACAGAGTACATTTCACTGTCTGTACTCGACTTAATCAGCACATTATATAGCGGAAATTATACAGGGAAAAATAAACGTATGTATACACTATGAATACAATGATTTGTTGCATTAATAGTGAGAATATGAGGGGGAAATAATAACTGATAAAGTACCACTTACACAAGGTTACTGTGAGGTGTATAGTATAATGCTATAGTATGAAGGGTTATTGCAATGATTTTTTACACAACTATGGGAGTGGGAATAAAAACTATACTGAAATGTACACTTGCAATTAATGATCTACAATTCACTTATAAAACCAGAGTCATATGTTGGTCCACCCCAAGTAAAGGGTTGGTTCCTGTCTGTGTATAGCTAGCTGTCTCCCCCCAATAATGAAGGAACAAGGAATTCCTGTATTGCCCCTCCTTCCCCAGGTGGACGGGCAGGGTTGGAACAACATTACACAACCAAAGGCGGATCCACTGTCTAATAAGCCGGTCTTGCATAGTGCCTCCAGCCACATAATTATCAACTACCACACCTCTCTCTCCTCCCCCTTCCTTCTATCCTACTCACTCTTACTCTTCGTCTTCCCCTCCCTCTTTCTCTTCTTCCCTCCCTCCCCACCTTGCATACTACTCTTCTCTCCTCCTTCACCATTAAGGTAATTACACCCTCCCAACCATTATTTTCTTATCACTGGTAGTTCCTTGCACTCTGCAAGTTGCTGGAGCTCTGCAAGGATTTATGCAAGTGCAGGGAGCAAGTTGCTCTCTCTCATGGAGTGTCTTCACGTGTCTCTTCTCTCACGGAGAGAGAGAGAGAGAGAGAGAGAGAGAGAGAGAGAGAGAGAGAGAATGGAAGACATTGTTTACATCATTAAGAAACGATTCTCGTGAGGGAGAAAAATGTTTGTTTATATGCGGCTCTCATCTGCCACTCTCTGCCTCTTATCTTTCCTCCCTGCTTCTTTTCTTTTCCCTCCTCCTTCCCTGAACCTCCTTTCATACTACTCCTCCTCCTTCCTCCCTACTTCTCATCTTTTCACCCTCCTCCTCCCGTGCTCCTTCTCCTCGTTTTTTACCCAAGGTCCTCCTGGTCCTCCTTCCTTCATCATCCTCTTCTTCATACTCTGTTTCTTCTTCATTTCTCCTACACTAGCTACTCCTCCCTCTCTCCTCCTCCTCCTCGTTTACCTTATTCTTCTCTTGTTCTTTCGATTATTTATAAATGCAATAAGGCAGCATAGACACAGAGTCAGTGCAACAGGCTACAATGATCATCAACAAAGTGACCAACATAATCACGCTCTATCCCAACAAACTAGGGAATCTCTTTTCAAGAAACACAAAGATTCAGCAATGCAAGACACACCAGAAGTTTACCAGATACCATGTAAAGACTGCAACCAAACATACGCAGGGCAGACAGGCCAAACGCTTTCTACAAGGATCATTGAACACCAGAGGGCAATACGTTATGCAAAGGATAATTCAGCCATTTCTCAACATGTCAGCATCAACAATCACAATATTCACTGGGAAGCTGCCACCATCAAACACAAATCGCACTGCAGCTACAAACACAAAATCAATAGAATCTGCTCTCAGAGCTACCACTCCCAATTTCAACATCTCACCCTCAAGAAGTACATACGAGCGCCCACTCTAATACAGAACGCCAGCACAACACCAGGGATTACATAGCACAAAGGAACTTCCTACTCAAATTTTAGCTTAACTTCAGGACCTGTCTTCTCACCCACCCACTGCAAGTCCTTTCTAAAATTTTCTCTTATACGATTAAAGACATATTTTTCTCATTGATGCTAATGTAAAGATTAATAATTTTGTACCAAACTTACCTAACCTTATTATAACAAGCGCAATTTAATTTAGCCTAAATCAACTAAATATATTTTAGATAAGTTTACAATAAATTAATAATTAACAAACACAATGAAATATATATTTTTTTCGTTAGGTTCAGAATGATTTTTGCGATATTATTGCATACACAAATTTTCATTGCCTTATTCGGCAAGAAAAGCGTTGCTATTTAAGCCAAAAAAACAAGTTTTACCTATTCGGTAATATATATATATATATATATATATATATATATATATATATATATATATATATATATATATATATATATATATAAGCATTAATATTAAAGTATTAATACTTATATTAGGATAAATACGAATGATTTTGCAATTGTTAGTTTCTTGTTGTGGGAGTGTGTGCAGCTCTCTAACTCGTCTGGTAATCACCAGGTGATGAAGGTATTATTTTTTTCTTCCCCTTCGCTTTCGCTTTAAAAAATACTTTTCTTTGTTAAGCGGTGAGTCGTCAGCTGGCGCTCCTCTACGCTTCCTGAGACTCTTTCCTTCTGGTCACAGTCTCACTACTTTTTACTGTAATGTTCCTTACTTGATTTGTCAATTTTCTTATTAATCACTCCATTCGCAACCTCTGTTGTCTCTCGCTGACTACTCTGTACCTATTCAGAAGTAGCACTCACATGGAGGAAACTTAGGACGACGTTTCGGACGGACCGAAACGTAATAAATTTCCTCTCATGAGTGGGAATAAATTACGAAGTGTTCTAACCACGATAAAGCGACCTTTTTTCCACTTTCTCTCTCTTCTACCTATTCTGTCCTTGCCTTCCTCTGGCCTACTGCTGTCTACAGTCGACGGAAAAACGGATGGACAGACACGGAGAGGAAAACAGATAAACAGAGAGAAAATCTTACAGACCTGAGGACGAAGGGACTGGCAATCAGAGAGAATTCTAAACAGCTCGACCAGGAAATTAACACTTGTGGTCAGATCATTACACCTGCAGTGCAAGTTACAAGTGTTTTTGATGCACAGGTGTGTGTGTGTGTGCGAGCGCATTTATGGACCTGTGTTTGTTTTGCAATAAAAAAAAAGAGTAACAAAAGAAATAATAATATTTATTTCATTTTTCATGAAGGTGGACAATTAGATGAAGAATCAGGCAGTCATTTACACACAATACAACTTTCAGACATATATATATATATATATATATATATATATATATATATATATATATATATATATATATATATAAATAGGAGAGGAGAGTTATTAAATGGAGAGTTAGAGGTATCGGGAAGATGGAGAGAATATTTTGAGGATTTGTTAAATGTTGATGAAGACAGGGAAGCTGTGATTTCGTGTGTAGGGCAAGGAGGAATAACATCTTGTAGGAGTGTGGAAGAGCCAGTTGTGGGTGTAGGGAAGTTCGTGAGGCAGTGGGTAGAATGAAAGGGGTAAGGCAGCTGGGATTGATGGGATAAAGATAGAAATGTTAAAAGCAGGTGGGGATATAATTTTGGAGTGGTTGGTGCTATTATTTAATAAATGTATGGAAGAGGGTAAGGTACCTAGGGATTGGCAGAGAGCGTGTATTGTTCCTTTGTATAAGGCAAAGGGGACAAAGAGAGTGCAAAAATTATAGGGAATAAGTCTGTTGAGTGTACCTGGTAAAGTGTATGGTAGAGTTATTATTGAAAGAATTAAGAGTAAAACAGAAAGCAGGATAGCAGATGAACAAGGGGGCTTTAGGAAAGGTAGGGGTGTGTAGACCAAGTGTTTACAGTGAAACATATAGGTGAACAGTATTTGGATAAGGGTAAAGATGTTTTTGTGGCATTTATGGATTTGGAAAAGGCGTATGATAGGGTAGATAGGGGGCAATGTGGCAGATGTTGCAGGTGTATGGAATAGGAGGAAGGTTACTGAAAGCAGTGAAGAGTTTTTATGAGGATAGTGAGGCTCAGGTTAGAGTGTGTAGGAGGGAAGGGACTATTTCCCAGTAAAAGTGGGCCTTAGACAAGGATGTGGATGTCACCGTGGTTGTTCAATATATTTATAGATGGGGTTGTAAGAGAAGTGAATGCGAGGGTCTTGGCAAGAGGTGTTGGGCTAAAAGATAAAGAAGCAAATACAAAGTGGGAGTTGTCACAGTTGCTTTTTGCTGATGACACTGTGCTTTGGGAGATTCTGAAGAGAAGCTGCAGAGGTTGGTGGATGAATTTGGTAGGGTGTGTAAAGAAGAAAATTGAAAGTGAATATAGGAAAGAGTAAGGTGATGAGGATAACAAAAAGAATAGGTGACGAAAGATTGGATATCAGATTGGAGGAGAGAGTATGGAGGAGGTGAATGTATTCAGATATTTGGGAGTGGACATGTCGGCGGATGGGTCTATGAAGGATGAGGTGAATCATAGAATTGATGAGGGGAAAAGGGTGAGTGGAGCACTTCGAGTCTGTGGAGACAAAGAACCTTGTCCATGGAAGTAAAGAGGGAATGTATGAGAGTATAGTTATACCAACGCTCTTATATGGGTGTGAAGCATGGGTGATGAATGTTGCAACGAGGAGAAGGCTGGAGGCAGTGGAGATGTCATGTCTGAGGTCAATGTGTGTGTGAATATAATGCAGAGAATTCGAGTTTGGAAATTAGGAGGAGGTGCGGGATTACCAAAACGATTGTCCAGAGAGCTGAGGAGGGGTTGTTGAGGTGGTTTGGACATGTAGAGAAATGGAACGAGACAGAGTGACTTCGAGAGTGTATAAATCTGTAGTGGAGGGAAGGCGGGGTAGGGGTCGGCCTAGGAAAGGTTGGAGGGAGGGGTAAAGGAAGTTTTGTGTGCGAGGGCTTGGATTTCCAGCAAGCATGTGTGAGCGTATTTGATAGGAGTGAATGGAGGCATATGGTTTTAATACTTGACGTGCTGTTGGAGTGTGAGCAAAGTAACATTTATGAAGGATTCAGGAAACCGGCAGGCCGGACTTGAGTTCTGGAGATGGGAAGTACAGTGCCGGCACTCTGAAGGAGGGTGTAAATGTTGCAGTTTTATAACTGTAGTGTAAAGCACCCTTCTGGCAAGACAGTGATGGAGTGAATGATGATGAAAGTTTTTCTTTTTCGGGCCACCCTGCCTTGGTGGGAATCGGCCGATGTGTTAATAAAAAAAAAAAATATATATATATATATATATATATATATATATATATATATATATATATATATATATATATATATATGTATATATGACAAAATCTGGGTGTCTTGGTGTACGTTCATAGCTGTCTTGGAGGGTATAATTACAGGACACAAATTGCTCTGTCTCACCTGTGATTCCTTCTCCAGGAAAGTCTCGAACGTAGTTAGAAAAGACATAATTCCAATCCAGCAAGGTCGCCTTGGACCTCCGGAAAATGGGGAAGGCGAGACATCCAGTAGACAGACGGATGACCGGACACAAGATCCTGGGGAGGGATTGAGGTGGAAAGCTAGAGGTGAGGATACTGAGAGAGAGACGAGACTCACCTTTGTTTAGTGAGGGAGACACACACACTCACAAAACAGGCCAAGTGTCTTAGTGACGAGTGCCTTGGACATATGGCAACACGCACAAACACCCTAGAGAATGGTGCATATTCAGGCAAATAGAGATGGTATACGGTGTCCCAAAGTTTAAAAAAAAGTGTCAGGGTAGGTGGTTTAGACTGAGGCTGCTTCCTTGATAAGTGATGTAACAAAACTGGAATACTCGTTAGATGAGGCCTGGTCACAGACCCGGCCGCGGGGGCGTTGACCCCTGGAACTCTCTCCAGGTAAACTCTCTCCAGAGAAAAGTGGATTCAATATAAGAGCTAGTAAACAATTTGAATTTCTGTCTAAAAAATCCTGTATTTATAATCTGTAAAGTTATTATTGGAGAAACTGTTGAATAATGAAATGGATGGAGAGATAACATTTACCAAACTATCAGAAACCTTTGCCAGTGTTATCAGAGATACAAAGATCACCAGGTTATATGCAGTAATACCAGAGATATCAATGTTATGTTTATACATTGTAACACTAGATACACAAAGCTCACAATATTATACAACTTGGTTAAATTAGAAAGGCAAATATCACGCTTTTATATATAGTAATATCAAGGATACAAAGGTGATGGTGTTATGCATAGCAATATCAAGAGATATAAATGTCACGCTTGTACATAACACCACCGGTGATACGAAAAACACAATGTTTAACACAATAACACCAGAAATTGATACGAAGATTAGGAAGTTACACATAGAAACATACAGAGATCACACTTTTATGTGAATGAAAATGATATGATAAACTTGACATAAATAGACATAAGAAAACTATGCGCATTTCAGTAGAGATATGTCAATAGGCTGTTTGCCTACCCGCGGGTGGTCCAGGTAGAGGGTTACTTCCTCCCCTTTCGTACCGGCTGTGCCCCCTGTTTCCAGCCTACCCGGGCGGGTGTTTCCAGCCTACCCGGGCAGGGCATGTTTCCAGCCCTACCCGGGGAGCGGGTGTTTCCAGCCTACCCGGGGGTGTTCAGCCCGGCGGTGTTTCCAGCCTACCCGGGCAGGGGTGTTTCCAGCCTACCCGAGCGGGTGTTTCCAGCCTACCCGGGCGGGTGTTTCCAGCCTACCCTGAGCGGGTGTTAGACGTGTCCAGCCTACCCGGGTCCAGGGGCAGTGTTTCCAGCCTACCCGGGCAGGGTGTTTCCAGCCTCCACCCGGGCGGGTGTTTCCAGCCTACCCGGGCGGTGTTTCAGCCTACCCGGGGTGTTTCCAGCCTACCCGGGCGGGTGTTTCCAGCCCCCGGCGGGGTTTCCAGCCTACCCGGCGGGTGTTTCCAGCCTACCCGAGCGGGTGTTTCCAGCCTACCCGGGCGGTGTTTCCCCTACCCGGGGGTGTTTCCAGCCTACCCGGGCGAGTGTTTCCAGCCACCCGGCGGTGTTTCCAGCCTACCCGGCGAGTGTCAGCCTACCCGGGTGTTTCCAGCCTACCCGGGCGGGGGTGTTTCAGCCACCGGCGGGGTCAGCTACCCGGGCAGGTGTTTCCAGCCACCCGGGCGGTTTTCCAGCCCCCGGAGCGGGTGTTTCCAGCCTACCCGAGCGGGTGTTTCCAGCCTACCCGGGCAGGTGTTTCCAGCCTACCCGGGCGGGTGTTTCCAGCCTACCCGGGCGGTGTTTCCAGCCTACCCGGCGGGTGTTTCAGCCACGCGCTCACCCGGGGTGTTTCCAGCCACCCGGGCGGGTGTTTCCAGCCTACCCGGGCGGTGTTCCAGCCTACCCGGGCGGTGTCGCTACGCGGTGTTCAGCCTCCCGGCGTGTTCAGCAGGCGATTTCTGCGTGTGTCCTCCCCTGTAATTACATTTGCTCGTATAAACTGATATTTAAACATTTGTGTTGTAATATATGTGGGCTGGGCTCCATGGGGATGGCACATTTGAAGGGTTAAGTTCCTCTCTGAGGAAATGCTGTGTCTGGGGTTCACAGCTCTCAACGTCCACCTCAAATAATGTAGTCTAATTACATTTTTTTACCTTTTATTATATGATATTTTGCTAGATGAGTGTGAGTGTGGAAGACATTTTCACACATTGTCAAGGAATGTAAACACTGAAAAATGTCTTGTAAATTGTAGTGTGTGTGTGTGTGTGTGTGTGTACTCACCTATTTGTACTCACCTATTTGTGGTTGCAGGGATCGATTCATAGCTCCTGGCCTCGCCTCTTCACTGATTGGAATCCCTAAGACTTGTATATAAATTCTTGGTTTCTATATACCGGGAAACCCTTTTCTTCCCTTCATTCTTTAATCTCCCTTCACTCTTTTCTATCCATTACTCCCATTTTCTCTTCCCTCACCACCTCTCTCATCCCCCTCCCTCTCAATCATCCACTCTAATCTCATTCCACTCCCTCACCTATACGTCTTTCCCTTCCCTCTCCTCTTCATCTCTTCACTACAACCCCGGCGAGGCAAATCAGTCAATGAGATAATTTAAAAGGAAATTACACTTCCTGCTTCCCACTTATACCGAACTAGTGATTTAACGCAGGTACCAAGAGCTTTGCAGGGAGAGAGAGAGAGAGAGAGAGAGAGAGAGAGAGAGAGAGAGAGAGAGAGAGAGAGAGAGAGAGAGAGAGAGCACCCTCCTTCATTAAAACCACATCAGTACTCGACATTTCACCTATGACTTCGGGTAAATGTATATACATTACGCACTAACGACGTGTGCTCGACCTGGGTTTTATACGCGACGATAAATTCCTAGTTTGGCCGCGCCTGTCAACGATTTAGACGATCGTAAATACTGAAGTGTGAAGGCTGGGAGGTGTATGGCGTAGTTTCTCAGTCTCCCAGGATGTGTGTACTCATCCATTTGTGTTGCAGCTCCTGGTCCCACCTCTCTGCTGGTCGCCACTAGGTCCACTCCCTGCTCCACGAGCTTTATCGTATCTCTTCTTAATGTGCGTGTGTGTGTGTGTGTGTGTGTGTGTGTGTGTGTGTGTGTGCTCGCGCGCATTATGACAGATATCTCACAACAAAAATCCGGTGGAGACAATGTTTTTCGGAGAACAAATGCGGGTAAACAAACTCACGTGACCAGGGGGGGGAGAGAGACAGCTGCTCAGAGGTGAGAGGAGGGAAGGTGGAGGGAGGGAAGGTGTATGGAAGGGAAGGAGGGGTCTCGGGAGGTAGGGTAAGGAAGGGGAGGAAGCAGGAGGCAAATGTTTATTTAAGAGAGGGACGGTGTCAAGAGGGTGATTGGAGAGAGGACGAGGAGAAACAGGAGGGTGAGAATGCAGGTATAGGAGACCAGGGAATATGAAAGGGAGAGGAAGAGGTTTGGTTAAATTAGATTAGGTTAGGCTAGATCACCTTAGGTGTTCCGTGGTTCGATTGGTAGCGCACTCACCTCACATACTGAGGGTCTGGGTTTTGATCCCCGGCACGGGTGGAAACGTTGGGCATATTTCCTCACACCTCCTGCCTCCTGATCACCTAGCAGTAAGTAGGTACCTGGGTGTTAGTCGACTGGTGTGGGTAGCATCCTGGGGGTTGAAGCTTGGGTTATAAAACTGATCGCTGTAAAAAAATAGGTTAGCTTAGGTATAGTTGAGGTTACATAAACCTATAGATAACGATTTATTTATTCGCAAAAGACAAATTAAATAGATGCCGTGACACGTCTGGCAACGCAAAGGCTAAACATATCCAGGAAACGTTCATTAGTGGTGTCATTATTTGCACCAGCATCACTGGTGGTGCCAAATCGTGCACCAGCATCACTGGTGGTGCCAAATCGTGCACCATCACTGGTGGTGCCAAATCGTGCACCAACATCACTGGTGGTGCCAAATCGTGCACCAACATCACTGGTGGTGCCAAATCGTGCACCAACATCACTGGTGGTGCCAAATCGTGCACCAGCATCACTGGTGGTGCCACAATGGAGGCTGGAGTAATGGAAACGATATCGTAGACCTCGTCTCCACGCTGCTCGCTCTATGTATATCAACAGCTTCAAACCCAATTTCCAAATCAGAATGGAACTGGAAGGATTCCAGGATACTAGAATGTAAGTAAACACACACACACACACACACACACACACACTTTCATTTTTTGCTTTCTTTCTTGTGGGAAAACTGGAAACATTTCACATCAAATTGGCAATGAGAAAGAAATAGAAGGGGGCGTAAATTTTCAGCCTTATAGCCAATATTTAGTTTGTTTATATTAGGACTAGGGAGGGGAAGGAGAGAAGGGGGTGAGGGGGATAAGGGGGGAAAAGGGATCTATCTACCTGGAGGGGGTAGATCCCTTTCCGGAAAGATGGATGGGAGGGATGGAAGAGAAGAGAAGGAGAAAGGAAAACAATGATACTGAAGCAGTGGTGTGGATAGGAAATACTGACATGCGTACCAGCACTGGCATAGGATTAATAATAATAATAATAATAATAATAATAATAATAATAATAATATTATATTATTATTATTATTATTATTATTATTATTTATTATAACAATCCATAGGAATAACTCTCCTCGTTTTAATCAATTTCCTCAAGTTGCTGTGTAAATTCGCTTATGCTGTTGTGTAAATCCCCTCACGCTGCTGTGTAAATCCACTCACACTGCTGTGTAAATCCCCTCACACTGCTGTGTAAATCCCCTCACACTGCTGTGTAAATCCCCTCACACTGCTGTGTAAATCCCCTCACACTGCTGTGTAAATCCCCTCACACTGCTGTGTAAATCCCCTCACGCTGCTGTGTAAATCCCCTCACGCTGCTGTGTAAATCCCTTGTGGAAACTTCAATCACGAATCCTATTTATTTTAGCATAAAAATTTTACAGTCAAAATTGCCTTTAAAACATTGACTATGAAGTTGTCAATCCTGGGGAATAAAAGAGAGAGAGAAGAGAGAGAGAGAGAGAGAGAGAGAGAAGAGAGAGAGAGAGAGAGAGAGAGAGAGAGAGAGAGATGTCACTGTAACTCTCAAATTTATAAAAAATGTCTATTCAACATTCAGTTTATCCATGAAATTGATTCAGCGACAAGTTCCA
The DNA here is from genome assembly GCA_009830355.1 of Cherax destructor. NCBI lineage: Eukaryota > Metazoa > Arthropoda > Malacostraca > Decapoda > Parastacidae > Cherax > Cherax destructor. Next base: position 215,853 of record WNWK01000433.1, on the reverse strand, counting down.
ATCTCACGATCTCAGAGTCAGTGAGTCACTACAACCAGTCTCGAAGGTCACCTCACACTCCCACGATCGTTTTCACAGTCGCTGTCGATCAGTCTCACTGTCTCATACTCAACCTCACAAATAATCTCAACCAAACTCAGCCAGTCTCAACCAATCAATTTCGCAATCGTACAATATTATAAAGACTATTTAACACCTGTCAGTTTGTAAAGGAAGGAAGCTTTTATATATATATATATATATATATATATATATATATATATATATATATATATATATATATATATATATATATATATATATATATATAGAGAGAGAGAGAGAGAGCATGGGGTCCACCTCGAGCGCAAATTGTGGGACCCACAGCCTCGGAGATGTGGATAAAAGGCTTCGAGAAAAATATTTGGGTTTCTTCCTGAAGAATAGATATAAATAAATAAACACACACACACACACACACACACAATGATAACGAGAGCTTCGTCATCTATTTCTTGGTGGATCACCTTGTTGGACGGGGATTCTCGGGTGCTCGTTGGCTTCCGATCACTCCCGGAAGTCACTCTCGCATCACTGATTGGTCGGTTTAGAACCGGCATGCACTCAGAGGATTCAGGTCCACAAAGGTCAAAGGGGTCTAAATGTCGCTGCGATAGGGCAGTATTGTTCATAGTTATACATGCATTATATCATAATATGATCATTATAATATACTAAAGTATAGGTAGTACTATATATTTTTATAAATTATAAACGTAAAATATTAAAAAAATACTATTAATAAATAAATATATAAAATGAATAAAATTTTTTATATATATATAAGATATATAATAATATATATATATATATATATATATATATATATATATATATATATATATATATATATATTTATATATATATACTTTATAATCTCTGCAAACCCTCAGAGTCCAAATTATTTACACTGTGTCTGGCTCCCAGAGGATCAACCTGCAAATTCTGCATCAGAGTCCACAGTACTTACCATCTGGTTCTGGGTCCGCGATACAGAGTTTGCAGGTTCGAGTCCTGCTGTGAACTAATACTTTATCCACATTGGAGCTTATGGTCGTATGACGAGGTTTCCGCTGAGCTACCATCCATTTTAAACATTAATATTAATACGTGCAGCTTTAAGACTAATTTTATAGCCACTGAATAATTACACCTTGTAATAATAATAATAATAATAATAATAATAATAATAATAATAATAATACAATAATAATAATAATAATAATAATAATAATTATAATAAACCACCTCCACCCATTTCTTCCTTTCCACCATCCACTCCTATTCTACTGCCTGCCCTGCTATCCTCTCGTGTATGTTGCTCCTGCATGCTCCTCGTCCTTCTGTACTCCTGTACAAACACTCTGGCCAGCCAGCTGTCACCCTGGACAAGGGCGAGCCTCTTCTCACCCTCCTTAACATACCTGAAGTCATCTCTTGTAATTAAGAAGAGACGCAGAGCTTGTACCTGCTTGTACATGATCCTGCACATGTACTTGTATCTGCATCTATGTCTGTGTTGCTTGTACCTGTACTTGTGGCTGCTTCTACACTTATGCTTCCATATGCTTGTAATTCTACCTGCTATTTGTGCCATCTACCTATTTACTTCTAGCAGAAGAGGGTAAGTAGGTGTAGGGACATGCCTACACGTCTCCCCTCGCCTGAGTATTCTACTGCAGGTCACTTTCTACTCCCCATTCTTGGAATACTACCAACAACAGCAGTAGGCTAATAAAACTATTTTTAAATTTACATCATTAGGCAGGTGAGGGTCATTAAAGGGCTGCCTACCTGGAGCCTATCTGGAGGTCGTTCCGAGGGTCAACGTCCTCGCTGCCCATGCCTTGACCTTTGCATCATTAACTCTGAAGCAGGAATGAAAATACTCTTAGTATTATACACTGATAAACACCTCCCGGGGTACGTTTTCTAATCTGTAAAAGTCTATTTAAAGTTTAAGATTTTATATAAAATATTGCCATCATTCTTTTAAATCTTCGAAATAATATTTCAGCTTCTCAGATTTTCATTATCTAAATAATAACAACAAACCCCAATAATTTAGACTTAACTTCACACTCTCCTAAGGTCATTAAAGTAAGGTCATGAAATTTCCTAAGGCCATGAAATGTCGCGAAGCAGTTTACAAGCTGAGTAAAATTAACACCTTCTAATAAACACAGGAATTATATCTAACACTAGAGGTGGTAGCTCCCCATAATATATATGTCTTGCCGAATACGTCAAGCTAAAATTTGTGTATGCAATAATTTCGCAAAAATCATTCTGAACCTAAGGAAAATAATATATTTCATTGTGTTTGTTTATTATTATTAAATTATTGTAAACTTACCTAAAATATATTTAGTTTGATTAGGCTAAATTAAATTGCGCTTGTTATAATAAGACTAGGTAAGTTTTCTAAGGTTCTTTTGGTACAAAATTATTAATTTTTACATTAACATAATTGAAAAAAATATATCTTTAAACGTATAAGAATTTTTTTTTAGAAAAGATTTAATGTTAAATGAGTTCTTGATAATTGACAAGTTTTATATATATATATATATATATATATATATATATATATATATATATATATATATATATATATATATATATATATATATATATTATAATTATAATTATGAAACAAGAGAGCGAGAGGTTATAAGGAGAGGGGTTTCAGCCTCCTGTTCTCTGCTGGTAATGAACCATTACCAACACTTTCAGCTTCACCTCCGTCCGAGTCTCCTGCTGCTGCTGTTGCTGTTGCTGTTGCTGTTGCTGCTGATCCTGCTCCTGCTCCTGCTCCTGCTCTTCCAGAGTTCTCCATCCTTCCCTGCCGTGCTAGACATCACTACTGTTTACCCTGGCGCTTCTCGTCTTCCCGGAGCACCCGGGTGTTGACGGGGTATCCTGGCGCTGACAAATAGATTTATACACACGAATACACCCTAGCACATGCTTTACACACGTATACACAAACACACCTGTGTACACACATATATACATCACTCGCACATGCATACATTCTGGTACATGCATGCTTAGCTGTTTCCGTAGCTACACATAGGTGATATCATATGTTACACAAGCATACACATTCATGTATACAGACTTTCACATGCATACAGAGAATGGAATATTAATTCACTAACATAGAACACTTAACCACTCATTAACTATCCACCCACCTATCTAACAACCATACCGCCCAACCTATTACTCATCCAACCACCACCTCTAAACACTCCTGCCCATCCAATCACCATCCCACTCAACCACACAGTCAGTGCAAATAGTTCAGAGAACCGGCAAGTTGACAAATTAGACAAATGTGCAAAAACTTGGGTATATTTATTGAGGAAACGTTTCGCCACACAGTGGCTTCATCAGTCCATGCAAAGGAGAATGGCGAAGAACAGGAGGAGTTTGAGGTAACCAGTCCCTCAACCTTGAGTCGATGTAATCAGTCCATCAATCTTGAAAAGAATAGAGCATATGTACGAAGTGGCTTATATGCTGTAGACAGGTGAGGTGCAGCAGTTGTAGGTGGTATCACACTTGACAAATCCAATTGTGGAAGTAGGTCATGTTTAAAGGTCAGGAAAGTGAAGAATTCACTGTATTAAAACCCCAAGATGTGGCTGTGTCTGACAGGAATGTAGATAAATGATTCAGAGAACCGATAAGTTGATAAATTAGACAGTCAACCACACTACCAGTTACCACAACACACCATCCTATCTATCGAAATACACCATCCAGCAACAACCCCATCCACCCAACCACTCAGCAAGCCGTGATGCAACTCCCCAAACAGGCAGATATCATGTTAAATCAGAATTTCTGTAACATCCGCAATACATTGACTTCATATGACTTTAAGTCCAAACCGTGAGTTATATATTATGTATCATTCTTTTGTTTTGTGTGTGCTCACCTATATATGGTTGCAGGGTTTGAGTCACAGCTATCGTGTGTGTAAGTTGTGATTATGATATATGTACACACAGACACACAGACAGTCGTCACATACACAGATACACACACACATATATATATATATATATATATATATATATATATATATTAATATATATATATATATATATATATATAATATAATACACACATGGGGTTATAGTAATAATGTTGGCCCAGGAGCTACACTCCACCTGTCTCTTCCTTCATAACATGTGGATCTAGTCCAGCGGATATGGCCATTATTCAGGAATATCGTGTAGTAAGCGATTAAATCGTAGAAGCAATTTATTGAGAGTTGTGAATACAGTATTGAAGTATCGGGTGTATGGAGAGTCGTATACATGAACGGGAATGGTTGGGCGTGAGTCACACCTGCATACCATGGGCCAGTAGTCCTACAACAGTGCTCCTCTACTGTTATATTCCTAGGTTCTAACGGATTGCCTAATTGGCTAGCATGGATATACACAATATATGTTAATGAGGAGCGTGTGATGTCGGGAACTATACCGAGTATAACAGTGGTTTGACTAACAGTAATAATAATATTCTTTATTTCTACAAGTACATGATACAACTTATACAGACTTAGTCGACATCAGTTACATGTTATATAGAACGCTCCTTGCTATATAAAGCATTTCAGGCAAATTAGGTTAATTTTGTCCCTAGGATGCGACCCACACCAGTCGACTAAAACCCAGGTACCTATTTACTGCTAGGTGAGCAGAGACGGCAGGGGATCGAACAGCGTACCTCAGTGTGTGTGCTGAGTGCACTACCAACCGAGTTACGGGACACCTAGGGGCAACCCACTTAAGAGTTCTTTCGAACACACTGGCTGAGTCGGTAAAGTCATGGACGTACAATTGCAAGGGCGTCGGTTCTTTCTAAAGTACCCTTTATCCTATTCGCTACTTCCACCATACTCAAACACAGTAATGTTTGAGACTTCAAAAAACACCGTTCGAGACAATGACAGTTTTGCAAAGGCTGGAGAAATTGACACAAAGGCTTCCGGGGTTCGATCCATAGAACCAAGGATTGCAATATCGCTTGGGAGGAAAACCTCAAGTCCGATTGAATCAGCGTGGAGGTGAGTCAGAGTCGCCTTGTCAGATGTGGCAAGAGCGACACACCCTCCGGTGAAAGCTTTGTTGGTGAGAATGTCCCACGGTCGTGACGACGATACGTCTCGTCGCTGCTGCTGCTGCGAAGGACTCGACTCTTCCCTGCAGGTAAAGGCAAACTCAGAGGGAGTGAGGTCGTGCCTTTAATCTATAAATTAGACACATATGCAACATTTGGGTATCTTTATTGAGGAAACGTTTCGCCACACAGTGGCTTCATCAGTCCAATACAAAGTAGAAAGGTGTAAGGAGAGTAGGAGTTTTGAGGTTATCAGTCCCTCGGCCTGGAGTCGATGTGTTCAGTCCATCAATCTTGTAGAAAGTACAGCATATGTCCGTAGAGGTGGCTTATATACTGTAGTTAGGTGAGGTGAAGCAGCAGGAGGCGGGGTCATAGTGGTATCCACTAGTCGAAGTAGGTCTTCGTCCAAAGGTTGGACAAGTGTTGAAGAATTCGTTTGTATTAAGATCCCAAGATGTTGCTGTGTCAGACAGGGTGTAGAAGAATGGTTCAGAGAACCGACAAGTTATAAATTAGACACATATGCAACATTTGGGTATCTTTATTGAGGAAACGTGCCTTTAATCTCAGTCTCCGCCACATGACCTCTCCCAGGGAGCAGGTCAGTAAGAATCCCCCACTTATTGTAAGGGGTCACTCGTGTGCTCCGCTGACTCTGAGGTCATCATTTGTGTTGGCAATTTAGTGTACCTTATTACAAAGAAACAGAGGAACTGACTACCTAATAAGGCTGAGGGACTGACTACCTAATAAGGCTGAGGGACTGACTACCTAATAAAGATGAGGGACTGACTACCTAATAAAGATGAGGGACTGACTACCTAATAAGGCTGAGGGACTGACTACCTAATAAGGCTCAGGGACTGACTACCTAATAAAGATGAGGGACTGACTACCTAATAAAGATGAGGGACTGATTACCTAATAAGGCTGAGGGACTGACTACCTAATAAGGCTCAGGGACTGACTACCTAATAAGGCTCAGGGACTGACTACTTAATAAGGCTCAGGGACTGACTACCTAATAAGGCTCAGGGACTGACTACCTAATAAGGCTGAGGGACTGACTACCTAATAAGGCTCAGGGACTGATTACCTAATAAGGCTCAGGGACTGACTACCTAATAAAGATGAGGGACTGACTACTTAATAAATATGAGGGACTGACTACCTAATAAGGCTGAGGGACTGACTACCTAATAAGGCTCAGGGACTGATTACCTAATAAGGCTGAGGGACTGACTACCTAATAAGGCTCAGGGACTGACTACCTAATAAAGATGAGGGACTGACTACCTAATAAGGCTGAGGGACTGACTACCTAATAAGGCTGAGGGACTGACTACCTAATAAGGCTGAGGGACTGACTACCTAATAAGGCTGAGGGACTGACTACCTAATAAGGCTGAGGGACTGACTACCTAATAAGGCTGAGGACTGACACCTAATAAGGCTGAGGACTACTACCTAATAAGGCTCAGGGACTGACTACCTAATAAGGATGAGGGACTGACTACCTAATAAGGATGAGGGACTGACTACCTAATAAGGCTGAGGGACTGACTACCTAATAAGGCTGAGGGACTGACTACCTAATAAGGATGAGGGACTGAAAATCGGAAAATTACTTCTCCACTTCTTCCACTGTTGATAAATAAGACACTGGTGCAACACTTAGGTATCATTATTCTGGAAACGTTCCACCAACCAGCTGGCTTCTTCAGTCTAATGCAGAGAAACGGTAGAAGATGAGGAGGCGTGTGAGGTAATCAGTCCCTCAGCCTGGAGTCGATATGCTCAGTCCATCAATCTTGATAAAAGTGCAGCATATTCGCAGCTTTCGACCGAAGAAGTTTGCTAAACAGGCGAAACACTTAGTAAATATACCCATGTGTGTTGGTCATCAGTTTTATGTATTACAAGAAACTAAGCAATGCTACCATACCCGAAATAGCTCGGCATGATAGTGGCTTTGTTTAGACCAATCAAATTATGATATGTAAACACACATTGTAACCTTATCAAAGAAATAATAACTATTATTATTATTTACCCATTCGTGCCACAATGAGCCAATGGAAATAAGTCAGGCTGACTTTTTTTGGGGGCCAATCCTAGGTTACCAAATCTACGTAATTTATCTCTAATGTAAGCCTATAAATATTATGTATTTATTGCATCAATTACATAAATGCATAATAGCCTGTAAAACCATATGTAGAGAACTTGAATATCGCTTATCTTATTTTATCTTAATGACTCCCAAACATGCGGAGTCGGGTTGATCTCCGTGCAGTGTGAGGGAGGCGAGCGAGGTGAATAAAACTCTCGTTACTCTGTTGGTTTGTATTGCTAAAGTCATTGGTATTAACTGGGATGGGGGGGGAATGGTACCAAATGTAGGGGGTAGCTTTATTTTTTTTTGCACATTTTATTTTCTAAAGCCAGGAGCTGTTATCCTACCTTAGTTATTTTACAAGCTAAGAGCTGTTATCCTACCTCAGTCGTTTTACAAGCTAAGAGCTGTTATCCTACCTCAGTCATTTTACAAGCTAAGAGCTGTTATCCTACCTCAGTCGTTTTACAAGCTAAGAGCTGTTATCCTACCTCAGTCGTTTTACAAGCTAAGAGCTGTTATCCTACCTCAGTCGTTTTACAAGCTAAGAGCTGTTATCCTACCTCAGTCATTTTACAAGCTAAGAGCTGTTATCCTACCTCAGTCATTTTACAAGCTAAGAGCTGTTATCCTACCTTAGTTATTTTACAAGCTAAGAGCTGTTATCCTACCTCAGTCGTTTTACAAGCTAAGAGCTGTTATCCTACCTCAGTCATTTTACAAGCTAAGAGCTGTTATCCTACCTTAGTTATTTTACAAGCTAAGAGCTGTTATCCTACCTTAGTTATTTTACAAGCTAAGAGCTGTTATCCTACCTCAGTCGTTTTACAAGCTAAGAGCTGTTATCCTACCTCAGTCATTTTACAAGCTAAGAGCTGTTATCCTACCTCAGTCGTTTTACAAGCTAAGAGCTGTTATCCTACCTCAGTCGTTTTACAAGCTAAGAGCTGTTATCCTACCTTAGTTATTTTACAAGATAAGAGCTGTTATCTCATCTCAGCTCCTGTTAAAATCTAACCATATCTAAGGTATTTTGTCAACCCTGAGAGTTGACTCTTTAATACTCATTAATATTGTTAAATATAGATCCTTCTTCAGTAGTGTGTGGACGCTAGCCACTCTTTCCTTGGTTACGTGATAGAAGAGTGGTGGCCCAGGAGCTACCCTTCCCCTGCGTCTCTCGTCAAGAGAACCGTCCACCTAACAGATGCAGGTTGAACAATGAAAAAAAAACAGCAACTCGGCCGACAAATCAAATGGCGGTGGTAGTGGTGGTGGTTGAGATTGTAGGGGTGGTGGTCGTGATGATTTTGGTGGTGGTAGTGATGGTTGTGATTGCTGTGGTGCTGGTGGTAGTGATAGCTGTGAGTGCTGTGGTGCTGGTGGTAGTGATAGCTGTGAGTGCTGTGGTGCTGGTGGTAGTGATGGTTGTGATTGCTGTGGTGCTGGTGGTAGTGATAGCTGTGAGTGCTGTGGTGCTGGTGGTAGTGATGGTTGTGATTGCTGTGGTGCTGGTGGTAGTGATAGCTGTGATTGCTGTGGTGCTGGTGGTAACATAGGAAAGAAGGAATACTGGCTGTTTTTGCTGTGGTGCTGGTGGTAGTGATAGCTGTAATTGCTGTGGTGCTGGTGGTAGTGGCGATGCTGACGGCGATAGTGGCTAGTACGGTGATTTGTAAACTTGTAGTTTCTACATGAGTACATTAAAATGATGTTACTGTCTCGTGATTGACGTCAGGAGGATCGAGCCTCCAACTAGAGTTTAGGCTCTTTACACAACCTATAAAATATACAAATGTTCTTTCAATACCTCGAAATTCTTCCTGAATACGGAATCTTAAATCTGGAAAAAGTAAAGGCCCTGTACGTTATGTCCCCCTCGGCATCCAATACTGAAACAGTATTGGACTGGCAAGGCTTCTGATTGGCTGGAGTCGTATGACTTGCTAAGTCAAGCTCTCTGATTGGCTTTTGACGCATGACGTCAGCCTTTTCATTCTGCTCTGAACAATAAGACTATTTATCTGCATAAATGCATTAGTTGAGTGGGAAGTGTGGCAAGTATAATGTTGGGGAAAGTTAGACCGATTTATATTAAAAATATACGAGTTTCATGCGAGGCTCTCTGATTGGCTGAGATTAATGACTTACGTATGTCGTGTTCAGTGAAGTTTCTGATTGGCTGAGGCTAATGACTTACGTATGACGTGTACAGTGAAGTCTTCGACACGTTATGGAGTAGTCATGGGTAACAGGCACTGAGCAGACATACCCAGCAACAATAATCGTCTTACAAAAAAAAAAAAAAAGAGAAAACTATTATTGAATGTTGTTGAAAATCTCAAGGAACTGGAGGTGATAAAAGCCATTAGTCTTAAAGTATCTGGGGGAAAAGCTTTTGATAATTGAGTCCAATTTCCTGGAAGGGAAAGAGTACTGAGCGGGGGGCGTGATACCGCTAATGCGGTTTTGAGTTTAAAGCTTGCCTTATCTGGCGTTGCTGGGCCGCTCACGGCCTCGTTAAACAATAAATAAACGAATAAATCACTGGGAAACAGAGGAAGTTCACGTATAGACCCACACACGTCTACTAAAGTCTGTATATTACTACAGAAGTCTACAAACCTCTACAGTAACTCTTAAACGCTTAAAAGGCATGTCGACTTTAGGTTAAGGAGCGACCCAGGAGTTAGAGCATTATTTTTTTTTTAATCCTCAGCAAGTAAGGTGGTAGAATAGTCTCTTAGGTGGGTAGGAGGGAATAGTCACACAGGTGGGTGGGAGGGGATAGTCACACAGGTGGATGGGAGGGAATAGTCACACAGGTGGGTGGGAAGGTATAGTCACACAGGTGGGTGGGAAGGGATAGTCACACAGGAGGGTGGGAAGGGATAGTACTAGTCAAACGCAATGAGGAACCAGAAGAAACTACCACAATCAGCCACAAACTACCACACTTGGCCACAAACTACTATAACTATCCACAAACTACCATAATCAGCCACAAACTACCACAATTGGCCACAAACTACCACAATCAGCCACAAACTACCAAAATCAGCCACAATTGGCCACAAAACTACTATAACTATAAACAAACTACCACAATCAGCCACAAACTACCGCAATTAACCATAAAGTTACCCAGAAAACACGTTGCTAACGAGCGAATTTAACGAGACACTTGCAGTGGTTGCCCCTGCGGAGGACAGACACCACGTGTGCCGGATAGGAATTATGCCGAGGAACGGGATAGGCTAATTATGGAAGCAATGAAAAATTCTCTTGTGCTTAATTTTAGCCTTTGTCAGATCTTTTGTTTCTCTCTCTGTCTCTCTCTCATCCTATTACGATGAGTAATACCTCGTTGTATTATCTCTTGTATTTCCCATCATGCACAATTTCCTATTTTTTGTCAACAGATTCTATTTCCTGTTTTTTTGACCCATTTATTATGGGTTTCCTAATATAAGCTTTTCCAAATATTATCGCCCTATTATGTGTCCACATTAAAACCATTTACCTATTATGCCCCATTTCGCTTGTTCATTATCCTGTTGGTTCCCTTCATCCGTTTATGTTTTGCAACTCCCTATTTCCTCATTCTTTGGGCTGATTATTTTTTCCTTATTATATTTACTTGCTACCTTTATTTCTCAATTACTTTATTACGTATGTTAAATGTCGTCTCGCATCACATGAGTATTTATATTACCTATCTAATGTATCCCATTATATCTCCCTACTGTAGAAATTTTGTCTCTTCCCTATTTCTTGGGCTTATTTTTCCTCTATTTCTCTGCCCTATTTTTTTGCCATATTTTCTCTTCCCATCCCCCCCATTTATCTCCCCCATTTCTCTTATCTGTTGCTTCATCGTGAGTGACAAGAATTGAGGTTGAGATTGTGTGTGTGTGTGTGTGTGTGTGCTTACCTAGGTGTGGTGGCATGGGTCACTTCCACAGCTTCTGGGCCCCACTTGAGGCCTACCATACTTGCACTAAAAATAATTCCTGAAATCAATAAGAAAATTTTTGTTTTCTTCCCAATGGCACTTTCACCTTTTATAGTTTCCTCTGTGTTAACATGCTCTTGGTGCTCCCATTTCAGACGAGCACCAGTTCCTACGAGTATCTTGCATGTTGTAATCATGTGCTCTCCGTGTCTATCTCTACTGCAGAGTCTTCAGGCTCAATTCCCGGCTGGTTAACCTTCAATTAATTGCCTCAGTCGAGTCCAGCCATTCGGTCCTATCATATCCACACGAGAAAATGTGTCTGGAGATCGCACTCGCTACCCAATGAACCAGCTGGTCCAGTTCTTGTGATTCACTTGGATCTACAGACTTATGTATGCCATTCATACTCTGGTCCTTCCCTTGTGGAAAAGTTCTAGACCACTCTGTCGATGCCTGTTTCTTGATAATGGTCTACGGCGGACCGAAACGTATTCAAAGGTTTCCTCTCCAAATTGTGATTTGTTCCAGTCACCATGGGATTGTGGCATTATTTCTTCGGTACCGTACGCCGTAATTCCGTCTTTTACCTGACTTTTTGCGCTGCCAGTGATGTGTGGTGCAGTTCCCTTTTTTCCGTCGTAGTTGATTCTCTTCAGCTAGAAGACCTGATTTGCTTGCAACACCTTAATGGTTCTTGGTTACCGTGCCCCCTTTCTGGCTGGCTGGCTGGCTGGCTGGCTGGCTGGCTGGCTGGCTGGCTGACTTGCTTGCTTGCTTGCTTGCTTGCTTGCATGTTGGCTGGCTGGCTTTCTTGCTTATTTGCTTGCTCGCTGACTGGTTCAGTAACTAGCCTTCTGGTTGTTTAACCAGCTAGCTATGTGGCTGACTTGCTGACTGGCTGGTTCACTTACTAACCAACTAAGTGACTGGTTGGCTGAGTGGCTGGCTGGTTCAGCAACTGACTGGTTGGCTGAGTGGCTGGCTGGTTCAGCAACTAACTGGTTGGCTGAGTGGCTGGCTGGTTCAGCAACTGACTGGTTGGCTGAGTGGCTGGCTGGTTCAGCAACTGACTGGTTGGCTAGCTGTTTGTCCCATCCGCCTGGCTAAGTGGCTGGGTTCCGCTGGCTGCTCCTGGCTGACGCAGATAGCATCACAACGCCGAGAAATGGACCAATAAACAACGAGCTCGCCTCTTTAAAGTCTTGTAAGTGCTGCCGATTATACATGTCCCACAGGACTGTGTGTGTGTGTGTGTGTGTGTCCAAGAGGGCAGGGAAAAACAGAGTGCGGCTTGAACTGCCTTCTTGGAAATTCTCTTTAAGACAGAAAGAGGAGGTGAGGTCCAAGAGGCTGCATAATATAATAGATTCTTCTCTCCGTCCTTCCACTCGTCTTTCCGCTTTTCTATTTCTTCCTTATTGCCTTTTAGAGTCCGTGTGTGTGTGTGTGTGTGTGTGTGTGTGTGTGTGTGTGTGTGTGTGTGTGGTTCCTTCCAAAAGTTTTTAATGTAATTTACGGTCATGCACTTGAGTGAGATAAATTTTCCTACATTAATCAAGATTTGGGAGGATTTACTGTTCTGGCATTATTTTACATCATTAACTAGAGTACATACCAATTTCCAACGTAATTTAAGACTTGCTAAGATTATATTTTTAGATTACACAAGATTATATTTTTAACTTATGCAGGATAAGACAAACTTGTACTTACAACGAATATTTTCAATATACTTTGGTAAAAAAATAAATAATAGTTACGAGGCGAGATTAATACTGATATAGCGAGAGGGGGGGGGGGAGGAAAGAGAAGAAATTCTGAAGAGAGTTTTTTTGGGTAGGCTGCCTAAATTGTATTAGCATAAGTGAGTAAAAATCTTAAGTGATAATTAAGACTTATGCTAATACCTGCATTAGACTTAGGTACGTGAAATTCTCACAGTCTGGACCGGCCTTATTAGGCGCCCGTGAAAGCTGCTTCTTCGGGTCCGCCCAAGTTTCAACACATTAGAAGATACTTCGCACATTTTCATTGCGGCTTTGAACTTTGATAATCTTTTTCTAAAACTCTCGCTTCTCTGGAAAAAAAAAAGTTCTCGAGCTCCAGTTATTGAAGAACACTTCATAGAACACTGCTGTTCACTCAAAGGCTTTCGTTAAGTTCAAGTTCTCAGATGTCTGGATGACGGGATTTAAGTTTTTCCCACTTGGAAGGGGGAGAAAAAAGGCGAAGCTTCAAAGGCGTTCATCTCAAGCGTAAGTTCTTGTCACTCTTAAAACATTTGATTATTTCCTCTGCGAAGAACCTTACAAGTGAATTAGCCATAATAGAAGCTGAAACCCGTTAAGACAAGGGAGATGTAGTCGAGCTCTCACTCAGTCATGGAGAGCGAGATGTAGAGGGAAGAAACAGAGTGAAAATGAGGGAGAAGAGAGGGAGAGGAAGAGGAAGAGGGAGAGAATTAGGGAAAAGGAGGAGGTAGGTGGGAGGGAGGTACTGAAAGACCAAGGACCCTTTTAATTCAATCCTGCAAAAGCCGTCTGGAGGCTGATTCTAGCATCCCTTTGTTAATTATGGACGTAATGAATATCTCGTGTGCTGGGTTCTTGCCGCTTTCACAGCTTCCAGTTTTTTTTTTTTGGGGGGCCCTAGTTATTTGTCTCATTCCTCTTTTATCTTTATTATCTTTCCCTCTCTCTCTTTTTCTACCTCTTATTTAACAGGTCCTCACCCACCACCGCCACCCACATTGTGAACGACATGACGGAAGGAATAGACTCCGAAGTGTCCCTGTTTGCAGATGATGTGAAATTGATGAGAAGAATTTAACCGGACGAGGACCAGGCAGAACTACAAAGGGATCTGAACAGGCTGCAGGCCTGGTCCAGAAACTGGCTCCTGGAGTTCAACCCCACCAAGTGCAAAGTCATGAAGATTGGGGAAGGATAAAGAAGACCACAGACGGAGTACAGTCTAGGGGGCCAGAGACTACAAACCTCAGTCCAGGAAAAGGATCTTGGGGTGAGTATAACACCGGGCATATCAACTAAATAACTGCTGCAGCATACGGGCGCCTAGCAAACCTAAGAACAGCATTCCGACATCTTAATAAGGAATCATTCAGGACCCTGTACACTGTGAACGTTAGGCCCATATTATATTGGAGTATGCAGCACCAAGTATGTAAGGAAACTAGAGAAAGTGCAAAGGTTTGCAACAAGACTAGTCCCGGAGCTAGAGAGGTTAAGGGAAATCGACCTATCGACACTGGTAGACAGAAGAAATAGGGGGATATGATAACGACATATAAGATACTGAGAGGAATCGACAAGGTGGACAGAGACAGAATGTTCCAGAGATGGGACACAACAAGAAGGGGTCACAGTTGGAAGTTGAAGACTCAGATGAATCACAGGGATGTTAGAAAGTATTTCTTCAGTCGCAGAGTTGTCAGGAAGTGGAATAGTCTGGGAAGTGAGGCAAGATCCATACATAGCTTTAAGAAGAGGTATGATAAAGCTCATGGAGCGGGAAGAGTGACCTAGTAGCGGCCAGTGAAGAGGCGGGGGCAGGAGCTGTGAATCGACCCCTGCAACCACAACTAGGTGAGTACAACTAGGTGAGTACCCACACACACGCGCAAAACAATCACTCTCTCTTGAACACTGACTGACAGTACAATCAATTGTGTGATAAATCAATATATTTTACTACTAAAAATAAGATACCAGGAACATTAAGCAAATATCCTAAATTCGCTTGTAACAGATAATAGATAAAATTGTAGGTAAATATCCATATGTACTCCTGATATCCCTTTGAGGCCTAGTTCAAGCTTTTTCTCTATCCACATACCCCTGGGCTACCGTCCCAAAAGATGGAAATGAAGTGCGCGTTACACTAGCCGCGTCGGGGGCAAAATCTAAACTCTAACATGTTAAATTAATTCAATACGAATTTTTAGCGCATGTTTGAGTGCAAGAGCGTGGCGTTAAATTAACCTGGGAGGTGGAAAGTCGGATATTTGGGCAAACAGCACTAGTGGCATCACCGGTAGCAGCACCAGCAGCAGCACCAGCAGTAGTACCAGCAGCAGCACCAGCACCAGTAGCAGCCCACCACCACCACCACCACCACCACCACCAGTAGCACCAGCACCAGCACCAGTAGCAGCAGCACCAACACCAGTAGCAGCAGCAGCAGCACCACCAGCACCAGTAGCAGCAGCACCAGCACCAGCACCAGTAGCACCAGCACCAGCACCAGTAGCAGCAGCACCAACACCAGTAGCAGCAGCAGCACCACCACCAGCACCAGTAGCAGCAGCACCAGCACCAGCACCAGTAGCACCAGCAGCACCAGCAGAAGTTCTAGATTCAACAGTTCCCTTTCTTTCTACCTCATTCCCTCTCTTTCTGTCTCCTTCCCTCTCTTCCTACCTCCTTCCCTCTCTTTCTACCTTCTTCCCTCTCTTCCTACCTCCTTTCCTCTCTTCCTACCTCCTTTCCTCTCTTCCTACCTCCTTCCCTCTCTTCCTACCTCCTTCCCTCTCTACCTACCTCCTTCTCTCTCTTCTTCCTTCCTTTCCTCTCTTCCTACATCTTTTCCTCTCTTCCTACCTCCTCCTCTCTATTCCTCCCTCTTTTCCTCTCTACCTACCTCCTCTCTCTTCCTACTTCCTTCTCTCTATTCCTCCCTCTTTTCCTCTCTACCTACCTCCTCTCTCTTCCTACCTCCTTCTCTCTATTCCTCCCTTCTTTCCCTTCATCTCTTCCTCTTTCCTTCTCTCCCTCCCTCCCTCTCACTTCTAATGTTTGGGAGAGTCATTAAAGTGCCAAATGACTCTCCATCACCCGGGAAGATACTAATATCTTTATCGTCTCGAAATTCAGTAGACAGCCTGGGTCTACTGCCTT
The DNA here is from genome assembly GCA_009830355.1 of Cherax destructor. Taxonomy (NCBI): domain Eukaryota; kingdom Metazoa; phylum Arthropoda; class Malacostraca; order Decapoda; family Parastacidae; genus Cherax; species Cherax destructor. The sequence goes on along the minus strand of WNWK01000433.1, from coordinate 199,679 downwards.
CCCTCCCTCCGTCTACCCCTCCCTCCATCATACCAACCTCCCCACCATCCCAGTAACCATCCCACCATCTCCTTCCCTCTTCTTAATCTCCCATCCATTCCCTCCATCCTCCATCACTCCCTTCCAACTCCCAAAACACCTCTCTTCCACAACCAATACCATAAACCTTCATGTTTTATTAGGAATCGGAGTGTTCAGGTGTGTGTGTGTATGTGTGTACTCACCTAATTGTGGTTGCAGGGGTCGAGACTCAGCTCCTGGCCCCGCCTCTTCGCTGTCCGCTACTGGCTCTCTGCTCTCCCTGCTCCATGAGCTTTATCATACTTTGTCTTAAAACTATGTATGGTTCCTGCCTCCACTATATCTTTCTCTAGACTATTCCACTTCCTGACTACTCTGTGGCTGAAGAAATGCTTCCTAACATCCCTTTGACTCATCTGAGTCTTCAGCTTCCAGTTGTGTCCCCTTGTTTCTGTGTTCCCTCTCTGGAACATATTGTCACTGTGTGTGTGTGTGTGTGTGTGTGTGTGTGTGTGTGTGTGTGTGTGTGTGTGTGTGTGTGTGTGTCCGGGTGTGTTAAAATTATTAGCAGAATAAGATCGTACACAATGGCATGTATGCGCGTCAATCTTATTCTAACTAGTGTGTGTGTCCAGCGAGGCTCTGTAAGAACCACCATCATCCATCATCTCTCCGCATGAAGTGAGAATCAATGGCTTTAATTGAGACTTTAGAAGAGACATCGTGCACCTGCTTCACCACCACCACCATTGCTACCACCACCACCACCACCAATAAAACCACCACCACCACCACCACCACCACCAATACCACCACCACCACCAGGGAACTACAACCAGGGGACTACAACCAGGTGATTACAACCAGGGGACTACAACCAGGTGACTACAACCAGGGAACTACAACCAGGTGATTACAATAAGTGGAATACAACCAGGTGACTACAGCCCGGTGACTACAACCAGGTGACTACAGCCCGGTGACTACAACCAGGTGACTACAGCCCGGTGACTACAACCAGGTGACTACAGCCCGGTGACTACAACCAGGTGACTACAACCAGGAGACTACAACCAGGGGACTACAACCAGGGGACTACAACCAGGGGACTACAACCAGGGGGCTACAACCAGGTGATTACAATAAGTGGAATACAACCAGGTGACTACAACCAGGGGACTACACCCAGATGATTACAACCAGGGGATTACAACAAGGTGATTACAATCAGGGGGACTACAACCAGGGGACTACAACCAGGGGACTACAACCAGGGGACTACAACCAAGGGAACTACAACTAGGGGAACTACAACCAGGTGAACTACAACCAGGGGAACTACAACCAGGGGAACTACAACCAGGGGACTACAAAGAGGTGATTACATTCAGGTAACTACTTTCATTAAAAATAGACATAATCAGAGCTTGTCAAACAATGATTGAAGGTGGATTAACACGACTGATGTCGGGTGTTAAATGTGCAGAAGTACATTGTGAGTCAGAATTTAGGTTTTATAGATTATTATAATATATTAATTAAAGTGTGTCGAGTGCAAAATGGATTCTGCAGCTGTCTTTTAACAGTGTCTTAAAAAAAAACTTATACAAAGTATATACCGGAATTAAGAATTAAGAGCAGTGAAGAGAGACCAGAAGATGCTTTGCTGAAAGCTGAGAGATGAGATGATACTAGAGAATGTACACAGGTAAGGTTAGGTTAGGTTAGGTTAGATTAGGTAAGGTAAGGTAAGGTAAGGTTAGGTTAGGTTAGATAAGGTAAGGTTAGGTTTGCCAGGAAACAGGACAAGTGCATCCTGACGCGGGTCTTAGTTATATGATGACCCGCAGCTGGAGCTTTTGGTCATCTGACAGAGGCCTTTCCCTGGCTTACCCCTCCACCCCTTTAAAAATTAGGGTTAGAATTATAACCATATACATATACTAGGAACGTTTGGAATCACTAGATATGAAAGCATTTTCAGTTTCCGGGAATCCATGAGAAACACCTTGCCACATGAGGGATGAGATTACTGACCAACCATGCTGTGATGCATATGCTGGCCAGCGGACCGCCAGCAGCAACAGCCTGGTTGACCTGACAAGCCTCCAGACAAACCTGGCCCAAAGCTGCCAAAGAATCGGTGCAAAAACAAAAGATTAAGGGACGTTTCCCCTTTTATATAGTCGATCATTATTATATAGTCAAGGAAGCGCTATAACCGTAGGGGTCATGCAGCGCCTGGTGAATGGGAGACAATGAAGTTTTGACGCAAGGAAAGAGAGAGGGGTAGCTTCAGTTCCTTGGATCAAGTGCATATACGTGAAGTGCTTAACAAACAGAATAACTGACGAGGGAAATGAGCTTCAGAAGGAGAGTGAGCGACTCCGTATTGAAAAATAACTGATATAAAATAACTGGTATATTAAAAATAACTATGGTATATTAAAAATAAATATGGTATATTAAAAATAACTTTGATATATTAACTAAGATGTATTATTCTCCAGGTAAACTCCAGGTATTAAAATAACTATATATTAAAATAACTACGATATATTAAAATAACTATCTTGTATTAAAACTGTTATATTAAAATAACTATGATGCAATTTAAAAAAAAAACTTTACAATAGACGCTAATGTTTTCGTTATCACAAATAAGTAATTACACACACACTGAAAAAAGTATTAGAATTTTTTTATTTAGTTTTGTGTGAAGTTTAGTAAAAAGGCATTTTTGCATTTTCTTCCTTTACATTTTTCAAATATATTTATGCGAGGAAGAATTTTGGTATTGATAAAGATGAAGCTTCCCTGATATATATATATATATATATATATATATATATATATATATATATATATATATATATATATATATATATATATATATATATATATACATATATATATATATATATACATTATATATATATATATATATATATATATATATATATATATATATATATATATATATATATATATATATAATGAATAACTACACTGCACTAGCCAGGGATCGAACCCATGATGCTTTGGCATGTCTCATGATGAGCGAAAATGCACAGTGGTTCAGTGGACTAGAGCGTCATGTGTTTTCGCTCATCATGAGGCGGGCCAAAGCATCATGGGTTCGACCCCTGGCTAGTGCAGTGTAGTTATTGATCAATACCACTCGTTCGTGGTTACAATAATATATTATATATATATATATATATATATATATATATATATATATATATATATATATATATATATATATATATATATGTATATATATATATATATGCAAGACAAGCCAATGGGGGTAGAAATCTTTAGCTTAAGTACTTTCACAATTCTCAGTGCGTCATCAGGAGCTATGCATTGTTGCAAGGCTAGTGTTGCATCCGGCACTACCACCATCCCCATCCCCTCCATATAGGGTAAGAGGATTTTGAGAAGTCAAGAATTATGAAATTAGAAGATATAATAGACCGCTCCAAGCTTTTTCTAGCCGTTTAGAACAGGTCAAGGGACTTGAGAAAATACGTTTCTCAGTGGATACTATATATGTGGATTGCTATTATTCTGTGTAACCTTTTTAATTAATAAAATAAAGGGAATGAATGTACTCTTTGTTCGTTTAAATGCCCTGTTCAGGGGTACTCGAGTACCCTATAGATATGTTGATATTCCGATATTTAAGCAGTCATGTAGTAGGCAAGTAAAGTGAGGCAGCAGTAGGAATGTGAGGCAGCAGTGGAAAGATGAGGCAGCAGTAGGCAGGTAAATATTTCAGATAGCCTTATAAAATACATCCACAACACCCAAACCTTCTTAATCTGGATATATATTCAATGAGAGGTATCCCCCCTCAGGGATACACAAACGCTGCGTCCCTTAACTTCAGTCTCAGCCATCCCTCCTCAGGGATACACAAACGCTGCGTCCCTTAACTTCAGTCTCAGCCATCCCCCTCAGGGATACACAAATGCTGCGTCCCTTAACTCTTCTCGACACCCAGAATCCTTCCCTACAGAGAACAACATATCCCCCACCATTACACTTGGAGGTACATCTCACTCTCTAATTCTCTCGTTTACCGACCTCCACCATTATCTAACCAGTAAGTTTTTTTATTAAACCGCATCATTCCTGCTATATCAGACCCTCATATTCAGTTTATAATATACACAAGTTTTCAGCGGTGACATTTTTATCCAACTTTCCCGACGAAGACTGGAACTGGCATCAGATTTCTTTCTCCCACATTCTGAATTATCTTCGTACTGAGATACCTTCATGTTGCAGATCTGGGTTATATAAAGGTGGCGAATTGTGATATTAAATTGGTCTCGTGTGACTTTTACAGCGAGAATGTACTCGCGTTAGTCACAGAATGTCGAGAAAAAACTAGGAAATGCTGTAAATATATCCGGGGAGGAGGGACTCCTGGCTATTAAGACATTGTAAGAAGAGAGATTTGGGATGCAAATTTATGGGAGTCAGTTTCAGTTAGAATGAGAATAAAGTAATTGTTTTGCTCTGACAATGAAGGAAGAATTAGTATGAATATTTTTAATATTATTGCTGTTAGTAATATTACCTGGAGTTTACCTGGAGACGGTTTCGGGGGTCAATGCCCCCACGGCCTTGTCTGAGATATTATTGTTAAAAATCATTTTTGCTTTTATTATTATTATTATTATTATTATCATTCATGAAAATGCAAGTGAGCTCTCAGAATCTTTTGAGACAAATGCATAAAATGTAAGCAACGAAAATGTGGTAAGTAATCAGTATTATCACATCTGTGAAATAATGCAAATAATGTTCACTCATGTACTGGGAAATACACGAGGCTCACATCCAAGATATTCATACATCAGAGTCTTGTGTTTTTGTGAAGTATACTTTGGCTTTTGTAATATGGAAGAATGAGCTTCTTCAGCCCGTCATGAGGTTTAAGCTTTTGTTGAGGGATATTGCAATACTTCTCCATGCTGAACCTGTCCAGCTTCTCCATGCTGACCCTGTCCAGCTTCTCCATGCTGAACCTGTCCAGCTTCTCCATGCTGAACCTGTCCAGCTTCTCCATGCTGAACCTGTCCAGCTTCTCCATGCTGAACCTGTCCAGCTTCTCCATGCTGAACCTGTCCAGCTTCTCCATGCTGAACCTGTCCAGCTTCTCCATGCTGAACTTCTCTATCTCCTTCAGATCCAAAGAGACATCTTTACATCTCTTCTCCATACAGGGGTCGCTGTATCATGGTTAGAAACTATACACCAAGATTCCAGTGAGCAGCATCCACAAATTGACCTGTAACGTGGATGTGTGTACTGGAATTAATAGTATTCCTCTGACACCTCTTTATATATCTCCTGTTTTTTATACTGACTAACTTTCAAGTGCGTTTTCTGAGGATTTGGTTTTCGAATTATTTTGCAAGCCGATCTGCCTATGTGATAGATTTTTTTAGTGTACCGTATGTGAATTAATCTGTCTGTCTCTCTGTCTCAGACAATACTACTTGTTGCACATGTGTCTATCCTAACAACCCGGTGTACAATAGGAAGTTGACAAGACACATGTGCAATACATGAGTATCTTTAATGGCTTCTTCAGTCAAATACAGGTTAACACAACACAGAAGACAGCAGCAGTAGTTTCGACGTGATCAGTCAAGTCCGTCACCCTTGGTTGATGGTGAGGTCTTGGAGGGACTGAGTTGCTCTCTCTCTCTCCTCTCTCTCTCCCCCACCTGTAGCTTGCATGGTATACCCACATTCGCTCTGGTGTTATCGGGCGGCGCTGGGCGGTAAAGAAGCACAGGTTCGCACTGGTGTCTGGTCCTTCCACCGGAGTTAAGGTCGGCGCTACAGTGGTGGCGGGTCTCGAATAAGGTCCTTATCGCAGCCCTGCCCCTACACACCCCCACACTCTGGTATTATAAGCATATCAAACCCATTTATCAGCTTCTGAGGAAGAGAAACAGAAACATGGTTTATTATCTCTCTCTCTCTCTCTCTCTCTCTCTCTCTCTCTCTCTCTCTCTCTCTCTCAGCTGTTCTTATATTAATAATTTCATATGAAAATAAATAAAAAAATAATTATTCAACTCAAATAACAAAACTAAAAACAAGAATCGATGTGAATTTCTCACCAGAAATGGGAAATAATTACCTGATACGAATTATATAATCGTGGAAGTAAAACACTTTGTGGTTTATGCCATTTTATTGAGACGTTTCGTCCACCGGGGTCTTCAATTGGTGAGAACAGATAATGTCCCTGATGGGCGAAACATCTCAATAAACACATACTTCTCAGTAATAAACAGCTGTCGAGGAATAAACAGAAGGGTGGACGAAGGGCTCGAACTGTGGTCCGTAAATTGGGAGTCCGACGCTCTTCCGTCTCAGTATTTAATACCACTGATATACTATTATGTTCTGGTCTTAGTACATATGGAAATTGGTTAATTATTTGAGTCTGGTATGTTTTTGAAGCTCTGGGAGTGAGGTTCCCACCTCACTGTACTTCTTTGAAGAACAAGGACACCACGCACTGTTTCTTTATTAGCGACCGTCTTTGTTAGGGCAAATAAACCTGTAGCTTCAAGGGACTCCAAGTGAAATAAGATATTGATTGACTTTATTGGGTGATTCTTTTCATGTGTCACCTCAGGAACATTGTAATTTTGTTTATGTATCCGTAACGTAAATTGTTACGTGTAGTGAGTACCCTCAGCTCGTCTGGTGCACTGTCGTTCCCACTGCACCTCATTCACGAACCCTCTCATAATAAATACTTTCTTGTAAAACTGTTTCTCTTTCTTTCCACCGCCACCAACACCATCACCGCCACCATCACCATCACCGCCACCACCGCCACCATCACCATCACCGCCACCACCGCCACCAACACCATCACCGCCACCATCACCATCACCGCCACCATCACCATCACCACCACCACCGCCACCATCACCGCCACCACATCCACCATCACCGCCATCACCGCCATCACCGCCGCCACCACCACCACCACCACCACCACCACCACCACCACCACCACCAGGGAGTCTAAATGTAGCCATGTGATCACTGGTTCCACGAGGCTCCTCATATTTGATTTTCTTTGTCTTCTTCACTTAGGGGAAGAGACCAGGTCCGTCTTGCTGCTTCATTAACCCTCGTAGCCCTTATTGGCTCTGGCAATTTTCCATTATTGCCTATTCGTAATTACCTTTACTTGTGTACCATATATATATATATATATATATATATATATATATATATATATATATATATATATATATATATATATATATATATATATATATATATATATATTGCAGATTATTACTCTAAGACAGGGAACGGGTGGAGGTCGAACCTAGGCAAGACAGTCATAAAACTGGACTCTGAACCTCTCATCACTTGATTCTATACTGTGAAACCCTCTTCAGTATCCTTTCGGCACCTCTTTTTCTTTATTTTTTTTTATATAATTTAAGGCATCCTTTTGTAATCTTATTTGTAGCTATGTCTCTTGTTTTTTCGTGTCAGTCAGTGAGGACATGTCTAATAATTTCAGCCTTGTGTTCTATTACTATATTTTACCTCTCGAAGCAGTTCAGAAGATGCATGAATGTGAGTGTGTGTGTGTGTGTGTGAGTGTGAGTGTGAGTGTGTGCGGGTGTGTGTACTCACCTAATTGTGGTTGCAGGGGTCGAGACTCAGCTCCTGTGTGTGTGTGTGAGTGTGTGTGTTTGAGTGTGTGTGTGTTTGAGTGTGTGTGTGTGTGTGTGTGTCAGACCGGTATCGGGGCGCTTGAGAAAGACTGTCACGTCTTGCTAGTGTGTGTCTCCAAGGAGCTGCTACAAAGGAACATATACTCGCCTGTAATGCAGTTCCCACGGATGCTTTTCATGTGCAAATGTCTTGGTATTGCGGGGCAGAGGAGCGCTTAATCGCCTCCCACTACTTCCTTTATTCTGCTTTTTATTTCAGTAATGTGCTCTAAGGGGTCTTTTGTTCAGGCTAAATTTGTTAATAGGAATTGTTTATGATATACACTATTATGCGATATATATATATATATATATATATATATATATATATATATATATATATAACATGTGTGTGTGTGTGTGTGTGTGTGTGTGTGTGAAATAGTGTGATATATACATATGTATCCCTTCTTCTTTAGTCTTCGTTTTACACTCTCTCGCTTTTTAGTTCACTTTCTCATTCTTTCTCAGTCTCCGCCTGTTTATCATCCTTCCCACTCTCCTCCCTCCTTAAAAAAAAAAACTACCCTTTACGCGCACTTGCTAAAATGTTAAGGGAAAATTGACAGTTTCGGTACTTTCCCCGCCCAGCTGTCCGAGGCATGAGGCCGGAGGTGCCTCGCCGCCTCCTTCCCCTCAGGACGGAGTGACAGGGGGAAAAAATATCCCTAGATTAATTTGGAACCCGATAGCAACAACAGGTATAAAAATTAAGACACATATGCAACATCTAGGTATCTTTAATGAGGTAATTAGTCCATCAGCCTTGGAGTTGGTGTGAAGAGCACCTATGAGAGGGCGGGGAGTGTCATCCTGTACATTGGTCCGGTAATTTCAACTATTTTTAATTTAGAAAAAATAATTTTGTAAACTTCACTTAGACTGGGGGCTTCAGCCTGTCTCCAGGGGCCCCAAAGCAGCCTTGTTTCGCCTTGCAAAATTTCTCTTCGAGGCCCAGATAGCGAGTTCGATAAAAAAAAAAAAAGGGGCGTGTGGGTACCAGATGGGTGAAAACTTGGGTTTCTAGTTGTGTATTGTCGTTCTTGTTGCCATTGCTCCTGTAAGTGCTGTTTTTGTTCTAGTCTGTGATTATTTGCATATTTGTTGCATTATTATTACTATTATTATTATTATTATTATTATTATTATTATTATTATTGTGACGTTGGGTGCCGCTACAGCTGTGCTCTAGAGTTTTTTATGGACGGGCTGTAAAAAGAAGAATACCTGCTCTCTTATAAGTGGAGTTGCTAGGCGGTGGACAGATGGATCGACGCACCTCACACTCCACTGAAGGTAGACCAGAGACGAGACTCAGTCACCGAGGTGGCTGAAGGTGGGTTGTCTTGCGAGACGCATTTCAATGAGCGGTGTCGCATCTGAAACTGATGCTGAAGATCTTGGCGGACCACCTTATTGTACTCTTCACCAGAACAAGTTCTTCTAAGACTACCCGAGAGGTGAAGAAATACTTTCCTCTTTTCAGACTTTTAAAGTTTAGGTGTTGGCAAAAGTGGAATTCAAATATTTTCCATTTACTCCAGATCTGTAAACAAAAATTTAAACCTCTCTGCAAACGAGATTTTTTTTAAACACGTAAAGCGTGGCATTTTTCCACTTCGATTTGAAGAATGAATTTTTGCATTCCCGGGAAGAGCTTTTGACAGAGACTAAAATTCGGAAAAAAAATTAAAAACTACTGGAAAAGACCTTAATCGTCGTTATATCATGTTGACAGAACTTATTAGGAAAAGCTTCGTCGATGGACCCCAGAACCCTCAAGTGGAACGAAATTTATTTTTTCCATTCCCGATGAATTGAACTGTTATTGTTGGCTGGCTGCTGGCAGCTTTCTCAATGTCACGTCGACGGCGGTCCTCCTGATTGTCACTCCCCTGTAGCCAGGAAATTAATTTTCTGCATCACATAGTTTTAATCGAAATTCAATGTCTGCCAGACCACTGTTAGTCCTTCAGTTCCCCAGAAGGAAATGTGTAATTCATACGCCGGTGGACGCTTCCACTCTAATCTGTATACACGCGAACCTGTTCTCGATGCCTTCTGAATGTATTTGAATGTTCCAACCCGATGGATTCGGATTCTGCACGGGAGGACACGTCTCCGACACTGTTGTGTTGGGTCTGAGTGCCTTCTCTCCGGATGGAAATGTTGTGTGGCATCAGGAAGAGAGATCGCTGGTAGTTAGGTTCATGTACAATCTACACCAAAATGGACTAATAAACAAATAACCAGCACATAGGGGTTAACTTATGACGACGTTTCGGTCCCACTTCCACCATTAATTAACTAGTCATACACTAACAAACGAAGGTCCAAGTCGGACCGAAACGTGGTCATAATTTCTTTCTCCTATGTGTGGGTTATTTGTGTACTGATTCAGTCTCGGTATTGTGCCTTTTTATTCTTTCGAACTGGATTAAATTCTTCCCTCTTCAAAATAAACCAGCTTCCAATTCCTATTATATTCCCATTATATTCATGGGGAAGTGTTAAACCCTTACAGGTTTAACATTTCCCCCATAACAACCAGAAGATATCCGAAACATCGCTGGAACCAGTGTAGAAGCCTTCAAGAGGAAACTGGACAAGTATCTTCATCGGGTGCCAGATCAACCAGGCTGTGATGGATATGTGGGGCAGCGGGCCTCTAGCAGCAACAGCCTGGTTGACCAGGCAAGCACCAGATGAGCCTGGCCCATGGCCGGGCTCAGAGAGTAGATAAACTCTCGAAACTCTTCAAAGGTATATCAAAGGTAACCAGCAAGGTCCTGAACAGTAGTGCTTCCAGTCAGTGTGGGTTAAAACCTAGCCAGCAGGTTTCCAGCAAATATGTTGCGCGTGGAGAAAGCCTCGTGCTGCAACGTTTCGCCCGGTGTAGAACTATCAAGCCATGCTCTAATAAAGCTCTACAGAGAGCGAAGCGTGTGCCTGGCGTTCAGCAGACGGGGATGAAACCTCACCACGTCTTGCCCTGTGTGCTCCACATGGGTTTAACGCTGAACATGAATTATTTATCAATAAAAGCTTGCTGCGACGTGTGTGTCGTTACTATCGTAGTAGGCGCTACGTCATGTAGTACTATCGTAGTAAGCACTGCGTCATGTAGTACTATCGTAGAAGGCACTACGTCATGTAGTACTATCGTAGTAGGCACTACGTCATGTAGTACTATCGTAGTAAGCACTACGTCATGTAGTACTATCGTAGTAGGCACTACGTCATGTAGTACTATCGTAGTAGGCACTACGTCATGTAGTACTATCGTAGCAGGCACTACGTCATGTAGTACCAAGGTTGTCCCCTATCGTCGCAATCTTACCTCCGACAATCGTATATAATTTCTGAGAGGCTTTCCAGCGAGAACAATACATCATCAGTTAGTCTTTGGAATATATATATATATATTTTTTTAATCCCCTCTCCCCCCCCTTCAAGAAAGAAAAGTTGCATAACTAAAGTTACGTTAATTCTTAGATAAGTTAGATAAACTTTGCAATGATGCATTTTCCAAATTTCAGCAAGTTTTAAGTACCTAGGTTAATTCTGAAGCGAAATAAAAAAACTAAGTTAACTGTTTTCATTGCATCAAAAGCATTAATGTTGACAAAATTAAGTTGCGGAATAAGCTTTAATTAATCCGCAACTTGAGTACTTGTCTTCAAATAAAAACTCTTCATAGTTTGTAAATCATATATTTATCCTTTGTATATCCTGGAAATACGTGTAAGGAAATCGTCCATATATATATATATAATGGAAAAGGAGGTAGGTTACTGAAAGCAGAGAAGAGTCTTTACGAGGATAGTGAGGCTCAGGTTAGAGTATGTAGGAGAGAGGGAGATCATTTCACAGTAAAAGTAGGCCTTAGACAGGGATGTGTGATGTCACCGTGGTTGTTCAATATATTTATAGATGGGGTTGTAAGAGAAGTGAATGCGACGGTGTTGGCAAGAGGTGTGGGATTAAAAGATTATGAATCTAACACAAAGTGGGAGTTGTCACCGTTGCTCTTTGCTGATGACACTGCGCTTTTGGGGGATTCTGAAGAGAAGTTGCAGAGGTTGGTGGATGAATTTGGTAGGGTATGTAAAAGAAGGAAATTAAAAGTGAATGTAGGAAAGAGTAAGGTGATGAGGATAACAAAAAAAATAGGTGGCCATGTGTGGTGTGACTATAATGCAGAGAATCCGTAGTTTAAAGATTAGGAGGTGTGGGGTTACCCAAACTATTATCCAGAGGGCTGAGGAGGGGTTATTGAGAGGGTTTGGATATGTAGAGAGGATGGAACGAAATAGAATGACTTCGAGAGTATATAAATCTGTAGTGTGGAGGGTTAATAACACACGGGGTAGGGGTCGCCCTAGGAAAGGTTCGAGGGAGGGGGTAAAGGAGGTTTTGTGTGCGAGGGGCTTGGACTCCCAACAAGCGTGCGTGAGCGTGATAGGAGCAAATGGAGACAAATGGTTTTTAGGACTTGACGTGCTGTTGGAGTGTAAGCAAGGTAACATTTATGAAGGGATTCAGGGAAACCGGCAGGCCGGACTTGAGTCCTGGAGATGGGAAGTACAGTGCCGGCACTCTGAAGGAGGGGTGTTAATGTTGCAGTTTTGTAACTGTAGTGTAAGCGCGCCTCTGGCAAGACAGTGATGGTGTGAATGATAGTGATGATGATGAAAGTTTTTCTTTTTAGGGCCACCCTGCCTTGGTGGGAAACGGCCGATTTGTTAATAAATAATATATATATATATATATATATATATATATATATATATATATATATATATATATATATATATATATATATATATATATATATATATATATACATGAATAAAAATAATTTTTTATGAAATGTAAGATGGGGTGCTAAAATAAAATAAAATATTTACTCTAAGATTTTAAATTATATAGAGATCATTCTTTTCACAAGACAGAGTGCATTTGTAGTCTCTCGAAGCTAAATTTTTATCAAGATTTGCATAAACATATAATGTAGAGAGAATATTAAATTGACACACACACACACACACACACACACACACACACACACACACACACACACACACCGGCCTGCCGGTTTCCCTGAATCCCTTCATAAATGTTAAGTCAAGTCCCAAAAAATATTTGTCTCCATTTGCTCTTAACACATGATAACGACATATAAGATACTGAGAGGAATTGACAAGGTGGACAGAGACAGAATGTTCCAGATATGGGACACATCAACAAGGGGACACAGTTGGAAGTTGAAGACTCAGAAGAATCACAGGGATGTTAGGAATTATTTCTTCAGTCACAGAGTTGTCAGGAAGTGGAATAGTTTGGGAAGCGATGTAGTGGAGGCAGGTTCCATACATAGCTTTAAGAAGAGGTATGATAAAGCTCATGGCGCAGGGAGAGTGACCCAGTAGCGGCCAGTGAAGAGGCGGGGCCAGGAGCTATGAATCGACCCCTGCAACCACAACTAGGTGAGTACACACACACACACACACGCTCTCACTCTCTCTCTCTCTCTCTCTCTCTCTCTCTCTCTCTCTCTCTCTCTCTCTCTCTCTCTCTCTCACTATAGCTCGCCACCGATAAATCCCTTACAATATCAATATCCCATTACTCAGTGGACTCAATAACGAAAAACACAACATAAAATCTTTAGCAAAAACAAAGGTGTTGGGGCAGAGTAACAATGTACTGAGAAAGATGAATGACTCGCAGTAATCACCAGCGCTGCGTGAGGGATGAGTTGAATAGTGTGGATTAGTTCATCTGCTTCCTCATCCCTCGCTCCTCGCCCCTCGCCCTTCGCCGCGAAGCCGGGGGAGATTTAGAGCTTCAAGCACAGAGACGAAAACAAGAGAAGCGAACCTTACCAGTTAGGGAAGAGTAGAGGTTTTCGTTGCGCCCTGAATCCCGTTCCGTCAGAGCGGACTGAAGGTAACAGGGAACAACATCCCAAGCAAATGTTGAATATGCACCAACAGGATCAGCATGAGGCTGACTGCATGACAGCCGGGGGACACTGTGCTTGGCTGCAACAGCTGCCTGCAACACGATACACCGGTCAGGCAGGCTTCCTGCTTGGCATTTTCTTAATAATACGTACACTCACAAAAGCAAGGGAGTGAAACTTTACACTCTGAGACTTGCACTTACCCTAGGATGGGCTGAACTCTGCTTGGAATAGACTACCAAAGAGTGCGAAATACGAGGACAAAGTGCATTCGGTCATATACGCGCACACACACACACACACACACACACACACACACAAACACACGACACACACACACGACACACACACACACACACACACACACACACACGACACACACATAGGATCCATACATAGCTTTAAGATAAGGTACGATAAGGCTCTTGGGGCAGGGAGAGAGTGAACCTAGTAGCGACTAGCGAAGAGGTGGGGCCAGGAGCTGTAAATCGGCCCCTACAACCACAAATAGGTGAGTACACACACACACACACCTCCAGCTAATACCACACCCACAACCCCTCCCCCCTTTCCCCCATAGTCACAATCACACCCACAGTTACTTCCACATCCTCAGTCACCAATTCATCCCAATTCTGACCACACCACCAACCCCACAATCTTTCTCCTCAAATTCATCACAACCCCCCAATTTCAACTTAGCCCACAAGGTCAATATAAATGTATCCTATGGAAGATAAAACATTTAAAATTCCTTAAAAGATGTGCTTTCAACCTGCTGAAGCGGTCACAATTTATGAGATCCCTTCCCAGGCACCAGCAACCTCCCCAAGAAGATTCACCACAACCCCAGACATCAACAGCCTCCCCAAGAACACCCACCATAGCCCCAGACATCAACAGCCTCCCCAAGAACATGCACCACAACCCCAGACATCAACAGCCTCCCCAAGAACACCCACCATAGCCCCAGACATCAACAGCCTCCCCAAGAACACCCACCATAGCCACAGACATCGACAACCTGCCCAAGGACACCCACCACAACCCCAGACAACAACGTCCCAAGAAGATAATCCCAGGCACCAAACAATTTTCCCCAAGACCCACCACAATTCCAGGCACCAAGCAACTTCCCCAAAGAACTGTTCCTTCCCCGCACCACCTGCCTATTCTTCCCCCTCACAACGTATACTCAGTCACTAGAGAGTTGCACTATAAAAAAAACACAAGTGCTCATGTTAATGAAATATTACACTTTACAACCAACTTTACTGCTTATTCTTCCTCGCTAAAAATCTCCCCTGGGGAAGATATAATATTTCTTCCCTCTTAAAATCTGCCCAGGGCAAGACCAAACTACATCCTTCCCCTATAAAACCAGCCTTGTAAAAATATCCCGGGATATCCCATGACAGACGTCCAGTAGTGGCAGGATATAATATATCCTTGCCCACTCTGGAACGACTCTTTTAAAGCGTGGTCACCGGTAGACCGTTTTAATATATTTAGCAGAGGGTCATAATACTCATCTTTCACAACAAAATGTTGGTCCCACAACGAGTAAACTTGCAAACGTCACATTTACCTGGGTAGATAAGCAACAGGCCAGGTAACATGTATGCTGAGGCCACTCCAGCATACCATGATACCACTACAGCATCCTATACCACTACAGCATCCCATGATACCACTACAGCATCCTATGATACTACTACAGCATCCCATGATACCACTACAGCATACCATACCACTACAGCATACCATGATACAACATCAGCCATGATACCACTACAGCATCCCATGATACCACCACACCATCCCATGATACCACTGCAGCATGCCATACCACTGCAGCATCCCACGATACCATCATTTGGACAAAATAAGAGCCGTAACATCAAACTTTCCTTTTTACCTTACCTTCTGTTTACTGTGATAGGGACGACGATCTTCTACTCTCAGAGGTAGCAAGGAGGAGGAGGAGGAAGAGAAGGAGGAGAAGAGGAGACAGGAGGAGGAGGAGGAGAAGAGGAGACAGGAGGAGGAGGAGGAGGAGGAGGAGGAGGGCGTGATAGTATCACCCCTGGCACTCAGTCCAGTGAGGTAATGGGAATAAAGTGACTCCTCTATCGTCTTCCTGGTGGAGATGTGATCAGTGGAAGGGAAGAGAGAGAGAGAGAGAGAGAGAGAGAGAGAGAGAGAGAGAGAGAGAGAGAGAGAGAGAGAGAGAGAGAGAGAGAGAGAGACAGGATGATGAAGAAGCAGATTCGAAACAATTGTCTTCAAACTCTTAATTTTTTCCCCTCACAAATCTTAATTTCCTCCAGAAGTTATGATGAGAAATATTTCTTTACAGTAATTAAAGACCCTTAAATAACAGTAAAAAATTGTGATGTTTAATTCATTAGGAAAATAAAATACTAAAATGCTAGTGACATTAACATAATAATAATAATAATAATAATAATAATAATATATTATTATTATTATTATTATTATTACAATAATGATAAAAGTAATAATATTTATAATAATTATAGTGACAACAACAAAAGCTCTCTGGCAACAAACACAAAACAGAGAGATAAAAAAAACCTATTTCAAAGCTTGGGAAAGTTTTTGTTTGGTTCAAAAAATGTGGCGAGGCACCAGAGGGAAAAAACATCGAACCGTGGCTGTGAGCGTAGTGAGCCTGCGTAGCCAAATATGCTAGGAGCCTGCGTCGCCAAATATGCTAGGAGCCTGCGTCGCCAAATATGCTAGGAGCCTGCGTCGCCAAATATGCTAGGAGCCTGCGTCGCCAAATATGCTAGGAACCTGCGTCGCCAAATATGCTAGGAGCCTGCGTCGCCAAATATGCTAGGAGCCTGCGTCGCCAAATATGCAAATAGCTACTAGGTTGCGTCTCCAAAATTGCTTTGAATTCCCCGTAGATTTCTTGACGAGTTGAGTGACGCTGGAATAAATAACCTCAAGTGGGACGCTAAAGAAGAAACTTAACAAGTTGTGATGAGCTTTATAAATTATTTTTTTAATGAGGTTATTGTTATATACAATATTTTCTTCTTCCTCTTCTGATTATGTTTTC
Source organism: Cherax destructor (assembly GCA_009830355.1). Lineage (NCBI taxonomy): Eukaryota > Metazoa > Arthropoda > Malacostraca > Decapoda > Parastacidae > Cherax > Cherax destructor. Next base: position 182,815 of record WNWK01000433.1, on the reverse strand, counting down.
TGGAGAGGAAATCTTTAGCAATCTGTGGTCTGAGACCGGCCGCTGGGACCAGCTCTCAGACCAGGCCTCTCGTCATTTAAAAGGCCATCTTGACAAGAGTGCAAAACGTTTAACAAGTTACCGGTTTCACAGGAGGGTCATACCACTCTGGATAGTTTCTGCCTACCATCCTACCATCTCTGAGTGGTTACGCACACATGATAGGACAGTCCTACTACTCTGGATAGTTTTCTGTCTACCATCCTATCATTTCAGAGTCACACACATGACTAGAGGGTCGTACCTCCCTGGATAACTTCCCTCCCAACCTACTCCGCGTGTGCTCGGTTAGGAAAGAAAGTATTATTATTATTATTATTATTATTATTATTATTAGTATTATTATTATTAGTATTATTTGGGAATGGAAGGCATTCAGGCTTGATTCAAGGAATTAGAGCACGAGTCCACTTCCTGAGCCCGAGGGATCCCCACCTCACCAGCATCCATACCCTTGATGGGTATGGAATAAATCATTGCATGGTTTTGTATTTAGGAAAATAAATTTACCGTGGGAGAAATTCATCTCTGTCAAAGCGACGGGCTGCAGTTTTAAGCTGTACTGGCGGGAGAAGCAATTAGTCGAATGGAACACATATTGAACACTTTTTTTGTTGCACATGTTGCCGGATACGTGAGTTGGAAAAGAAATATGTTGCAACTTGCAATCTGAAGAGTTATTAACTCTGAGGTCACACACATTACGCTTTCTAGTCCTTGTAAAGTGACAGACACCACCAGGTGTTTATAAGGGACAAATCATCATCATCATAATATTCTCAAGCAATAAACATTAGTGTTCCTGGACTATCAACTATAGTAAGTGCGCTTATAAAGCTCCTCTACTGGATAGTGTTTTTTTTTTTTGTAAGAGTGATTTAAGACACTGGTCCCAAACTTGAACAACTCGTACTATAAAGGCCTTATCACTCGCTGTTCAATTTTGTATAGTGTTTTTTCATTAAAGAATAACACAGAGACTGAACAAAGTTGCACATGCCACTTTGTATAGTCTCTAATCTCTCCAGATATGAGAACCGTGTCTGTGGAAACTCCAGGTGTCTAAAGAATTCCACGTAGCAAGTGTAGCTCAGATTGATGGAAGACAGTCGAGCAGCGATGTATGGCCAAGAAAGATCAGCAGTCTTCAGACGCTTGCAAATTTCGAGTCATTTTATCAAGTAGAAAGAAGTTACTCTCACACACGAACGGACCTGTCCATACAAGAGGAAGATAATTGAATCAGCATTGATACCCAAGAGAATTTCAAGCAAAGGGACAATGGAAACTCAGTATTATTGCCAAATTTGCTTTACACAAACACATTCCGGCCATACATCTATTAGATGAGTACGACACATGTGCAGCAGTTGGGTATCTTTATTGGTGAAACGTTTCGCCTACATAGTAGACTTCTTCAGTCAAATACGGAGGATAAAAATATGGAGACAGTAGTAGTGGCGAGGTAAATATGATGTAATGAGTCCTTTAACCTTGAAGAAATCGTTTTTTGTGGTGGTCAGACCCGCATCCTGGAGAAGAATTCAACTTAATAGACTGGAACAATGTGAAGGTGAAGCATGACAACAGAACCTTATATACTGCCAAAGGTGAGGCATGGATAGAACAACCATTGAAGACATTATTATAGGTTTATCACATAATGTCGTTACAGTGTATGTCTACTGGCCCATGCTAGGCAGATCCTTCTCAAATTTAACCATCTCTTCATTATATTTACCCCCCCCCAAAAAAAAAAATAGCAACCACACGTTTAGCTTCACCGACCCTCTTCAGGTGTGACTCAACTGACCATTTTGTATGCCAGGTTTGTAACATTATTATGCAAGAGCAGTGCATTTTTATGCTTTCCTCCAACGTACATACTACACAGAACTCTAATTGGGAGTTGAAATATACAGTTTCTTTTCAGTTCCTGTTTTCTTGTTTACGTGAGATACCCCTTCAAAACACACACTCACCCCCACACACACACACGTCAAATATATATATATATATATATATATATATATATATATATATATATATATATATATATATATATATATAAAAAATTTAAACTTCTTATAGAGAACACCTCCCTGCATCTTCTCATCCCTTCCCAATTCCTCAACTTTTACTTCCGATGATGAAAAGGCATCCAATCTCTTTACCCAGGTGACTCTCAGTTCGCTCTGCTCTGTAATAGTATCTCAGACTATTTATGATTGAAATTCCTAATTTGAAAAGGAATTCTTCGAACTTTAGTTAGATGACAGTGTCTCTAGCTATTATTATTGTTATTAAACATTATTATTGTCATTATGACCAATCATATATTTTTTTTATAATAATGATATGCAGTATCGACAAATATATGAGCAAGACATCTGCAACAGTTGGGTATCTTTATTCCAAAACGTTTCGCCTACACTGTAGGCTTCTTCAGTCAGGTACAGAGGCGGTCAATATTGAGACCCTGGATGTTTTGAGGTGATCAGTCCCTCTATTTAGAGATGTCCTCTACTTCATAGTGTTGGAGTTACATCTCCAGGCTGAGGGACTGACCACATCTAACTTACCACTTCAAGGTTGATGGTCTGATCATATTATCTTCACCTCTTTTACGCTTACTACTTAGCCTAAAAACGTTTCGGTATAAAGATACCCAATTCTGGGTATCTTTTTACCCGCGTTAACTAAAACAAAGTTGAAAGTGAAGGAAAGAAGAAAGTGAGGTGCAAATGAGCTCATATCTAGACAAAGAATTTAGTTAAACTCTCTGATCCACAAAAAATACGTCATTTCTCCTCTTTCATTTATTCCAAAAACATAAGCAAATAATTTACCGCGCGGGAAACATCGCTAAACTTTACTGAAGGTAAGAGTGGGTTAAAAGCCCAGAAAAGTCCAAAAAATACTAAAGAGAAAAAAAACCCACACAAGTTTCTATATATCTGTCGCTACGTGACACCCCAACTCAAAGACACGTCGACAATTTCGGAGATTCGCAGAAATAAGAAGATGAGTTTTGCACAAGTTTGGATACTCGTAAAAAAAAAAAAACAGAAAAACTTTCGAATATAGAAGTTGAGCGGCAGCAGCAGTGTACAGGACAGCCATCTGATTTCCTCTACAATGCGAGTGACAAACTCACCTCCTCTTCTGTCGTCTCGTTTTCCTAAACAGTTTCAGAAGTGACACTCGAGTCAATAGCTGACAAAAGTTATTTCGTCCTTCAACTTTCAACTGAGAGAAATTGTCTTCTCTGGGGTTCCCCGTAGTCCCAAGGAAAATATCCATAAGTAGTAAATAAGATAAAATAGCCCCGCACTGTTGTAAATTAAATTTGATGGCACCAAGACTGGTGGGAGAGACCGAGAAGGTTCTTTTAAAACTCTTTGAGAACTCGGGGAAAAAAGATTGACGGTGTTTCTCAGGAGGGATTGCTAATGGGGTGTCTGGCTGCACCTTTAAGACACATCTGAGCAGACTTTGACAAGACTTTAGAAGCCTCTTAACGAAGGCTCTAAGAAAAAGTATGTGTCCATGGAGACATCCAAATGGCATCCTTTCAATCACATTAACAGGGTCATTAATGACTACCTTGGTAGAGGTCATTTAATTACCTTTATAAGGTAACTGATGGACGCTATGAGTCTTGATGTGTCCTTTATCATCTCTATTTCTGAGTTATTATGATTACATCGACGGAGACTTCTTTACTTCAGTTGAACATAAATAAATACCTTGATAGTGTCATTTGCATAAAAAATTCCGGGGCCTTTCCATTCACCTTAAATGGATCATTTTAGCAGTCATGGAAGTCATTAATAACAGCTTGTGGTGATAATTCATAAACACTAACTCAGTATTTTTAATCACCTTGATAAGGTTTTATAATCACCTAGAAGAGGTTATCCTTATAGATACAATAGAGTCATTAGTATACAAGTTAATGGGGATTCTGAAATAACTGTGCACGATATGGTAAGCTATTTTAAGGGGCATTTTATTGTAAAGACGTTTCGCCCACCAGGAACTTTATCAGTATTCACAGAGAAGAAAACGACGTGGGTATTTATAGAAGATGGAGAGAGGACCTGACGTGTCTTGTTCTCTGTGTAAACTGATAAATTCCAGGTGGACGAAACGCCTTCACAATAAAAATGCCATAATCCTAATTGTTTTTTATATATATACTCTCTGTATATTCTACCCCCGAAACACTCTCCAGGTATACTGCAGATTTACCAATGTATAACCACCAACAGAGACCTCTGAAAAATTCCTTACCTTCTCTGAATAAAAATCTTAATTATTGCCCCTTTTTTCCCCATTTTTACCCCTATGGTTCCAGACTTATGGAAGACCCTGGTAGATTTTAATAAAATCTGGACACAAACTCTGAAAACACCCTGGGAAAGCCTCTGAAAACACCCTGGGAAAGCCTCTGAAAACACCCTGGGAAAGCCTCTGAAAACACCCTGGGAAAGCCTCTGAAAACACCCTGGGAAAGCCTCTGAAAACACCCTGGGAAAGCCTCTGAAATCAGAGTGTGGTGGAAAATGATCGATAGTCTTGATAGACTCTGGAAACATATTTCCTGGGATTTTTTTCCAAAGTGCTTCACGGTTTTAAGGAAATTCCTTTATTGGAAAACGGTGAATGTTTGGCAAAAGCCTTAGTGAATGATCTGGGAAAGAGAGATGAAACGAGTTCTTCACGAAAATTTGAAAATGGCTTCAAAGGTCCGTGGAAATTCCTTGATTGAGCCTTTTGACAAAAAATTTAATGGCTTTCAAAATCCTAGAAACCTGTACAGGAATACTGCAGAGACGGGTGACCAAAAAAAAAAAAGCATACATGAACGGGGTGACGGTGGGAGTTGTGAGGAATTGGTTGAGGTGGTGGTGGTAAGTAGTGGTTGTGGTGGTAAATAGTAGTTGTTGGTGGTTGTAAGTAGTGGATGTGGTGGTAAACAGTAGTGGTAGTGGTGGGTAAGATAGGATGGGAGGTAGGAGGGAGACTCAGCATATTGCCAACAGGTCCCAGCAGTAAACAGTGGAAGGACGTCGCCTCAGGAAGAACCAAAATGAATCAACAGAAAGACTTCGGTGCTTTTATTGCCTTGCTCCCTCCACTCACTTCGACCAACCCCCCTCCCTTCGACCCACATCGACCACCCTTCGACCTTCCCCCTCGACCCACTTCGATCTCTCTTTTCAGCCTCCGTCCCCTGCCGCCCTCACTGACAGGTATGCGAGGAATCAAAGATTGTCTCAGTATCCAGAATTAGATACTGCCATTACTCCCGGCTGACAACACGTAGTTTCATTCTATTTATTTTCTATTGGTCAGTAATTTTACCCCTTCTTTCAGGAACCATCCCTGCCTCTGCAGTGCCTCCTTTATTCTACTGCTTAATTTCTCCCATTCCTCTCCTCCTCCTTCTCCTTCAACTTTATTATCTGATCCTTCATTGTCGCCTTCCTTCTTATATGTGTGTAATATTTCGATCGCCTTCTGGGATCCTCTTCAGCAGATTATCCCAGAAAGGGATCGAAATATACAAATCAATTAATCTTCTGGGTTTCTGTCTTCATGTGGGTTTTTTATTAAGCATTGATAAGTGTTCATTACACTTTAATTATTCGGATCTCACTTGGCTTTTAGTTATCCATATGATAAGAAAAGAGAGACTTAGACAAACAACTAACAAAACAAAAACACTGGTATGCATGCCCCTTAAGAAAACTGACAGACATGCGCAATCAAAACAGATTCAGGAAAACGAAGGCACACACACACACACACACACACACACACACACACACACACACACACACGAGTCAATAAACACACAAACAAGCGTACACAAACACAGACGAAAGAGAAAGTCAAACAAGGAGTCAAACAAACACAAGGTTTATCCAGGCAATATTGAGTCTGTATGTCAAACAGTAAGTAAACAACGACATTAATATAAAAAACAAAAGATAACAACAGCTCACTGTATAGTAATGAAACACATCTCGCTCAGTGTTGGGTTTTGTTAAAGTGACGCAAGAGAACGCTTACAACAGACGAGAAATTAGACGCAAGATAACACCTACAAACAAGCAAGCTAATACGTACACACAGACGAAAACTTAGACGCAGCTGAACGCCTATAGACGAAAAACTAAACGTAAGAGAAAACCTTCACACAAACGAAGAACCGGACACAAACCTTAGCCAACAAACAAAAAACACAAACTACATATACGTATACATTCCCAAAAGCCAAAATCAAAATGACATAGTTGGCTGCGTTTTTATTTGGCGATACGAAGAGGATTCACATCAACCCGTCATTTTAGATTTTACAATCCATTAAGTCATTCAGAGAAGTGCTCTTGGGAGAGACGTAAGTGGCTGGTGGGAGGGGAAGAGGTGGGGGAAAGTGGAGGGTGATGAGGGGAAGAGGGAAGGAGATAGGAAGGTGAAGAGGTGGAGAGAGAGAGAATAGGGAGTGAGAGAAAGAGGTGAGAGATTGAGGAAGATCATAGAGTGGATGATGAGAAAAGAGATTTTAGGAAACTGGAATAGGTGGTTGATTTGAGGTGGGTGATGGCGTGTACTTATCTGTCTGTTGTTGCCAAGGTCGAGTCTCAGCTCCTGGCCCCCACCTCTTGCAGCATTTACTTCTTTATAGTGTCATGAGTCTTGTGTCAACTGTTCATATATATATATATATATATATATATATATATATATATATATATATATATATATATATATATATATATATATATATATATATATTAGTGCCTTCCTCATTACCTCGTCATGGACAAATTCCTACCTTTACCTTCCACGTGTGCTCTTGTGTACCCGTTTCTCGCCTCTTGAACAATCTGACCCTTTTCACTATCAAATCTTCTGAATGATTTGTATGTCGATATGTTACCCCTTGTTCTTCTATCCTTTATTGTCGCCAAGTTCATTTACTTTAGACACTTCATATTTCATTCCCTTTATCTCTGTTACTGCAGTGTGTGTGTGCGTGTGTGTGCGTGTGTGTGTGTGTGTGTGTGTGTGTGTGTGTGTGTGTGTGTGTGTGTGTGTGCATACCTCGTCAATCAAACAACAATTTTATTAATAAAAGAGTCTGTTAATCTATGTAATCTGCCAATCAAAGAATCAGTCCAACAGTCTGTTTGTCAACCAGTCAGGCGGACAGTCACTGCTTGTCAATCAACCTTTTAATCAATTACCGTGGCTACTAAACCCCCCCAAAAATGTCCACATATCACCGCTCGAAACATCGACCCTTTCCACGCTTACCAAGAGTCGTGACGAAACCTCGCCAGCACTCAGGCAACAGTAATCACCACTGACTGCACACGAAATTACTCACACGAAATTAAAGAGAGAGGAAAGAAGTGCCTGTGGTAAGAAAAAAATTAATTGATTAAAATGGGGAAAAAAAAGATTGATTTTAAAGTGTGTGGAATTAAAAGATTAATGAACTTCAACGCGTTGGATAAAATATTATTAACTACTACTATTATTATTATAATTATTATTAATTCTTGTTATTATTAATTATTAATATTATTATTATTATTATTAGTAGTAATATTTACATATCTTTATATTATTGTGGGATGTTAACTGTACAAATCTCTCTCTCTCTCTCTATCTCTCTCTCTCTCTCTCTCTGGCTTTGTTATTAAATACAACACATTACGCTCTCTGGGCACACCAATTTCAATTATATTTTCATGATCCCGTGAACATCTCTTACAACACTACACAAAATTATGCACTCGCTGAGTACACAAATTAGGGACTACATGAGTAATATGTATGTTTACATTATATATATATATATATATATATATATATATATATATATATATATATATATATATATATATATATATATATATATGTATCATATATATATACATATATATATATATACATATATATATACTATCATATATATATACATATATATATATATATATATATATATATATATATATATATATATATATATATATATATATATATATATATATATATAGTGGTACCTCTACTTACGAGCAGCTCCCAACTCGAACAATTATGTAAGTGTATTTTTGTAGGTACTTTTGTAAGTGTATTTTTATGGGTCTGAAATGGATTAACCTAATTTTCATTATTTCTTATGGGAAAAATTCCTTCGGTATCGGCACTTGAATAGCCGACTGGAACGAATTTTGCTCGTAAGTAGAGGTACCACTGTATATATATATATATATATATATATATATATATATATATATATATATATATATATATATATATACGCACAGTACACAGTAATATTAGCATGAAATATATAAATTTACAAAAATAATAATAATAATGATAACAGCCAAACCATTTTTTCGGTTAAAACTTGTTAATTAATGAGAGAAAAACCGGATATATTTTAATGAACCTTCAGGAATTATGTTTAATTATATCAGCTTAATATCGCCAGTGTAATTTATTTTTGGTTTCTCTGTGAACAAAAGAGATTTTTTTTAATCACTCACTCGTTGAAATGAATTTTTTTTCGAGTGGCAGTGATGCAAGTTCCGTCATTATAGCAACTAGGAACTGAGCCCATTTTTGTTTGTTTTACTGACAGGAAATTTACTATGATAATAATTAAATAATAATAATAATAATAATTATATTTTTTTATTAGCACATCGGCCGTCTCCCACCAAGGCAGGGTGACCCGAAAAAGAAAAACTTTCATCATCATTCACACCATCACTGACTTGCCAGAGGCATGTTTACACTACAGTTATAAAACTGCAACATTAACATCCCTCCTTCAGAGTGCAGACACTGTACTTCCCATCTCCAGGACTCAAGTCCGGCCTGCCTTTTTTTCCTGAAACCCTTCATAAATGTTACCTTGCTTACACTCCAACAGCACGTCAAGTCCTTAAAACCATTTGTCTCCATTCGCTCGTATCTAACACGCTCACGCACGCTTGCTGGAAGTCCAAGCCCCTCGCACACAAAACCTCCTTTACCCCCTCCCTTCAACCTTTCCTAGGCCCCCCTCCCCCACTCCCTTCCACTACACTTATATTATTTCATCAAGGTACTATTACTGTCACTACTACTTATACTTCTACTACGACCTACAATTACTTTTACTACTACTACTACTATTACTACTACTATTACTACTACTACTAATAATAATAATATATTTGACCTGCTTATAAAAATATTCTTATCATAATTTTGTCTGAATATCAGTTTTTCTTTGCATCTCCATCTCCCTCCCTCCCTCCTTCACTCACTCCCTCCCTCCTTCACTCACTCCCTCCCTCCTTCACTCACTCCCTCCCTCCACTCTCTCTCGCTCATCAGATCCATCTTCCATTTCTATATCGGCATGCCTAAGAATGCCCCCGCCGTGTTTGCAATCTTCAGAGACACGCTCCATCTCATTCTTAACAGCCAATGAAATCCTCACGATGAGTCCACATCCTCCAATCGAAATCGAGGACACTCCATCGTGGCACAAGTGGCCTCCTATTTCCGACCTCAGGAGCGAGGCTCTTGTTTACACGACGATCTTGAGGTTCCTTCCAGGTCCACTCTCTCAGGGACCTGCAGGCGAACAGACCTAGAAGAGGCTCAGGGGGGAAAGACCGAAGAGAAAAGAAGACCGAAGGAATAGGCCCAAGAGGGAAAAGACCGAGGGAATGAAACTTGGGGGGAGGGGGTCAAAAACCAAGGAGAAAATGACCAAGGGAAAAAGATCGAAGGGGGAAAGAAAGGAAGAAACACGTAAATAGCCGATGCGTTCCAGAGAATAGTGCGTCATCTTGCAAGAGGTTGGCGGAGTGGTGACCGCCATGTCTTGCTTGCCTTCTCTCTGCATTGCATTCATGAAATTATTAAAAATTATTATTCTTATTATTATAATTTTGGCGTTATTGCTACTTTATTGTTATTTCGCTGTTATTTCGAAACGTTGTCTCGATATAAGTTTTTGGTGCAGTCTGTGTTGGGGCCGGTGAAAATGTTGGAGATTATATAGTGAAGGAAGGCGGCTGTTGGAGGCCTTGTTGCGGAGAATTAAAAATGTTGGTGTTTGTGATAGTGAGGAAGATACATAAATCTGTGTTGGTAGGAATGAAAATGTTAGAGTATGCGAGGAATTTGTTGAAGGCTGTGTTGGAGGGTAATGCAGATGTTTTGGGGCTTTGTTGAAGGTGAATGTAGATGTTAGCAGTTGCTTTGAGCAGGAATTAAAAGGCTGGATGCGGTTTTCAGGGAAGAGGAAGACGCTTGATATTGTGTTTCGAAGAGAGGAAGATTGTGGATGATGTCTGGGAGAGAGGAGGTAGATGCTGAACCCTGCGTTTAGGACAGAGGAAGATGCTGGATGCGGGGAGATGAAGATGCTGAGGCGGTCAGGGTGGAGGGCCAATGTTTACCTGGACGTCCCTACAGGTACAATCAATCACGCTGCTCCTTGCAGTTGCAGTAGTTTGCAGGTCGTGATCCGGACAAATGGCAGTACAATGCAATCTTCTCGATTTTTTCCAACTCACTATTTTTCATTTCTGCTGGGCGAGTCATCAGGGATGGTGAGGAAGGATAGGGCGGAGTGCCCTTGGTTTGATGATGGTGTTTTTGATGCTTTGAGGGTGAGGGGGAAGGTACTATAGAAAGTCTAAAGGGAGGGAGGGGGGACAGAGAAGGCAAGAGGGCTAGAGTAAGAAAGGGAGATAGAGAGGGAAGTACTAGTTGGAGAAAGGGATGTTTTGAGCTTCTTGGGAAAATACTGGACAAATTCATGGATAGTTTTGATGTATGGGTCAGTAGGCTTGCTGCAGTGTTCCTCCATTCTTATGTTCTAACGTGTAGGTAGTGTACAGGGATGTAGGTAGTGTACAGGGATGTAGGTAGTGTACAGAGATGTAGGTAGTGTACAGAGATGTAGGTAGTGTACAGGTATGTAGGTAGTGTACAGGGATGTCGGTAGTGTACAGAGGTGTAGGTAGTGTGTAGGAGTGTATAACTCTTAGCAAAAATTATACCTGAGCAGATCTATAATTCATTTTGATAGCGTGAACGTACATAAGCACATTTAGACATTGGGGGATGTTGATGTAGCTAGGCATAAGTCTTGGTTGCAACTACTTCTGGCAGTTTGACATATGGACTCAGCAGCGTGCTGCCGAAACCAGAAAAGAAATGATGTGTATAGAAAGGTTTCATTTCGATCCGATAACACTCCACATTATGCACCTTGGTCTGAGCCTGTCTTCTATCTAATTTAGTTTGACTTCTACAAAGAGGATGATGCGGTCACTCTTAGGGTCACTCTTGAACACAATATTCTTGATTATCCAGCACAGAGTAAATTAAAATATGTGATAGTTCAAAATATTATTTGAATGAAGGGCAATAAGGTGCCTGGCTAAAGGCCACTTTACCCCGGCGAAGGGCAACTTTACTCTGGTAGAAGGTCACTTTTAGCCTGGCACAACGCCACTTCTCAAACTTCGGTATATTCTGGGTAAAAATGAAGTTTGTTGATACTCCGTTTAATGGAATATCTTGACGGGAGTTTTATGAAGATCTTCCTTTGAGGGGTTCAGTGTTTAAATCTTTATTGTCCTTTATTGCAAGGGCGTGGCAGTGTGTGTGTGTGTGTGTGTGTGTGTGTGTGTGTGTGTGTGTGTGTATGTGAGGGAGCGTGTGTGTATATATACATTAAGTGTTTGCTTGCTGTATTATCGCTCCTCATAATGCCATACAGAACTTTATAATGCTAAAGAATACACCGTCACTGTATCCGAGTAAGTTACCGGCTCCCCAAAATACCGTACACAATGTATTTCCTACGCGCCCTACAGTGTTGCTTAAGGGGGAATCCAATTTTTACTTTTCAAACTTAAAACACCATAAATATTGGTTTCTTTTATTTTGCAGTTGCATTTTCCGGGATATTATATTTTTAATTTTCAACAAACCTGTACCCGTGAGGGAGCGGGTGCCCAGTCACTTGATATCTTTTCTTTAGTATTTCACCAGGTCAAAGTGCTCAGTTAACAGTAGTCACAGGGGCGCGTATGTGTCTTTTTCTTGTAGCCGTGGTGAGAGAATACTCGACTTTCTCACCTGTCAATGCTGTGCCTTCCCCTCTCTCTCTCTCCCCATAACTTCATTCTGTGAGAGGGATACCAAGTACACATTCATTAGTATTAGTAATACCACAGAATTCATGTTCACCAAGCTCTGGTATCACTTCAGGAAATGCTCAAATCTTCCCGCAGATCTGGTGTCATTTCAGAGAGTCCTTTCATTTGAGAGCGCCGACGGACACATGGATAACTTGCACAGCTTTTCAATTCGCCTGAAAATTGAAAGTTCTTGTTTGACTTGCGGTTTATGACGATAATTTCCCAGGCTGGAGTAATTATATCACTTGACCTGGAACGTATGTACTCCCCTGTATATATCGGTAGTTGTGACTGTCGTAATGAACGAGTGTTGGAAACGTGAGTTGCGCTAAACTGACATTTTATTTTTATTTTTTTTTAATAGGGTGAGTGTGTGTATTGTGTGTAAACACGCATTTGTACTCACCTCTTTGTGGTTGCAGGGGTCGAGTTTTATTTCCTAGCCCCGTATCAAACTGGCCACTACTGCGTTCACTCTCATTCCTCACATCATGGTCCTTATCATACCTATTCTTAAAGTTGCAGTATTGTATGGACTCTGCCCTCACTAATTTGCTGTCCTGGTCGATACGCTTCCTGACCACTCAGAAGCTGAATAAGTAGTTCCTAATATCCCTGTAACTCATATGTGTATTAACTTCCGGCTATAATCCATGAATATCTATCTTTCTATATTTTTCTCTCATTGTCTCATACACAGTTAATATACGATAGTCATTTAAAGTCGTAAATATAGAGGTAGATATTTCTCAGCAGAAATTTTCGGTTTGAACTTGAAAGTTCAATGCTATCAGTCTTTCCTTGTACTCCCTTTCTTTCTTTCTCTCTCTCTCTCTCTCTCTCTCTCTCTCTCTCTCTCTCTCTCTCTCTCTCTCTCTCTCTCGATGAGACCACTTATCTCATTTACTGGAGGCTGCGTGGAGGCTCTAGTCTCAAGGCTTGTTTCTCATGCCGTGTCCCAGGTGACCTCACTACTCACCTGTTCTTGTTAACTGTGATTGCTGCAGTTAATGTAATTACCTCAGTAGTGTGTGTGTGTGTGTGTGTGTGTGTGTGTGTGTGTGTGTGTGTGTGTGTGTGACTCTCTCTCTGTGTTGAAGGAAGTGTTTTGTGTGGGCAGTCGCCACAACTGGCTAACTGTGAGGACGTTGCCAGTGGTGGTATTTGTGGTGGTCATAGGGTGGTAGTGGAGGTGGTTGTAGTAGTAGTGGTAGTGATGTTTGTGATAGTTATAGTGATGATGTGGGTGGTATCTACCGTAATAATGGTGCCGGGGCTTGTGCTCGTGGCACTCCTTGTGGTGGTGGCACTAGTGGCAGTGGTGGTATTAGCAGTAACGAGTAATAGTTACAGTGGAAAGATTACTTAGAAAAAAAAAACTAACACAGAAGTCCACTCTTTGTTTTTGAAAGTAAATTTGTGTAGAATATTGTAATTTTAATCTGAATACAGTGAGACTCTCTGACCGCGGGTTCGAACCCCACCCGTGGTATGTGGTCTGAATACAGTCTTGAATGGAATCTTTACTACAACAGTTCATAAGTAATCTTTATATATCCCGAGGCTATAAAGGTAATTTATTCGTGAATGTAATTTATATTTTTCCTACTGCTTTAATTTGGATTATTATCGCTTTGTTGTTGTTCTTGTTGCTGCTGTTGTTGTTGTTGCTGCTACTGCTGCTGCTGTTATTGCTGTTGTTGTTATTGCTGCTGCTACTGCTGTTATTATTGCTGCTACTGCTGTTGTTGTTGTTGCTGCTGCTGTTGTTGCTGCTGCTGTTGTTGTTGCTGCTACTGCTGTTATTGGTGTTGTTGCTGTTATTATTGCTGATACTGCTGTTGTTGTTGCTGCTGCTGCTGTTGTTGCTGCTGCTGTTGTTGTTGCTGCTACTGTTGCAGCTGTTATTGCTGTTGTTGTTGCTACTGCTGTTGTTGTTGCTGCTGCTGCTGTTATTGCTGTTGTTATTGCTGTTGTTGCTGTTATTATTGTTGCTGCTGCTGTTATTGCTGCTGTTGTTGTTGATGCTGCTGCTGCTGTTATTGCTGCTGTTGTTGTTGCTGCTGCTGCTGTTATTGCTGTTGTTGCTGCTGCTGTTGTTATTATTGCTGTTGCTCATCATGTTAATATAGTTATTTTCAATGCTTTATTATTATTCTTACTAGCATTATTATTATTATTTCTTGTCTATGTGTAGTATATATTCCTTGTTAATAACAATCCTTCACTCTCCTCTCCTCTCCTCTCTCCCCAAATTCCCCCCTCCACCCCCGTCGCCCTCTCCCTCCCATCATCATTTCAGGCTCCCTCCCACCCCCCTTCCCTCCCGAGGATGCTCAAGTCATCCCGGGGCTGACGGACTAATTGAGGCAAATGACAGAACTGGCCAACAACCTCGTTGAAAAAGTGTTAAACGAGCGTTTTATAAAACTAAGTTTATATAGGTAGGAAGCAGGGATATGACCTTTGTGCCAGTGTTCCCAGAGCAGGGATATGACCTTTGTGCCAGTGTTCCCAGAGCAGGGATATGACCTTTGTGCCAGTGCTCCCAGAGCAGGGATATGATATTTGTGCCAGTGTTCCCAGAACAGGGATATGATCTTTGTGCCAGTGTTCCCAGAGCAGGGATATGACCTTTGTGCCAGTGTTCCCAGAGCAGGGATATGACCTTTGTGCCAGTGTTCCCAGAGCAGGGCTATGACCTTTGTGCCAGTGTTCCCAGAGCAGGGATATGACCTTTGTGCCAGTGTTACCAGAGCAGGGATATGACCTTTGTGACAGTGTTACCAGAGCAGGGATATGACCTTTGTGCCAGTGTTACCAGAGCAGGGATATGACCTTTGTGCCAGTGCTCCCAGAGCAGGGCTATGACCTTTGTGCCAGTGTTCCCAGAGCAGAGAGACGACCTTTGTGCCAATGTTCCCAGAGCAGGGAGACGACCTTTGTTGCCATAGAAAACAGAACTCCATAACAGTGTTCCCAGAGCGAGGGTAATACCTTCATAACAGTGTTCTCAGAGAGAGGGTAAGACCTTTACACCGTGTGGTTTAGGTGTTGTGGCACAACTGGAGGAAGTGTTCACCTCTAATGATGCGTTTTCACTCACAAGAAACTGCAAAAACATCCATGAAGGTGAAGATGCTGGTGTTGTTGTGGTGGTGGTATTGATGCTGTTACTACTACTGCTGGTGTTGTTGGTGGTATTGATGTTACAACTACTACTGCTGGTGTTGTTGTTGGTGGTATTGATGCTGTTACTACTACTGCTGGTGTTGTTGTTGTTGGTGGTGGTATTGATGCTGTTACTACTACTGATGCTGTTGTTGTTGTGGTATTGATGCTGTTACTACTACTGCTGTTGTTGTTGTTGTTGGTGGTATTGATGCTGTTAATACTACTGCTGGTGTTGTTGTTGGTATTGATACTGTTACTACTACTGCTGGTGTTGTTGTTGTTGGTGGTATTGATGCTGTTACTACTACTGCTGGTGGTGGTGGTGTTGGTGGTGGTGGTATTGATGCTGTTACTACTACTGCTGGTGTTGTTATTGGTGGTATTGATGCTGTTACTACTACTGCTGCTGCTGCTGTTGTTGGTGGAATTGGTAATCTTTTGTTATTGGTTGTATTGATGCTGTTGTTGGGGAGGTGTTGATGCTGTTGTTGTTGCTGTTGCTGCTGCTGCTGTTAGTTGTTGTTAAAGGTGGTGGTGTTGCTGCTGTTGTTGAAAGTGTTGTTATTGGTAGCAGTGCGGGTGATGTTGAAGTGGCTCTTGGCAGCGGGGGAGATTGTGCTGTTGTTTTCTGCGGTGTTGCTGATGTTGACGGTAGTGAAGGTGTTGGTAGTCTTGTGGTGGCTGTAGGGGAGCTGTTGTTGGTGCTGGTGTTGATGGATTTTGTTGGTATTGGTTGTGGTGGTTGCCATCACCCATCACTAAAACCACAACCAGGTTATGGTAGTGGGGCTCGTGTGTGTGTGTGTGTGTGTGTGTGTGTGTATTCGGGTGCTCATTCTGACAATTTGTCCCAGTTTACGTGGCCTTTTCGTACACTGGGACTCGAGACGTTTCGCCCACAGTGGAATTTTCAGTTCTCATGAACCACCAGTGGGCCGTGAACCACCAGTTGAGAACCACTCTGCCAGAGGATGGACTGTAGCGTGTTAGTTTTCGACAAAATGCCGTAAAATAAATATTGTGACTTATTAATCTACCTGTCAATATATGTATAACACCGTTGATATACACTACCTTCTCGTCCATGTGTATCTATTACCACGTCTCAACTGATTCTTTCATCCCTGAAGGATTTCGTTTAGCTTTCTTAACAAATCTTCGTATCCTAGTTTTCTTAATTCAAAGACCAGTAGTGTGGGAAACCTGCCTGTCAGCTTGCTAAATTGACAGCGGAAGACGTCGGTCAGATGGCCAAAAGCTCCAGCGGCGGGTCATCATCTAAGACCCGCGTTAGGAGACACTTCTCCTGTTTCCTGACAAATCTTACTTAACCCTTTCAGGGTTCGTGCCGTAGTTCTACGGCTTTGAGTTCTGGGTCCAAACCGTAGTACTACGCCTAAATTCTTGTGGCCTCAAATTTAGCACAAGAAGGCTGATAGGCCTACACCTAAGAGAATGGGTCTCTGTGGTCAGTGTGCACACTATACAAAAAAATCTGCGAGCCCACATGGCAATATGGGAATAACGCCTAAGTAGCTTTGTTCACCCATCCTGTACTCTCCCAGAGCAGTCCCACACCCATCCTGTACTCTCCCAGAGCAGTCCCGCACCCATCCTGTACTCTCCCAGAGCAGTCCGACACCCATCCTGTACTCTCCCAAAGCAGTCCCACACCCATCCTGTACTCTCCCAGAGCAGTCCCACACCCATCCTGTACTCTTCCAGAGCAGTCCCACACCCATCCTGTACTCTCCCAGAGCAGTCCCACACCCATCCTGTACTCTCCCAGAGCAGTCAAATACCCATCCTGTACTCTCCCAAAGCAGTCCCGCACCCATTCTGAACTCTCCCAGAGCAGTCCCACACCCATCCTGTACTCTCCCAGAGCAGTCCCACACCCATCCTGTACTCTCCCAGAGCAGTCCCACACCCATCCTGTACTCTCCCAAAGCAGTCCGCACCCATTCTGAACTCTCCCAGAGCAGTCCCACACCCATCCTATACTCTCCCAGAGCAGTCCACACCCATCCTATACTCTCCCAGAGCAGTCCCACATCCATTCTGTACTCTCCCAGAGCAGTCCCACGCCCATCTTGTACTCTCCCAGAGCAGTCCCACACCCATTCTGAACTCTCCCATAGCAGTCGCATATCTATCCTGTACTCTCCCTGAGCAGTCCCACACCCATTCTGAACTCTCCCAGAGCAGTTCCATACTCATCCTATACTTTCCCAGAGCAGTCCCACACCCATCCTGTATTCTCCCAGAGCAGTCCCACACCAATCTTGTACTCTCCCAGAGCAGTCCCACACCCATCCTGTACTCTCCCAGAGCAGTCCCTCGCCCATCCTGTACTCTCCCAGAGCAGTTCCACACCCAACTTGTTCTCCCTTAGAGCAGTCCCACACCTATTCTGTACTCTCCCAGAGCACTCCCACACCCATCTTGTACTCTCCCAGAGCAGTCCCACACCCATTCTGAACTCTCCCATAGCAGTCGAATATCTATCCTGTACTCTCCTTGAGCAGTCCCACACCCATTCTGAACTCTCCCAGAGCAGTCCCATACTCATCCTGTACTTTCCCAGAGCAGTCCCACACCCATCCTGTATTCTCCCAGAGCAGTCCCACACCTATCCTGTACTCTCAAAGAGCCGTCCCACACCAATCTTTTACTCTCCCAGAGCAGTCCCACACCCATTCTGAACTCTCCCAGAGCAGTACCACAATCATCCTGTACTCTTCCAGAGGAGTCCCACACCCATCTTGTACTCCCCAGAGCAGTCCCACACCCATCATGTACTCTCCCAGAGCAGTCCCACACCCAGCAAGGAAGCTCTCACTCCCATGGCGAATTCTGACTCTCCTCTCTCAAGTTTTGTAAGACTGATGGAAGTAGAGCTGAAGAGGTATTCTATGGTTTTGAACCATATGGTACATTGTACCATATGGTACCATATCATACAATGGCATATTGTACAATGGTACCATACAGTACATTGTACCATATTGTACATTATATCATATGGTACAAGGTACAGGGACCCTATTGGAAATAAGTCTGACTCTTTTTGGTTATCCTAGGTTCTCAAAACATATGCTGCTATGTATGATAATCTTTGTAATTGTATTTGTGTATACCTGAATAAACTTACTTACGATGCCACATGTGTTTGAGTAAGTTTATTCAAGTATATAAAAATACAGTTACGTACATAGATTATCATACATAGCAGCATATGTGGAAAGATCCTAGGATAACCCAAAAAAGTCAGGGTGACTTATTTCCATAGGGATCCCTGTATCTGTACCATATGGTACCCTGTACCATATGATACCCTGTACCATTGTCAGTAGTGTTACTGATTCAGTAACACTACTGAAACCATATGGTACCCTGTACCATATGGTCAGTAAGTGATGTTGGTGTAAGGAGGCACTAGCTCAGACTGAGAAGTGTGTGGCACTCAAGGCACACTGACGCAGCAGTTTCCAACACAAAGTGCTTCGTCATCCACCTCTAGGAACATTTCCAGTCACTGTACATTTGTAAATGTTTAATAGAACATTACTAATATTAAACATTTTTGCATATTTTTTATTGTAAACAATTATTGTAAACTAAATAATCATGAAAATATTAGTGCGGTTGTGTTGAATACAACGGTACCATATAGTACCATATGGTACAATGTACCATATGGTGCCACGAGCATGCAGCACACTGCAACAGCCCAATGCAACAGCATATGTGAAAGATCCTAGAATAACCCAAAAAAGTCAGGGTGACATATTTCCATTGGCATCCCTGTATCTGTACCATATGGTACCCTGTTTCATATGGTACCCTGTACCATATGGTACCCTGTTTCATATGGTACCCTGTACCATATGGCACCCAGTACCATATGGCAGCCTGTACCATAGTACAGGATATCATATGGTACATTGCACCATATGATACATTGTACCATATGGTTCCATTGTACAATATGGTACTAATTGGTACATTGCACCATATGATACATTGTACTTTATGGTACATTGTACCATATGATACATTATGCCATATGGAACATTGCACCATATGATACATTGTACCATATGGTACCATTGTACCATATGGTACTATATGGTACCGTTGTATTCAACACAATACTACACCAATATTTTCATCATTATTTTGTTTACAATAAACTTGTAAACAAGTTTTGTAAGCAATATAATGATAAATAAATTAGTGCGGTTATTGTGTTGAACACAATGAGTGTACAATTATACATTATACATTATATTGGTCTCATAGGCCACAAAAGTTACTGGAAAAAAAAAATATTAGAAAATAAAATAAAAAAGTAACGAAGACGTAAAATAAAAAAATGCGACTTTACGGAAATCGCCGATGTTGCCGCCACCCGGTCATTGATGTTGCCGCCACCCGGTCATTGATGTTGCCGCCGCCCGGTCATTGATGTTGCTGCCACCCGGTCATTGATGTTGCCGCCACCCGGTCATTGAAGGTCAAATTCATGACTCTATATCTCGGTAACTACTGATCGGAATTTTTTTTTGTTTGTTTCATTACCTTCCCAAAATTATTATCTTTAATTCTGTAAGAATTTTTTTTTTCAAAAATTCTTGGACACTGGCGCACCCCTTCCAAAAATGGCCTTGGACCCTGAAAGGGTTAACCTGCTAAACTGACTCATTTTATGCTCGATGATACGAGGGTTCCATGCTGGTGCTGCGGATTCCAGGACAGGTTTTAGTTACGTCGCCTACAAGTTTCAACTAGTAACCAAATAGTAGTATTAATAATTAAATAATAATAATAATAAAGAGGAAAGAAAATGAAAAAAATACTGATAGTTTGCATACAATAACTGGTAATAAATAAACAAAATGGATGAGTGCTATGCCATGATCTCGGCTGATCAGGGTCACTGCAGCAGTCTAGCGTAGTGGTGGTAATACTTGTAATCCTTCCGAGTGACGGGTCTGAACTGCCCCCTCACCTGTACATTGTAGGCAGCCCCTGGAACCAGTGTTGCCGGTCGCACTGCCACCGTCGTCAGCTCGAGTCCGGCGCTCTTGCCTTCCTCTGTGTTGTTCTTCCAGTAGAACTCGTCCTCGACTCCACCCTCGCGAGTTATGCGCCACTCGTAGTAGACGGGGATGGGGAACAGTGCGCAGGTGTCACACTCGACGTGCAGCACCCACCTGTCGTTGGGATGGACCTGGAAGGCGTCGCAGTACTTCTCGCAGCTGAGCCTGATTAGAGGAACGGGGTTCGAGACCACTGACACCTCTTGGGAGTAGCTTGCCGTCTCCCGACCCAATTGTGAGCGCTGGTCGCGGACGCTGACAGTGAAGAAGTATTTCTGTCCGACTGCGAGCTTTCCAGGGAGCACGGTGAGCTTATTTTCGCTCGGCGATAGCTTGATTCGACTATCGGACTCAAGGGAAGACCTGCAGACGGCGTTGGGATGAGGATCACTTGTGTTACAGGACCAGGTGAACTCCAGGTACGTAGCTGATTGGCCAGGAGGCAAATCTGGGTCCAGAGACTTGGAGGTCTGCAGTATGAGCTGCGCTGGGCGCAAATGAGTTCGGAATTTGTAGTTTTCCAGCTTGACCAGGAGTTATGAAGGAACTATCGTTACGTAGCCCGTAGCGCACTTGTAAAGAAGAGCTCCCTTGATGGGGTCGCGGTTAAGACTTATAGCAAGCTGGATGGTGTAGAAACCATAGTCGAGTGTGAATGGAGAGAGATCGAGCCGGTGTGAGCTCGTATTTGTTTGAGAACAAAGCCCAACGACATCACACTGCAAAGGAGGAGGGTAGCCCAGCACCGGGTTAAGGGATACATCATAGTCTCGACGCTCAATGTTCCAGCAGAAGATCAGGTCCTCGGCAGAGAAGGAACAGTTGGGAGTAGGGATGAAGACACCTTCAACAAGCAGTCGGCGCCAAGCCTTGTGGGTCCAGTTCTGAGGCTCCATGCTGATGCCTCGAAGCTCTGCCCCGGGAAGACATCGGTCTGGATCTGTTGTTACACTCACGGAGTAAGAGAAAACTCGCCCCCACTTGGGCAAACGGCTTCGCTTACCGTTCACGGTCGTGAAGGAATGGTCATACTTATAGGAAATGTTAAAAACAAGGCTCTGAATTCCGGTTATCTCGTACATGACAGTCCACGTGCAGGTAACGTGAGTGCCGTTGGTGGTCATGGATGGGCAAGGGGTATTCTTCAGCGAAGTGGTCAGTCCGCTGGCCTGAATAGAGACGTCAGAGGTAGCGAGGTCCTCGTTGTGTCGCCAAGTGTCCCAAGCGATGACCAGTGACACCAGTGCCTCGTGACCTGTAGGAATCGTCAGGCCGTCACTGTCTCGCATGAAAAGTGTGTCGAAGAAGGAGACATGTATCAGGCTCTTCTCAAGGGGAAGGTACTGACAAAAGGGCCCCTGGCGGTTATCTGGACACGGAAAGTCACTCGTGTTAGTATCATAGTGTTGTTCTGTGGCGCAGTCCTCCCAAGTGGAGCAGAGAACAGGCGTCCCGGACTGCCCCTGACACCGGGAGGGAAGCGAGAAGCCCTGACACGGCAAGTCCAGCAGCAGTGTGTCGCAGGGAACACATGGATCGACACGGATTTCGGCCCGCCTTCCGCTCCACCCCGGAGTGTGACCCACAGGGTGACAGGGATCCTCTATTCTCACTCGGCCCTCGCACACACACTCAGACTCATTCGTGTGCGCCACACAGAAGGAGGGGCAGTAAGAGCCCAGTATCTCAGCGCATTGAAAAAGCTCCTGGCCCCTGGCGAAGCAGCTGTTTGGGTCCCGATAGTTGAAAGTGGACATACAGGGAGTGATGGTCGCCACCCCAACCGTGACCTTCAGCAACAAGGTCCCCAATACCCAGATATACAACCATAACCACACGACTCTCATTGAACCTAATAAACGAAGAGAATGTGAAAACGAAAAGGATAAATGATTATGTACAGTATTAAACTTTTTATGATTGGCTGGTGTTCGACGGTGCATCTGGAGACGTGTCGTTAGCGTTTGTATGTACTCACATATTTGTACTCACTTATTTGTGTGTGTACTCACTTATATGTACTCACCTATATGTGATTGCAAGGGGCGAATCACAACTCTTGACCTCGCCTCTTCGCGGGTCGCTACTAGGTCCATTCTCTTCTTGTGCCTGTGTGTATCTGTGGTGTGCCTATGTGTGTGTCTGTGTTGTGTGTAGTCAGATTTTACCTAACTGGTGTGAATATTATGACCAAAGTGTAGAACTGTCCCTATTTTATAAACATATTTTTTTGTTCAAATTCTTTACAACCGTAACATTTCAAGACAAGTGTTGAATAATAATAATAATAATGGAGCGATGCTCATACGAGTTCTACACAAACTCGCAAGTGTTGTATTAAAACTAGACAAGGAAATTTTAAACAGATATTTACCAGGCCAGGCACCAGGCAATGAAGAATATCCTGTAATGGTAGTGATGCTGGGAGGCGTGCTGCTAGGGGTACTGGGAGGGGAGCTGCTATGGGTGCTGCTAGGGTTCTGGGGTGGGGTTTGTGTTGGAGAAGTGAGTGTTGTACTAATCTTAATAGGATCATGATCAAACTCAGAACAAAAGTGCCTCGTCATCGAACCAGTGGCTTCTTGCGGCCGAACTTAGAGATTGATGCCGAAGCTCATTGATTGATGCCGGAGGGAGAGGTGAGGGAGAGAGGCCAGGAAGGAGAGAGAATGGAACCGTTGAGAAAGAGAGAGTAGGGAAGGAAATAAGAGATCGAGAGATTAAGAATTCGGAATTTAGGGGTATATAACCCCACGTCTGGTATACATGAGATACTCTTCCATCGCGCACCAACCTCACTCACTTGCTTCTATACAGTTCTCCGTCCTTTTACATACCTCTCCATCCTTCCATACACCTCTCCATCCTTCCATACACCTCTCCATCCTTCCATACACCTCTCCATCCTTCCATACACCTCTCCATCCTTTCCATACACCTCTCAGTCCCTCTATACACCTCTCAGTCCCTCTATACACCTCTCAGTCCCTCTATACACCTCTCAGTCCCTCTATACACCTCTCAGTCCCTCTATACACCTCTCAGTCCTTCTATACACCTCTCAGTCCCTCTATACACCTCTCAGTCCCTCTATACACCTCTCAGTCCCTCTATACACCTCTCAGTCCCTCTATACACCTCTCAGTCCCTCTATACACCTCTCAGTCCCTCTATACACCTCCCAGTCCCTCTATACACCTCTCAGTCCCTCTATATACCTCTCAGTCCCTCTATACACCTCTCAGTCCCTCTATACACCTCTCAGTCCCTCTATACACCTCTCAGTCCCTCTATACACCTCTCAGTCCCTCTATACACCTCCCAGTCCCTCTATACACCTCCCAGTCCCTCTATACACCTCTCAGTCCCTCTATACACCTCTCAGTCCCTCTATACACCTCCCAGTCCCTCTATACACCTCTCAGTCCCTCTATACACCTCTCAGTCCCTCTATACACCTCTCAGTCCCTCTATACACCTCTCAGTCCCTCTATACACCTCCCAGTGTGTATATATTCACTTCAATTTCTCCAATATGACGAGCTCTGAGTTCCAAGATATCTTTTTACTTTCATCTCCTTTTTTGTGAATTATATAACTTTTTAGATAAGCTGAGGCTTCTCTTGAATGTCAGTTTTACTTATATTTTTTTTATATTGATTTCAGCCTTCCGTGTGAAGCGGTAAACTAGTGTGGGTCTTGCACTGAAACCGTGTGGCTCCTTGGTCATCTAACACTATCTCAAATAATCACTTCTGGCTAGTTCTCAAGGTTATATACGTTGTGAATTGTGTATCTCTCACTGAATATACACCGAGAGGGGTGCATCTCTCACTGTACTGTATACTGTATATACACTGAGAGTTCTCCCTCACTGTATATACACCGTGAAGTGTGTTTCTATACATATTCGCTGAGATGTGTGCATTACCCACTGTATATAGAGGAAGAGATTCTTATCTGTCACTGTATATACACCGTGAGGCGTGTATATACAGGTTTACTTGAACCCCAATTACAAACATTCAGATCTCCTTGACTGGTGGTGTACAAATTATATGCGACCTTCGAGGCTTAAAATTCACCTAAGTGACGTGGTATAACCCCGAGGGCCAGCAAATACTTCATTTCCTCTCAAAAACATCGACGTCTCCAGACGTGTCACTGGCCTTGAGGGTGAGCAACCTGTCACACTGGAAAAGCTTGCGTTCTAACATCACTGCTGCAATTAAGACGGAAGCCATTAGTCTTGTTACTTTCCTTAGCCTAACATCTAATTTAGAACGATAGCTACAGGCCTCGTCTCTCTCTCTCTCTCTCTCTCTCTCTCTCTCTCTCTCTCTCTCTCTCTCTTACTGTTGCACTCCTCCTCACTACATTCTCACTTTCAAGTAGCCGGAGGTTTTTCTACTCTCTTCTCTTCGTATAAAGGTCCGTGACGATCGTCAAGGCATGAGTAGAATATGAGAAAGAAAAAGGAACAGATTCAGAAAGAAAGTTCTGTAACTAATATCGAAAAACAGGTACAGAGTTAGGTTTGGTCCGCAGACACAGAAATGATGCACATTGGAAGAAAGTGCGACAAAAACATAGCATCGTATCTCAGAGAGAGACGAAGTCACGGCACAGTTGCTTATCAACTTAAGAGTAACCCACAAATTGGAGTTAACCACAGAATCTGTCTTCAGGCTGTTAATTCTATGAGAGGTCAGTGCTTTCGCGGAATTCCGTTTCGTAGCCATTTATGGGTAGAAACTAAAGGTCCTTGTCCTTGTATCGTCGGAAAAAAGATCTACGTTGGAGAAAAAGTTGGTATAGAGACTGTTTTACTTCGTGTAGAACTTTATGAAGTCGTGAAGGATAGAGGGCGAAACGTTTCCCCTACAAAAGCCTGATCCACAATGTGTTTTTTCTTGGCTATTGTGAGCAACACGTCACTGGGACCCACCCGTCATCGCTCCTGGCACCTCACGTCTCCAGGCCGTTAAAAATCGTCAGAGAAAATGAGTGATATTTTTAAACGATGCCCTTCAAGGGATACTGATGGATGCCTTGATGCTGGTGACGGACCTCTGGCCCAGGAAATCTACTTAGTTTCCCCGTTGTATTAAACACTCCATGACCTCCCCTACATTACCTTCTACTCCTATAGAGTCAATGCTGTCTTCTGTATGCAAAATATGAACAAGAACATGTATTTACAAGACCTGCTCGAGTACACACACACAAACACACACACACACAAACACATTCACACTAATAATAATATAACGTCAGCATATTATATCACACGCGGAATATTCCCGTAATGCGAGAACAATTTCACATGATATACCGCTTTAATTATATATTAATTAATGGAATTACGTTAATCCCTTGTGTTGTGACTCACTATTATAATGTTTTGTGTCCAGTGACACATATCGCGCTTACACGGCTCAATAATACAATAATAATTAACCCACCTACCTCCTTGCTACATTTGCAAGAGGATAATTGCGCTCCGTGTTTGCAAGTGAGAGGCTTTATCTCGAATTATTGAAGCTGCGTTCATAGACGAGCAGTGTCAAGTAATTTACATGCTAATAATTCATGATAATAATTATAATTTATAATAATTTATAATAATTATAATAATAATAATTGTAATTTAGAACAATAATAATTGATAACAATAATTCATGATAATACTAATAATTCATGATAATAATAAATGATAATAATGATAGTAATAATAATTTATAATAATAACAATGCTGGTAACGATAATGTTAACTATTTTCCCTTGAAGATGAACTTGAAGGAGACAAATGGAAGAAAATACCGCGGACGCGAAAGAAAATAATAACAATGCAGTGTAATGCGGTTCTTTATTGACATATAAAGGCTTGCATAACACTGCATTTGCCTCGACTGTTTCTCTATAAAGGATCGCAATAAAGATCAGTAAAGTATCGCATAATCCCGGATTTATCGCTTCTTTTCCACTTTAAACGATCGCATTAAAGGTCAATAAAGAATAGCCTTAAAGGTCAATAAAGAATAGCATTAAAGGTCAATAAAGAAGAACAATAAAGGTCAATAAAGAATAGCATTAAAGGTCAATAAAGAATAGCCTTAAAGGTCAATAAATAATAGCCTAAAAAGGTCAATAAAGAATAGCACTAAAGGTCAATAAAGAAGAGCATTAAAGGTCAACAAAGAAGAGCATTAAAGGTCAATAAAGAATAGTATTAAAGGTCAATAAAGAATAGCATTAAGGGTTAATAAAAAATCGCATAATACCGCATTTATCTCTCCTTTTCCTCATTAAAGGATCGCTTTAAAGGTCAATAAAGAATAGCATTAGAGGTAAATAAAGAATAGAATTAAGGGTCAATAAAGAATAACATTAAAGGTCAATAAAGAATAACATTAAAGGTCAATAAAGAATAGCATTAAAGGTCAATAAAGAATAGCATTAAAGGTCAATAAAGAATAGCATTAAAGGTCAATAAAGAATAGCATTAAAGGTCAGTAAAGAATAGCAATAAATTTCAATAAAGAATAGCATTAAAGGTCAATAAAGAATCGCATTTTATTGGATTTATCTCTCTTCCAGATACTTTTGAGTTACAATAGCATGTTAACAGTGAATATTTCTGCAAAGGAAAAAAACTCATGGTTACGCAGAGCATTTCAGGTAGATTTTATCGCCGTGGAAAACAACTCGATGTAATGCTTTTGACTGACATTTTAAATTTTTGAGCTGTAGTTCATCGGTAGAGCGCTCGGCCGCACCCGAAAGAACGTGGGATCGATTCTCGAGCAGGATGAGACGTTTTGAGCAAATTGCCCCTGTTCACCTAGCAGTAACTAGGTTTCTGGGTGTCAGTCGACTGGTGTGGGTGGCATCCTGACGGGTGGTAGATCACCTTAAATCCCGGCTTTGACATGAACCTGGAATCTGAACTGTGTTCGGAAATATACACGGGAGGTTCTGTCAACGCTCTGAGTTTATCAGAACGGAAATTATCATAATTACAGAGGCCTATCGCGTAGTACTCAGGTAGACAGCAACCATCTAGGGAGGTACTAACCTCCTGTCAAATGAGTTTGAAATAGAAATCTGTTCAATTTTATTTTTTGCTCTCTCTCTCTCTCTCTGGCGGGATTGGTCTGAGACGCCTGGTCTGAGACGCCTGGTCTGAGACGCCTGGTCTGAGACGCCTGGTCTGAGACCGGGTCCTGCGGAAGATAATCCTCACTAACATTAACCCGTAACCTCAAAATACACAAACATACTCATCTATCGAGTAGGTTTCGCACCATCATGCTATACACAACCCAATCTCCCAATGTATAACGAAATTACTGAAATTACGGCACCCTTAAAGTCTCTCCACGTGGAGATGTTATTACAACTGGTGCCTGAGGTGCGCCAACGATCCTGGCAGCTCACAGGAAGAGGCTACCAGAGGAATGCAATTTTGCGAATTATACAGTGAGATTGTGAATAAAAAAATGCAGTGGGAGCGTTTCTATAATGGGGGAACGAAAGATGGCAGAGGGAAGGAATAGTTCATAGGTTTTTAACAAGCTGGGAGGAGGAGGAGGAGGAAGAGAAGTAATGGAAGATAGAACAGCGAGTTAAGGATAAGCAGTAAGTGAAGCAAACGATAGGGTCTCCAACGAATACGTGCGTACACACGCACACGTACGTACGTACGTACGTACACACACACACACACACACACACACACACACACACACACACACACAGTTTAAACTTTTAAAGATTAAATAAGAAAATACAAGGACCCAAATAGAAATAAGTCACTGACTCTTTTTCTTAATTATCCTAGGTAATTTACACTATGTATGATAATTGTACTTATGTGCACCTGTGCCTAAACAAACCTACATTACAAAACTAGCACATCACCTGCGGTAGATGTGGCGCTGAGGATGTGTTCAGCGTCGTAGAGCTGAGGTAACGCTACTGTGGCTAGTAGAACCTTCTACCTCGGACCACCAGTGGACATTTGCTCTTCATCTGGTAACGCAATCAGGTTTGATCCGAGGAAGGGGCGGGGAGACCCAGTTCCTCGGATCAAAGGCCCAAGGCCGGCTTCGAGTCATCCTCCTGGGAAGATGCACTGATTGCATCGCTTACTATGTGTTGCTATATAACCTTCAAGTTGAACTCCCTCTATTCATTCCTCTTTCCTGTCCAGCAAATGTTCAACCCAAAATCCCTATTTAATGGTTAATAGCAACCTTAATTCCCACTAATGATTCCTTTTAATTTGTTAAAGCCTCAATTCTCACCATTCATCCCAGTTTAATGGTTAAAGCCTTAATTCCAACCATTTATTCTCCTTAAATTTTTAATTGCAGTCTTAATTACCACCATTCATTCCTATTTAATGGTTAAAGCCTTAATTACCACCATTCATTCCTATTTAATGGTTAAAGCTTTAATTCCAACCATTTATTCTCCTTAAATTTTTAATTGCAGTCTTAATTCCCACCATTAATTCCTGTTTTCGAAGAATTAGAGCTATGGATGTCTTCAATTCCGCTGAGCAAGAAATACTTTCTCCCTTCTTCCGCCCCATCATTCGTGTTTGAGTCCCGAGCTCAACTCCCCATTTGGCTGTGATACAGACCCCAGCAACGAGGGTGGTGGTGATGATTGCTGGAGATGGGGGGAAGGGGGGGGAAGAGAGCAAGAATCTCACAATCCAGCCGACCGTAATTGCGTTCTACGAACGAATTAGCACGACAGTTACAGCTGCAACACGCCGTCAAGTTTCAATCCCCGTTTGGCAACGCACTCTACGATTCAGAGGAATTTGCGCTGCTGCAAACTGCCGACGATACAAGTGGATCAATTGCAGCTACCGTAAACCAGCAACCTCCAATCGCCGTTTCTTCGTTTTGTTTTAAACGATACGGCCGAGGCACTTAGATATATCGTCACTGCCTTCGGTCAGTTATCGCCCTGCAAGCTCCTGTTGACGATAATGGTAAATCAGTTGCAGCTATTGCAAAATAGCGATCACCAAAACAGATTCCTCTATTGCAAGTCGTCTTCGTCAATTGAAATATTTTCAACGCAATTTAAAATATTGTCGAAGCCAAGGCATCTATCGTCAGTGTTAGTCAGTCTGTTGACGATACAAGGGTGAGAGTTGTAGCTATCGTGATCTGTCTCTACCAAGCACTGCATAGAAGACAGGTAATATTTATATATTGGAAAAGATGCAATTCTGAAAGTTGTAATTGGAAAAGATGTAATTGGTAAAGTGTAGTGTGACAGGCAGAGTTACGAGAACCTAATGATATGTGCAGAGCGCAGGGGGACATTATGTTCGTGTGTGTCTGTGTGTGCGTGTGTGCTCTCACTTATATGTCGTTGAGGGGGTTGAGTCTTAGCTCCTGGTTGCGTCATTTAAACTTCACTCATCTTGTCTGCTGTTCAGTTTTATACCCACTTATACATTCATATATATATATATATATATATATATATATATATATATATATATATATATATATATATATATATATATATATATATCCATACATGCATCCATACATGCATATCATACATACATCATTACATACATACATTACATACATACATACATACATACATTACATACATACATTACATACATACATACATACATACATATATTCATATATTATATACATTACATAATACATACATTACATACATTATATACATACATACATGCATACATACCCTGCAGAAATTGGGAAAGAGTTGGCAAGGCTAGGGATTCTAAACCAGCCAAAATAAAAAAAAATGGAAGGAAAAAAATGAGAGAGCCTTAGCTGTCAGCAAGACAGCCTGGCCGGCCTCTATTCCTCTCTAGGAAACCTTTTGTGGGCCTCGTCTTTAGTGTTTATGTTAGTGTTTACGTTAGTGTTTACGTTAGTGTTTACGTTAGTGTTTACGTTAGTGTTTACGTTAGTGTTTTCGTAAGTGTTTTCGTCAGTGTTTTCGTCAGTGTTTTCGTCAGTGTTTTCGTCAGTGTTTACGTCTGCATTAGCAGTGGAGGTTCTCTGTGGCAGAGACTCTGACAACTGTAAAAGGACGAGAAATCAATCACTCTCTCTCACTCTCACACTCTCTCTCACTCTCTCTCTCTCTCTCTCTCTCTCTCTCTCTCTCTCTCTCTCTCTCTCTCTCTCTCTCTCTCTCTCTCTCTCTCTCCAGCGTGTAACATCGCCCAGTCTTTGTCACATAATCAAAGACAAAATCGTGTAAATACAATGATTGTCACAGAGGTGCAGGCAACGTGCGCTGCTCAACGAATTCAATAAGATTACAAAGTGCATGAGGATCTAGATGGCTCTGGCTCTATTAAGCATAATATATCCCGCATGGACGTACGGCTACTTTGCATGAATTGTTACATAATAGCAAAGAGAGGTTATACGATAAAGGCTCTATTGAAACTTGAAATTGTTCGTATCCCCTCTGGCCACGTGGGTATTTTATGTATGTTATCTCTGTTGTGATGGTGGTTTATAAATGGGTGGGGGAAGGGGGGTTGTGATGGTGGTGGTGGTGGTGGTGGTGGTGGTGGTGGTGGTGGTGGTGGTGGTGGTGGTAGTGGTGGTGGTGGTGGTGAGTGGTGTTGGTGGTGGTGGTGGTGGTGGTGGTGGTGGTGATGGTGGTGGTGGTGGTGGTGGTGATTGTGGTGGTGGTGGTGGTGGTTTGGTGATGGTGGTGGTGGTGGTGGTGGTGGTGGGGTGGTGGTGGTGATGGTGGGGGTGGTGGTGGTGATGGTGGGGGTGGTGGTGGTGATTGTGGTGGTGGTGGTGGTGGTGGTGATTGTGGTGGTGGTGGTGGTGGTTTTGGTGATGGTGGTGGTGGTGGTGGTGGTGATGGTGGTGGTGGTGGTGGTGGTGGTGGTGGTGGTGGTGGTGGATGGTGGTGGTGGTGGTGGCGGTGGTGGTGGTGGTGGTGGTGATGGTGGTGGTGGTGGTGGTGGTGGTGGTGGTGATGGTGGTGGTGGTGGTGGTGGTTTTGGTGATGGTGGTGGTGGTGGTGGTGGTGGTGATGGTGGTGATGGTGGTGGTAGTGGTTCTCAAAGTCTATCAGAGTTAGGGTAATGTCGGAAATCTGGCATACATTGATGGAGTTTTGAGACTCACTCATGAAAAAATCATTTGGATTGTCGATCTTTAGACTGATTAGTGACTCGCTAAACACAGAGTCGCATTGGGATTTCAGTATCTCATTCATTTCTTTGTTGTCATCTGTGTAAGTCCCCTCTTGTCTGAGCAGGGGCCCGATACTAGATGTGGTATTTGCCTTGTTTTTGGCATATGAAAAGAAATATTTCAAATTTCTTACAATTTCACTAATCGCTTTTAGCTCCTCCTGTCTCTCCTGGGTCCTGTATGAGTCCTTTAACTTCAGTTCGATACTTTCCACTTCCCTGGTCAGCGCTTCCTTCCGTGTATCAGATAATCTAGTGTTCTTGAGGAGCTCAGTGATTCTTCGTCTTCTGTAGAGGGAGCGTCTTCTCTTTCCGGTTTACTTCTTTTCTTTCTTAGGGAAATATGCCTTGAACATACTTCAACTGCCAGGAAGTTGATCCCAGTTGATGTTCTTGTTGAAGTTGTATTATGGTGAAGACACCTTCACAGCTACGTGCATTTTGGTGATCAGGATCCCTGTGCACGTAAATCTGAACTTCGATTAGTTTGTGATCGGAATTAGTTATTTTTGATATTGTTATGTTTCTTACCAGGTCCTCATTATTTGTGAAGATAAAGTCAAGTGTGTTTTCCAGTCTTGTTGGCTCCACTATCTGCTGACTTAGGGTGTGTTTATCACAGAGATTTAATAGCTCATGTGTGTGTAACCTTTCATCTGCGCTGCCTCCAGGGATTATTTCTGTTATAACATTATTTGCTACATTCTTCCATTGTGTATGTCTTAGGTTGAAGTCACCAAGCAGTAAGATGTTTGGGGATGGAGCTGGAAGGCTTTCCAGACAGTAATCAATTTTCAGTAGCTGTCCTGTTTCCTGACGAACCTTACCTAACCTAACCTCACCTTTTTTTTAACAATTATGGGAAAATGCTAAACAGTAGAGGTCATACAGAGCTTGGGGAGTGAGAGGCAATCAGGTTTGATCCAAGAAAGGAGAGGGGAGCTCTAATTTTCTGGATGTAGAGCGTCCTTCACGGGCATGAAGGCATATTTCATTGGAATTCTACTGAGGCATAACTCAGGTTGACAGATATCAACACTATTTGGGACCCATCATGTGTAATGGAATACTAGAGGGAAACGTAGCTAACGTTTATCCATAATATGCAATACTAGTGTAAACTAACTGTTTCCAGCTCGCATAAACTGAAGCAACTAAATTACCGAGAGCGCGTGAAGTCCCCTAGAAGTTTACACCTTAGAACGAACGCACACCTAGAAGACTCTGGAGGGATTGGCTCCAAACCTACATACTGAAAGAACTACATATGAACACAAGAGGTTTGGCAGACGCAGCAAGATTCCTCCAGTGGAAAACAGGGAAACGATGAGCACACAGAGAGAATTCAATTCCACAAGTACAAAGGGATTACGACTTTTCAAAACCCTCCAAAGAGGGGATTACCAACAAACCCCTGGCTGTCTTCAAGAGGGAACTCGACAAATTCCCCAAATCAGTTTCTTTTCAGCCGGGTTGTGATGCTAACGTTGATGCTCTGTCGATCAGGCCAGCCACCAGGAGGCGTGGTCTGGGACCGGGTCGCGGGGGCGCTGACCTCCGGAAGCGACTCCAAGTAACCAAATAGGGTATGGTACCATTACACCTGCTGAGACATCCAATTTTGCCAAGTAAAAAGAAAACCAGTGGATCGTAGGTGATAGGGAGAAAAAGAGGTTGTGAGGGGAGGAAGTGCTTGGCGAAACACACACTGAGTGCCTCTCCCAAGACTCGTAATGACGGTGTTCCTGGCCTGGTGACTACCCTCTCATTGGAAACAATACTTCACTGCAGACTGTTGTCTTTCTCCAGAAGAGGAGTTAACCAGTCAGTCAGGTCCAGTCGTAATTCCCCCGTCAGTCACTTTATGATGCAAATTTCATAGTTTTTGTTTTTATGTGAAAGGTAAACACGATTCAGATGATGTATAATTTAGCGTTTAAGAGTCTTCTCGACAAATTGTCTTCCTGGATAAAGAAAAACGTACATACACTCATGTAGTGATATTGTAGAGACTTAAAAGTTGATCTGGTAACACTGTAAACGTCTGGAAGGTTTAGGTGGTAACACTGTAGGCGCTTGGAAGGTTGATGTGGTAACACTGGAGGCAGTGGAAGGTTGATCTCAGAGTTCATTGCGCTGAGAGATACTTAACAAGTGTATAATTTATCTAATAATAAGATAATTGCTGTCTCCACACATAAAAACAAATAATGTTATTTCCACGACTACGATTGGCAGTGCATATAAAGACGTAAATCCACAAGCATTTTCTCACAATTGGAAACCAATATGACGTTAATTAGTTGACTGAGTTACTAAATATTTACTAAAACGTACTTTTATGTGACTGACAATATTTTTTTCCCTTCCTTCTAAGGCTTTCAGTTATAACTTGTGAACGCTTCATCCGATCGGTTTCAAACCTTCATCCCTAGTGCACTATAACTAGTGAAGTGGGTCGTGAAACTAGTGACATGCGCAGGTGCCTTCTGGTCAAATTTATGTAGCCCATTACTGAAGTTTTCCGTGCGATAACCTAAGAAACACCTCTTTGGATCGTTTTCAAACTTTTAGCACTGTTTCTCGAAATCGTAATAACACAATTGCCAACACATCACAGACACGCAGAGATTTAGAGACTCTCCTACCATGGGTTCGAATCCCACCCATTCTATGGTATATTTTAACACTAATATACCCAACTGGGGAGATGGAGATTGTTATTGGCGTGTGGAGGAGAAATTTTTCCAATTTTATTTTTAAAAATAGTGTTTTATTTTTGCCGTGAAATAATATGGGCATGTCTCTTCTCAACTGATTCACATAAACATAAAATGTAGATACTTGGTTCAAATTATTATTATTATTATTATTATTATTATTATTATTATTATTATTATTATTATACTAATCAAAAGAAGCGCTAAACTCTTGGTTCAAAGAACAGACAAGATTGATAGACTGATTACATCGACTCCAGGCTGAGGGACTGATTACCTGAAACTCCTTCTGATCTTCACCATTCTTTGTATTGGACTGATGAAGCCACTGTGTGGCGGAACGCGTCCATAATATAGATACCCAAGTGTTACACATGTGTCTAATTCATCATTTTATGAGCTGCTTAGGATTGGTCTGCATTGTTGCCAATTAATATTATTGAAAAAATACTGGTTTCCGCATGATAAAGTTGCAATACTTGTATAGATCGGCTTCAAACTTAAAAGTTTGAAGCTTAGAGGAAGGTTTGGATTGTTGCAGTTCCTGGCACCCTTAATGATGTTGATTTACAGCTCCTGAGCCTTGTTAGAATATTGAGCTACAGTTGACAGGCTTCTTGAGCGAGCTGAGATAAAGCTCCTGGGCCTCTTTAAGGTGTTGATCTGCTACAGAAACTCTCAAAATCCTACGGCAAAAGAGCAACTATTAAACGCCGACGCCAAACGCAGCATCAAACTTGACAAAAACAGCATCAAACTTGACAACAAATACAGCAAACAGCATCAAACTTGACAACAAATACAGCAAACAGCATCAAACTTGACAACAAAAGCAGCATCAAACTTAACAACAAAAACCCAAAACACAGTTAAACCAACAGATCCCAATAAATATATAAAACTAGAATATAGAAATAAGAGCGGCCCGAGTACAAGAGCTGTGTCAACAATGCAGAGTAAAGAGCAGGGCAGGACAGCGGACGAGATAACAGCAGACAGCAATAACAGCCATCCTGGGACGCAGATGACAGGGTGGCGTCCGGCAATCACTCGACTCCTGCCTCGCAATCACATGTAATAACTACGGTAAAAAAAAGGACGGAAGATTATATCTTGAGAGACAAACCAAGGGGACTCTCAGAGCCTCGTGTGTGTGTGTGTGTGTGTGTGTGTGTGTGTGTGCACGCGTATTTATCTCCCATTCACGTGTTTTATGTCTCTTTCCATCCCTCCTCTTTATCCAGTGATTCCTTTCATTAATTCCTCATTGCTCCAGCGATATCCCTTTCTACCCCAGTCTCTATCGTCCATTTTATCACTTAATCAACGGTTCCTCATCATGAATGTCTTATCTGTCTGTCTGTCTGTCTGTCTCTCTCTCTCTCTCTCTCTCTCTCACACACACACACACACACACACACACACACACACACACACACACACACACCACTACACTACACTACACTGCTCAAGCAGAGACACTCTGATCTGTGTATTCGCTTCAACTCGCCCTAAACAGGTGTCGCGATCGCCTCTGACCGCTGTTCGGGAAATCAACAGCGGTCATATAATTCCTTCCGTTAACAGGTACATACAACGGAGAGGAATAAGGGAGGATGGGGAGAGAGGGGGGATGGGGAAAGGGGTTGAAAAAAGAGGATGGATAATTTCCTTAATGAAGAGCTTGGGTCTTTGTCTTGCTCTTGTACCCAATTTGTTCCGTCTCTGGCAGTGTTTGTTATATACTGCGGATTTTTTTCTTCTTTTTATGTACCAATTGCAGTGGTGGTAGTGGTAGTCGTCTGGGATTGGCTACCACGGTTGTTGAGAGACAACCACTCGATCCCTGATGGGTTTCCACTTTGACAGGTTATTTTGGTTGACAGCCGGTCGATAACCGATTGCCTCACAGAGTTTTGGACTTGCCGTCTGATTGGTGATCGGTTCATAGCTGGAAATCTCTGATTATCTGCTAATCCTACTCGGGCGTCAAATTCAGCGTTGACGTGTTATGTGGTAGCTGATTGGTTAGTGATT
The DNA here is from genome assembly GCA_009830355.1 of Cherax destructor. Classification (NCBI taxonomy): domain Eukaryota; kingdom Metazoa; phylum Arthropoda; class Malacostraca; order Decapoda; family Parastacidae; genus Cherax; species Cherax destructor. Next base: position 146,255 of record WNWK01000433.1, on the reverse strand, counting down.
TCGTGGCAACTTATGGCATGGTTAATGTGGTTGAGGAAAAAAATGTAGAATGTCATTAACTTTAAATTGCACGAAGAGAGGTAAGGTCTTTCTAGTATTAAAGAGAGATAAAACAACAATAACAGCAGCAAAAGCAGTTTTAAGAGCAAGAATAATAATAATAAAAATAGCAGCAATTATAATAAGAATAATAATGCCAATTCTTTCTTATATTCTTCTGTAACTATGATGCAATAGTTGATTGAAGGACATACATCGTTTTTAATTATACGCATTCTACTACAACAAAGTAGAACATGTATATACACGGGTGCGTATCACTCAGTATGCACATTAAGGTCCACGTCTGGTGATTTAAATCACCAGACGTGGAACTTAAATCACCAGACGTGGGCTTGTTAAAATCATTTTAGAAAGTATGTCAAGGCGTAAATAGCTGTGTTCTTGACTCTAGGTCACAGATTTAGAGTCTGTGACAGGTTAATAACGATGACAACAAAGACACGGAGTGATTTAATTATTGCACACCTATTCGGCCAGGAATTCATGCGTGTACTCACTGATCTGTTGATGAATAAGACACCTGAGTGTCTTTACTGCCGAAATGTTTCACCTGCGCAACAGGCTTCTCCAGTCGAACACATGCGATAACGCTGGAGACTATATTAGTAATTTTGAGGTGATCAGTCCCTCAGCCTTGATAAGAAGTGGTCGATCCTTAGCCTAAAGCAGAGACAAGCGGCCACACGTCACTACGTCTTCCGCCCCGTCATGTCATCGTGTGAAACTATGTTTAATATACAGTTTCGTTCCACTACTTCCCCATCCCACTCATTCACTTTCTTGCCACTCCGAGCTGAAGAAATATTCCCTAATGCCTCTGTGGTTCATCTGTCTTTAACCTCCATCTGTTTTCCTTGCCCTCGGGTTCTAGTATATCAGTCTGTCTCTGTCTGTGCTGTCAGTTCCTCTCAATATCTCTACATCATCATCATCATATCCTCCCGGGCCACTCACAGTTCTGAAGTCATTAGATCTAGTTCATTTGTTCTCTCGTCGCAACCAGTGTAATCGGTTCAGTAATATTAGTGTAAACGACACTTAGATGTAGTGGATACCTTTATTAACGAGGACGTTTTGCCCACACCCTGGCCAAAACTATTCACTCAATGTCTCATTTTCTCCACCTTGTGGGCAGTTACATGCCATTGCAGCACTAGCCTTCTTGCGGACCTCTGGACGCTCTGAAGCTCCCATAGGTGCTTGACCAGGTGTTGTGCGGCGTTGATGTTCCTCCCACCAGGGGTATGCTCGTTGTGATGGTTATCAATGGGTCCCTTTCCATGTTCCATGTTTGTAATGCGTCCCTCCCAATCTGTAACCTGCATCAGGTCGTCTCATCCCCATCACCGATATTAGTTGATGCTGGGCTTGTTTGAGATGGTCTCCAGTAGCCACCTGTCTCACCATTGTGAGACTCGTTGCAAAACAAATTTTGTTGGGACAACGTTCGGCTCTGTGTAGAGTATAATCAGGTATGTATACAGCTCTACACAGAGGGAAATGTTGCCCCAATAAAATCTTGATATACAACATACGCCTTTTCTTCTTTACAGTTGCTGGCAGTCACTTGTCTAACTAGTTTTGCAATTTAAGTCTTCTTTGCAACTGTTCTATTCTGCTTGTGAATACTTAGTACATGTATGTGTGTGTGTGTGTGTGTGTGTGTACGCACCTATTTGTACCTACCTATTTGTGGTTGTAGAGGTCGAGTTATAGCTCCTGGTCCCGCCTCTTCGCTGGAGTATGTGTTTATCCCTAACTAGTTGTAGTTGCTGGAGTCTTGGCCCGGATCCTGGACCCAACTCTCACTTGCTCACAAACGGTCACACTATTCCTGGAATCGTGAGCCCTATCATACCTACTCCTAAAACTGTGTACGGAACCTGCTTTCATCACACACTTTCAGATCGTTCTTATATCATAACCACCTTCAATCTGAAGAAGTATTTTCCAACATCGTTGCGACCCATATGCATCTTAATTTTCATCTTTGCCATCTTGCTCCCGGTCCCCTTCTTTAAGACGCTATTTGTCCTATCGAATCCTCTGAGAATCTCGTACATCGTAATCCTGTCTCCCCTGGTTCACCTCGCTTCAGGTGTTGTATGGTATAATTCCACGGGTGCTTCATCGTATTTCTCATCGCTCTTGGAGTGCTTGCCTGTGCGCAAACCTTCGCTCTCCTTGCATGTGCGTGTACGTGAGTGTGCATGTATGTGCCCAATCGCTTCTTCATGCATGCGAGTTTGCGTGCGTGTTTGCGTGTGTGTGTGTGTGCGGGAGACACCATCATCACCCGAGCACTCACTCCGGCTTCTGCTTGTCATGTCTCGCCAGTAGTAATTATGTCTCCACAAAAACCCACCAATTCATTCCTGATAATTTCAGACCATTACGTTGCGTTATGACGATTACATTAAGTTAACCCTGGCTGCCAGCCCTTCATTTGTGAACTTCCAGACTGCTGCTGCTGCTGCTGCTGCTGCTGCTGCTGCTGCTGCTGCTGCTCCTTCCGACATGTTCCCTGTGTCACTGTGTATTCAGACCTTGCCAATGTTTTTTCTTACTATTGTCGTATTTCCATTCAGTACTGCGTTGACAAGGAAAGACACAGGTACAGGTTGTAGAAGAAGCGATACAGCACAAAACAAAATCTAGCTCTTGTCTCCTTTTATCATCTAGGATCAACGAAATTAATAAATACTTGCAGCAATCTAGAGTTGTTGTTTTTTCCTGGGATTCGAACTTATGTCAAGTGAGCGGACTGGCCAGTGCTCAACCTGCCGCGGTGTCCCACCTTAATAAGATGCTTTACCAACCCCGCCACATACCGTCATCTTTGGGAACTCGCGGAGGTCGCTATTAAAGTCCACCACTGCATATTTAAATTCGTTCCTCCTTTACGCTCTGCGTAATTATTTACTCTGATATCGATGGTTGTGAGAGTCCGAGTGTTATATGTTCCTCATCTTATCTTAAAATGTTTCGAGTCTTCAAGCGATTCCATGATCCGAGTTGCCCTTACGTTCCTTGCGGCTGTAGCGAACAGAGGGTAGCCGCAAGCGGACGGAGGATGGTGTGATAGCCTCGTAGAAATAAACTTCTAGAGTTAGTGCAGCTATGTTATGATGAGAGGGAGTGAAGTCAATAAGGACCCGTTACTATGACCATGTGTAAGATACCAGGAAAATATCTATTGAAAAAAATATAAAATACACACACAATATATATATATATATATATATATATATATATATATATATATTGCAAGGGCGCTATTTTCGCTGATGTTCTCTCGGCTGAAGACTTCCATCTGCATTTCCAACACAACACAACGAGAAATATTTTTTTTGCACTTGGTTACTGCACAGAAAAATTCTCGTTTGGTACACACACGTGAGAAACGTGTTTCAAATTTTCTCGTTTCGCCTTTGTGCGTTTTCTTTCGTTTCGCATTTGCTTCTTCTCTCTGGAAAATGTTCACCAGAGATGCCACTAATTGGTACAGCCTTCTTAATTAATATATTACTGTATCTTTATGAAATTTCGTGCCTAGTGTGTTTACAGATTTGCAATGGAGAAAAATATTGGTATTTTTTAAGGGGGGAGGGGGAGATGGAGTGAGAGGGAGGGAAGAACAAAAGCGAGATGGTGTTAGAACGATGGAATAGACATCGACGGCAAAGAGGGTTAGTGTAGTGAAGGAGAGATAGACTGTACATGGGAGTACATGGGAGCTCATGGGAGTACATGGCCAAAACAGACAACAGGAGTCCTTTTCCTGGTCAGTATCAAGGTTACCTTCTAGAGAGAGAGAGAGAGAGAGAGAGAGAGAGAGAGAGAGAGAGAGAGAGAGAGAATCACCCACCACCCACGGGGATAAAGACACCAACAATCACTTGGGTTACACAGCCGTCGGAGCACCCGAAGAGAAAAAGACGGGTGCTGTCAGATGACGGAACAGACAGCCGTGGATAACCTCACCTGTTATTAGTCGAATCTAACGAGGCCAGATTGTTTTTTGCGTGTCAACAACAAGAAACGTATAGCAAGCCTCTGGTTTTTTATACGTAATTCCACATTTCTGGGGCAGGCGAAGCGAACGAACCCTTGAAGAACAGGTGTTACACGTTGCATAACCAGCTTGTATTGAGACAACGTTTCGCTCAGTTCGGAGCTTTATCCTGTCATATATTGCTCAGTGTATAGCTTTATCAAGTCATGTTTCGTTCAGTGCGGAGCTTTATAATGCTTCCTCAGTGTGGAGCTTTATAAAGTCATATTTCGCTCTATGTGGAGCTTTATCAAGTCATGTATCGTTATGTGTATGTGTAGAGTTTTACCAAGTCATAACTTGATAAAACTTTACCCATAACAGAAACGATGTCCGAACAAAACGTTCTTCAGCGACGTATAGGTACCTCTTCTGCCCTACTGCCGATATTTGAGTCCAGCGAATCGAATGAAACTGCACAGCGCCAGTCGTACGTTCGCCGAGGTACTAAGGTTGCGGCGATATAATATAGTCGTACGTCGCTGCGCCTCGCTGACTGGGAACGCGCTGAACAAGAATAAAAACAAGAGAATTACGTAATAAAATCATAAGCGAGCGGTGACTTCGATTTTCCCCGCCTTGTATCGGCCAGGGTAAGGGTTTGAACCCATGGCAAGAGTCCTAAAACTCAGAGGCCAGTGCGTTAACCACTAGACTTGTTTGCAATCGTGTTATTACGAATTTCAGAGTAGTGACAGTGCGCTCGCTGGATAGTCTCACCAGCGAAAGTTTTCTTGTAACGCCGGCGAAGCGCCCTGCTCAGTGACCTTTTTTTTTTTTTTTTTGCTGGACAGTGTTATGTTGTAAATGGCATGCAACTGACACACGTACCAGCGAGAGGATTACTACAGGCGTTCAACAACGTTTCGACCTAAAAAAAAAGGGCGAAAGTTTGTTTAATAAACATTTTTCCCACACACCGAAGACGGGGTGCAATAAAGCGTGATAAAGCAGCAGTATTAAAAGAATGATGCAAGGAAATCAGAGAGAGAGAGAGAAGGGAAGGGGAAGGGAGAGGAACAGGAGGAGATGACCTGGGTGACGGAGAGGAAATCGAAGCACCACCCCAGCAGGTAGTGACTGATGGGTGACACATCCTGAAGGATCTCGTAAAGGAAATTAGAAAATCAGATCAGAGGATGATGGACTCTTTGTCAGTGACGCTCTGACATTCAGCATGCAGGAGGGAGGGAGGGAAGTGGAGGGAGGGAGGGAAGTGGAGTGATGGAGGCAAGCGAAGAGAGGGAGGGGAGACGCAAAGCCCCAGTAAGAAACACAAACACCAAATAAGATATACGAGACACGAAACATATGAATGATAAATAAGAAATATATTGTTTTATACGTTTTGCAAGTGGGAGAATATAGACAGAGATGATAATGAGAAAGAATAATGAGGAATAAACGTAGAGATAAGTGAAGAAACGGATAGTTGGCCAGTCATGTATCAGGAGTAATAAGGATAAGTGACCATCTACTCAGTGTATACACTGTCTTCCCCACGCTATGTTTGTAAAGAAAATACGAGATAATTAGTGGGTGTTAGTTATACAGTAAACTCTATTTGTGAGTGTATCTCTCTCTCTCTCCTCTCTCTTTCTCTCTCTCCCCTCTCTCTTTCTCTCTCTCCCCCCCCTCTCTCTCTATCTCTCTCTTTCCCTAGCACACACACACACACGTTTACAGTGTACTAATAAATTCCTAAACGGGCAAAATAAAATAAATCTTGAAAACAAAAACAAAAAGAGAATAGTCACATATATGTTTTCTAAGCGATCCCGTTGAAAAATTAAAAAAAAAGAAGTAAAGTTTAGGGACATATCTTCCCGCTGTATGCTAGATAAATCGCCCTGAACGAACAAGTTCACAGAAATACACAATTCTTCGGTGCATCAAGTTCAGTTTCATTTTTATTTTCACTTTGTATTGGAAAATACTCAAGGCGAACAACCACCGCTCTTTTGGGATGAATGATAGATATTTATTGTCGGAATGTTAAATTCTAAATGAGTACGGAACTCCTAAGAGTTCACTAGCAGGTTAAGAGAAACCGTCATCTAAACCGGTGATGCCCTTAATCTTAAACACTGAAGGAATGGCGAGATCTGCGATACAGACTGAAGGAGGTTGAACAATTGGCAATACTTGCCCGCAAGGCTGAAGAAATGGTACCATCTGTCCTGAGGACTGAAGACATTCAGTCATCCGTCGTGAAGACCGAAAAAAAAGATACTATCTATCCTAAATATACTGAAAAACAAACATCCACGTCCTTCCTCCATCCTCTACAACCTACGCGATATTCCGAGCGTTAAAGACCTAAGCGAAAGTCCTAAAGACTGAAGCGGAATGACACCCTTAAAGACTACAACTGTATTTCGTGAAGTACTTAAAACCTATGTGGCCCATTCAACACAAGGAATGGAAGAAGCTCGATTCTCCGTCCCTTAATCGTGGTTGCCGATGATTTCAACATGTATTTACGACAAGAGGATTTGTAACATCACATCAGAGGCGAGAGAATTATGAGGAACAATGACAATAAAAACCACGAGATCAAATGAGCTGTTTTTATTGACATGAAACGAAAAGGGGAAATGACTTGCATGTTGCAGAGGAAATGAAGGTGTTTATGTAAGGTGTTGAAGTACAATGTGTACGAGTTAGGTGCTGAGATACACACACACACACACACAGAACTAGAGAAAGTGCAAAGGTTTGCAACAAGACTAGTCCCGGAGCTAAGGGGTATGTCCTACGAGGAGAGGTTAAGGGAAATCGACCTGACGACACTGGAGGACAGGAGAGATAGGGGTACATGATAACGACATATAAAATACTGAGAGGAATTGACAAGGTGGACAGAGACAGAATGTTCCAGAGATGGGACACAGCAACAAGGGGACACAGTTGGAAGTTGAAGACTCAGATGAATCACAGGGATGTTAGGAAGTATTTCTTCAGTCACAGAGTGGTCGGGAAGTGGAATAGCTTGGGAAGCGATGTAGTGGAGGCAGGTTCCATACATAACTTTAAGAAGAGGTATGATAAAGCTCATGGTGCAGGGAGAGTGATCCAGTAGCGGCCAGTGTAGAGGCGGGGCCAGGAGCTATGTCTCGACCCCTGCAACCACAACTAGGTGAGTACAAGCACACGCGCACTATGCAGATTGTAATAAAAGCCATAAAATTAAATTACATTATACGATTACGAACTTGGTGATTATAAACCTTAAAATGTAACTGATGTGGTGTCCTTGCCTTAAAATGTAACTGATGTGGTGTCCTTGCCTTAAAATGTAACTGATGTGGTGTCCTTGCCTTAAAATGTAACTGATGTGGTGTCCTTGCCTTAAAATGTAACTGCGGTGTGGTATCTTCACCTTAAAATGTATCTGTGTGGCGACCTAACCTTAAACATTATACAGCTAGGCTTTGAAAAGCTCATCATTAATAAAACAAATTGTATTCCAGAGTAAACGATTACGATAGAAGGAAGACAGTTGAAACGCTCTCCCTTGAGAGGAAGGGATAACATGATAACCTAATTGAGGTCACAGACTCCCAGGACACTAATAAGGGGTGCTAAACCTACCATCACATGTTATGATGTGATCCTTCTTTTTTTATATATAGAGAATGGACCAGTAAGATAGCGGAAGACCTCAGTCAGATGACCCAAACCTTCAAGAAGTGGACCATCATCTAAGACAGGAGACTATTTTCCTATTTCCTGACAAAGAAAACACCCCAGGACACTACTAGCACAAACTCTCTTCCCGTATCCACAAATACGCAAATGAAAAAAATAATAAAAATGGACAAATGCAGACTCGAAAAGGCCAAAGTGTAAAAAATAAATAGGCAAATAATACGAAAACACATCACTAGCCTCTCAAATTCGAAATAAAAATCGTCACATTCAACCCTCACCAAACTCTCTCTCTAATACCAATATTGTTTTATGAGTTTCATCCAGTAACATCGACACACGATGGAGGATAAACATTGACGATGCAGAGAGAGGGAGGTGGAGGTTGCATCAGTGGAGGATCAACTTTATTAGTGAGAAATTACCTCTGGTTCCAGCGACTCCCAAAGTAAGCTGGATGTTTACATCGTTGGCTGTGTACTGTTCCTTGCCAGCAACATTCTCTTCAACATTAGGTGCTTAAGTAGGGATCATGCAGCGCCTAGGGGAGGGGGAGGGATTGGAAGGCATTCAGGATCGATTTAAGGAAGTGGAGCACACGGCCAATTCCTCAAATCAAGAGCCCCTCCCCTCCTCACAAGAGTCAAGAAGCCTTCCATAAAGGGAATAATATTCACAGTACCTTGAACGAGGTCGTTAGTTTTATTATCTTCCAGGTGAGCTTAAATTCTGTACCTCCATCCTCACTATCTCTACTGGCTCTGGGCTCAAGTCCACCTACTCCTCCATTCATTTTTTCCCCTAATTTCTTTAGCTTCATCGGGGCCAACTCATTTCCCCAAAACAAAATTATTGAATTTATTCTTTGTTTTAAATTGACAGTCCCAAGGACCACATAACCTTATTCATAATCACCAGTATGATGACTAACACCCTGACGTGCTCTAGACCAGCCTACACACCAGCGAAATTAAAGCAATATGCTTTTATGATTATTTAGCTCAGAGTGTGATTACTCCAGTAACTACAAGCCAACAATGCCTCTCCAGGGACGTCAAAACCTGCAGTTAGCCTCACCACCACCTGCAGCAACAACCACCACTTACAACCACCAACGTCGTCACCACCACCACATGCAGCCACCACCAGCAGCAGCACCACTTGCAGCTAATACCGCCAACATCTTGAGCTACCACCACCAGCACCACCACCTGCGGGTGGTCCGCTGACAGAGCCGTGCGTGCGGGATCATTATTACCTGAGATCTGGCCATGCGTCATCTCCACTCTAATTAAAGCCGCAGGTACCCCGTAAAACTTCAACTCTGTGAGCTCACCTATACTGACGCTCCTTGCAGCTTCTTTGCTCAGCTCCGGCGCCCTCATTAACGGTGTCTCACCTCCCTCCCTCTCTCTTTCTCTCACACACACACACACATTTACTAGGTCCCTATCTAGGATGCATCTGATACGAGAGATTTAGACTACGAACCTCTGCTGGCTGCTAGCAACCACGAAGTCCTGAGTTTCAACTACCGGCTGGAAATTAACCTACAAAGGAGCCCAGAAGAGACGATAACTAAGCAGACTACAGAAAAGAGAGAAATCTTAAATACGGTCTGTTGGGAAGAGAATTGGAAGGAAAGACATGGTGATGGAGAGCTAGGCTAGAAAATTGTGTATTTAGCGTTGAAATTAATACTGATGAGACGACGTGGAAAAGATAAGAGTTTATGGTTTAATAACAGATGCAGAGACAAAGAAAGACGAGAAAACAAACATCGAAGCGCGAAAAAGAGCATTGACAATAGAAACGTAAGTAGAGGTGCCAGAAATAAACGCGCAAAAGTGAGAATAGAGGCAACGACAATAAGAATACAAAGGCAAGGGAGAAGTCGGAACCCCAAGTACCACATAGACGCAACAAATGGAAGGTTACGACAAAGGACCAAGTGACAATGCTCTAGAAAAATGGTGAGACAATGAGAAACGACGATCACGTACACGTGAAGATAAACAATTTGAGGAGATACTCAGAGAAAAAAAGTGGGTAACGGAGACTGGATATAAACACAACTAGGAATGAGGTGGAAAAGCTAAGGGAACTGGACATATCAAAGGCAATGGGTCCTGATGTGTTGCCTTCTGTCCTGAGATCACAAGCCTCGTACAGCGTGTCAGGAAAAAACCTGCCGGTCACTGGAAACGGGTTTCTTCAGGAAATCGGCTAAAACAAAAACAAAAATTATCTCAAAATTCAAGCGATGAGAAACACAGGAAAAAAAAAAAAAAAAAAAAAGGAACATGGAGAACACAAGGCACAATAACGTGGCTGGAATAATTAAAGAAATACACATCACTTTGGAAAGAAAGTTAAGTTGACGTTTCGACCAGTGTCTAGTCGTTGTGACTCGATAGTGATCTATGACCGACCGAAACGTCACCGTAACTTTCTTTTGAAAAGCATGTGTGTTTTCTCAAACTGTAAAACGAAAAAAAAGCAATAGTGAACTACTGCTGCTTCTTTTCCTGTTACTGCTCCTCCTGTTACTGCTCCTCCTGTTACTGCTCCTCCTGTTACTGATGCTCCTCCTCCTCTGCTGCTACTGCTCCTCCTGTTACTGCTGCTCCTGTTACTGCTGCTCCTCCTCCTCATGCTGCTACTGCTCCTCCTGCTGCTTCTGTTCCTGCTACTTCTCTTCCTGCTACTTCTCTTCCTGCTACTTCTTTTCCTGCTACTTCTCCTCCTGCTACTTCTCCTCCTGCTATTGCTCCTTTTGCTACTGCTCCTGCTACTGCCCCTCCTGCTTCTGCTCCTCCTGCTACTGCTCCTCCTGCTACTTCTCCTCCTGCTACTTCTCCTCCTGCTATTGCTCCTTTTGCTACTGCTCCTGCTACGGCTCCTCCTGCTACTGCCCCTCCTGCTACTTTTCCTCTTGCTACTGCTCCTGCTCCTCCTGCTTCTGCTCCTCCTGCTACTGCTCCTCCTGCTACTGCTCCTCTTGCTACTGTTCCTCCTGCTACTGCTCCTCCTGCTACTGCTCCTCCTGCTATTACTCCTGCTACTGCTCCTCCTGTTACTTTTCCTCTTGCTAGCGCTCCTGCTTCTTCTGCTACTGCTTCTCCTGCTACTGCTTCTCCTGCTACTGTTCCTCCTGCTTCTGCTCCTCCTGCTACTGCTCCTCCTGCTACTGCTCCTCCTGCTACTGCTCCTCCTGCTACTGCTCCTCCTGCTACTGCTCCTCCTGCTACTGCTCCTGCTACTGCTTCTCCTGCTACTGTTCCTCCTGCTTCTGCTCCTCTTGCTACTGCTCCTCCTGCTACTGCTCCTCCTGCTACTGCTCCTCCTGCTACTGCTCCTAATGTTACTGCTCCTCCTGCTACTGCTCCTCCTGCTACTGCTCCTCCTGCTACTGCTCCTCCTGCTACTGCTCCTCCTGCTACTGCTCCTCCTGTTCTGCTCCTTCTGCTACTGCTCCTCCTGCTACCGCTCCTCCTGCTACTGCTCCTCCTGTTACTGCTCCTCCTGTTACTGCTCTCCTGCTACTGCTCCTCCTGCTACTGCTCCTCCTCCTCCTCCTCCCAATAATTAAAATTTACAGGCGGCTGAGAACCGGACACATGATATGGTTTATATCAGAAGCTCACCTCTGCGCCCGGGAAGGTACAAGGACACAGCCTACGCACCCAGTAGTGCCTTCCTGGTATCAAGGCTAAATTCGTATGCCAGCGTAGCGCCCGTAAATGTCAGTAAAGTTAAAGCAGCGGGTTATGAAGACAATATAACATTTAGTGGCTAGATCACCGTGGTGATCTGCCGCTCCTTGTGTGTCCCCGCCGTGCTTGTGGATTTACATACGTATTATGTTAATGCATATGTTTATATATGTGCATATACGTGGTCAGAGAGAGTTGGGAAGATATTTGGCTGTCATAGCAAGACCTCCCAGACGACACACACACACACACACACACGACTCCTTCAACCTTTGTATAGTCCCACTGTCCACCCGACCTGCTAGTCCACGAACACATCGACCGACTTACCGAACGGCCGAACTAGCGTCTGACTGGAAGGTCAGATACCGGAAACATAGTGAAAGATTTTCTTCCGGAGCCCGGCTGCCGACTGCAGGTTGCCGGCTGCAAGTTGCCGGCTTTAGGTGACCGCCCGGCTTCCGCGGCCTCAACGTATCCTTCAACCGGTCATACGCATCTAACCTGTTACGTAACCCTAACCGGCCATCTGTACGGTAAGCCACTCAGTAACAAGCCAGTGGTCTGGTAAGCCACTCAGTAACAAGCCGGTGGTCTTGTAAGCCACTCCGTGACCGACCGGTGATCCGGTAAGCCACTCCATAACCGGCACTATCACCGGCCGGTTCCCAGTGTTCGATTAGCCGGAGTAGCAATTCGTCTGGCTGTTCACCCGAGTAACCCGATTTCATTATAGATTAGAATTCTCTGCGAGTTCATGGATGGAAGGAGGGAAAGGAGAGAAGGAAGAGAAGGGAAAAGAGAGAAGGGAAAAGAGGGAAGGGAAAAGAGGGAAGGGAAAAGAGGGAAGGGAAGAGAGGGAAGGGAAGAATAATGGGTTCCCGTGAGTTACGGAGTTCATCGATGGAAGGGGAGGAGAACGGAAGGAGTGAAGGGAACGAAGGAAAGGAGTAAGGAAGGGAAAGATAAGGGTGCCCGTGAGGTAGGGAGAGAGGCAGGGAATGGAGAACAGTACACAGGGAAGGAAAGGAGAGGAGGGGTTGTCTAGAGAGGGAGAGAGAGAGAGAGAGAGAGAGAGAGAGAGAGAGAGAGAGAGAGAGAGAGAGAGAGAGAGAGAGAGAGAGAGAGAGAAAGAGAGAGAGAGAGAGAACAGTAAAACATAAGTAAACACAGTGATCGACCTGAGAATACCGCCTAGAGTCATTATGTTAATGGACCTTAAAACCGACAAGAGGAATAAGGCCCATGCGCAGCATTTAGGAATCTTTATTACTGGAAACGTTTCGCCCGCCCAGCAGGTGTCTTCAGTCAAATACACAAGGGACTTAATATACTGAAGACATCTGAAGTGTAGAATTTAAGGTGGTCAGTCCCTCAGGCTGAGGGACTGACCCCCTCAAATACTATTTCTCCAAGGTTGATGGACTGACATCTTCATTTCACCACGATACCTGATGCCTCCGTATTTGACTGAAGAAGCCTACTGTGTAGGCGAAACGTTTCAACAATAAAGATACTTTTCTGATGTACATGTGTCTTAATCAGAGAAGAATGTCTGTTCTTGTTCATAATTATTTCATATGGAATTCTAAATAACCATTTAATTATAAATCGTGTGCTGGATCGTTAAAAATATATTACAGCAAAAAAGAAAAAAGAAATACACGTGAAATTTATTGTATGGAGATAATCACACAAGTTTAATAAGATAACCTTCGCGACTCACGAGATCATAACAACACCAGCCATGGGATCGAGCTCTGGCCATGGCGAGATCGAGACAACGTTTTACTAGTAGTTTTACTAGTAGTTTTACTAGTAGTTTTACTAGTATTTATGCACTCGGTTCGAAATTTCAGTCCGCCTGAAATTAATCGGTTCATCGAGGCAACTTGTAGTGGAACCAAAAATATTTTCCTTGTCTGTCAAGCGAATATTAATTACAAATATGTGTAATCTGATACACTACCTTCCAGGCCAGGCCAAAGCGGTCTCAGTAAGCGGTCAGCGGAGAGTCGCAAAGATTTTAAACTAACACAAGATTCTGGGATCTAGCCTTTGTCTACCTCCACTTCCAGGAAAGAGCATATATATATATATATATATATATATATATATATATATATATATATATATATATATATATATATATATATATATATATATATATATATATATAAACAAATAACAATACATTGACAAAGATACAGTAAGGAGTAGAACAGAATAGATAGCAACTCAGAGCAACATCTCGAATACTTCGTCCAGCTCCCAGGCGGTGGGCCGCGTGCCCAGAATGCTGCAGGCATTTTCCCTCTGGATCGCAACACTGAGTCTCTGAAAGAGGAAGCTGGCCGCTCTGTGGTCCCAGATTTATTCACGCATTTATTTTGTATCTTGAGTGTGACTCGTTAAAGCTCAAAGAGTGAAGTATCCAGTAAGGACCAGCTCTACAATGGTGACTGTTCTTCACATGCTGGTTGTTGTCTGTGCCTGAGAGGTGTAAATATTCAAGGTATTTTATTCTTTAAAATTTTCTCATTAAGGCACGATGATTGGAATATAATCCAGTGAATTTAAAAGTAACATTATTCCATCTAGAACACTAATATTAGACGGCCAATGAATGCTCGAAACGTAGTGTTTTTAATATGTCTGATAAAAATCACTATTTCTCCTGGTTAAAGACTAAGACGCGCCCTCCAGGAGAGTCCCAATCTCTAATAGACAAGTCTCGGACATATTTCTACATGCCACAGACACCCTGAGTGTACTCATCATATATGCTCGGGAAAAAAAGAAACCGCTGAAGCGCAGTCTGTCTATTAATCATGATCGCCAGTGTATCATCAGCAAACCTGAAGACCACAGGAAAGACTGCATCATTAATAACCACTCGGGTAAATTGGAATATCAGACTTGACCAGTCTGAAGAGTGGACACCATTTGTGCTTCCCTCAGCTCCCATACGTATAGCAAATATTATTATTATTATTATTATTATTATTATTAGTAGTAGTTAGTAGTAGTAGTAGTAGTAGTAGTAGTAGTAGTAGTAGTAGTAGTAGTACTATTGCTGTGTTCATGGAGAAGCGCTAAACCCTGTCATATCGGTTGCGAGAAGGCTGGACTTTTCTTACCTTCAACATAGGGTATTAATAAAGAAGGTAGTACACCATCTTACCTCACTCTGATATGACCACCAGTAAGGGTCATACAGCTCCTGGGGAATGGAAGGCAATTAGGTTAGATCCAAGAAAGGGAGGGAGGCACCAGTTCCTTCGATATAAAGAAACCCTTCACAGACAGAAAAGCATTTCCCTTCCTCGATGGGTAATATTTTAGGAGTTTCCCCACAAGAGATAATTCTACATAATACGCAGCTTGTCTAACTCGTCGATCCAAGAATCAGCTTAGCAACGATTCGGGGTAAAAAAAAAAAACTTTCCTGTCCGCATTATTAACACTACGATATTCAATTAGATTTATTATGCGAGGTTAGGCAGCGTTGGGCTCCAGCGTCGCTATGTATTCGAAAGGACGTGGATATAGTCTTAGCTAGATAAATAATAATAATAATAATAATAATAATAATAATAATAATAATAATAATGTATTGATGTTTTCCTTCTTATTAACTTACAACAAATTCCTTACATCTTGCTAATCAATTTCCCTCCGCTATCTGTATACCGACTTCATTTTTCTTATCCTGACATCAATTATACTTGTCTCTGAAGTGTCAGTGTGTCTTAGCCTACCAGAGACAAGCACCAGCACCAAACTTCAGTGGAACAGACTGCACCTGAAATTTTCCACCATAATAACGATTATTATTATTATTATTATTATTATTATTATTATCTCACCTTTTATTGGTGCTGCTGATGCTATTTTTTATCACCATTACTTTTAGATTTCTCCAGTACAACCAGCGGGTGAAAATCGCTGCAGATATAGACACCAGAAGTCGGACTCAAAAATATTTCTTGTGGTGGCTTGCTTCACCGTCGGTAGGAGCAGAGGAGAGGCAATCCCGGTGTCGGATACATGAAGAGATGTTTCGTCTGTGACGAATATTCGTGAGATATTTCTCCAGCAGGTGCCATCTACTTGGTATGACAGATGATGTGCGTACCCCATGGAGCGGTGAGGCCAGGTAACTGGCGCAGGTAACTGGTCTTACCGCCAGCTACCATGTACATCCCAATGAGTATAAAAAAATGGTTATTTCCTAAAAATGTACCAAAAAAAAACTTAAATAGCGTAAAAAATCTTG
Organism: Cherax destructor; assembly: GCA_009830355.1. NCBI lineage: Eukaryota > Metazoa > Arthropoda > Malacostraca > Decapoda > Parastacidae > Cherax > Cherax destructor. Next base: position 130,492 of record WNWK01000433.1, on the reverse strand, counting down.
GGAAATATCGAGGGTTTTCATTTGATATTAACTGATGATTGTTGCGACAGGTGAAACTTGAACGAAGATTTGTTTATTTGTTTATTGTCAAACTAAACGTGGGTTTTATGCAGCTCAAGGGCAAGTGAAGGTTCGGTCCTTAGGCTGCTAATAGCCGATCTGTTGAAGACTGAATACGCATATATATATATATATATATATATATATATATATATATATATATATATATATATATATATATATATATATATATATATATATATATATATATATATATAATATATATATATATATATTCGTATACACTAATACACACAATAATCTCGGATTTCATTATACAAACAGCATCCTCATGCAGTATGTTGCATGCAAGGCAAACAGGTAGAGGCTGTGTGAACGGGCACCCACGTCCGCTTGTGTGAAAGCAACTTTCCCAGAGTCAACTTGCTCTGAGGGACCGGAATAACGATGTTTTTCTCCCCTGTCCTTAATATTACCTCCCGCAGCAGAGTCTGCGTAGTCTTCTAGATGCCAGGGGAGGCTTAACAGACGTGCTCACGGACGCAGCATCCCGTTGCTCTGCTTAACGCGGTGGCCCCACAGGGAGGGATAGAGGATGGGGAGGAAAAGCTGTGATCGCAGCTCATCCCCAGGAGAACAAAGTGGCTATGTAAGGCGCTGCAGTCCAGATGCTTTGACGACGCCGAAGTGGTGGAACACCTTCATCCTTATCCATTACTTCCAAACAGTGAGGGTCTGTCCTCCAGCCTTTGAGAATGCCGATTTGGCTAATTGCATATAAATGTATGTACACGTTCATGTCTTTAGCAGTCCACACGGGCTAATTGCCTGGCATAGTGTGTGTGTGTGTGTGTGTGTGTATGTGTACTCGTTGGTATGACGGCTTAATTCGCCATGCTGTCAATGGTTAGCCTTGGATGGATGCGAGAAGTGTGGGTTCGAATCCTTACGTGGGATGAGTTAAATGTTTATTTATGTAAATTTAGAAACAAATTTTCCTCGTGGGAATCTAAGACGAATAAGGAACATATATATAGCAAAGCCGTAGTAACCTTCGTTTTATATCCAGACATCTTTATTTATCATGAGAAAGTTTGGATGATAGATTAAGATGTTTATCAAGACTTTGGTATTGTTTCACTGTACACTTATGGAAGATGCAGATAGACAGAATGATAACCAGAGAGATGTCAAATTATCTTTAATGAAAGTAAGATACCAGACATATTAAGCAAATAGCCTAAATTTGCTTGCGAGAAATAAGACAAATTACAACTATAGGCCCATTCTTAATTTAATATCAAAAGTATCTTATATTCTCCCTTAATGTAAAGTATCCTGAACAGGTCGTATTATTGCTTCTCCCTTCGTGGCATCGATCAGTGGCGTCTGCCGCAAGTTTATTTTCTTCACCTCCACCTTCCCGATCACATTCCCATTATTTTTGGTTTTATCTGGAGACTCCTGAACGTCTTAATCACGCTCTGGATACATCTTCAACCAGTGATTGTTGTCAGCGTTGCTCGACTCTTTGTAAACACTACAAGCTTCAATTCTCGCTGAAGTTACTTTTTCTTCCCTGGTCACTTTTTTCCATCTTATTTTTTTTTTTAATGAGCTGGATGGGGAATGTCCTAGTCACACAGTGGATGCAGTTTTCTTAAGAGTCATACTCGTTTTATCCTCGTTACAAAAAATAAGGCAAGTAGTCCCCCCTCCAAAATGCTTACAGATTTTTAAAGCGTTTGTTAAACAATGGTTTTGGGGGGTGATTTCTCGTTTGTAATTATCCACCCGGATTTGGTCGGGGTTGAACTCCAGCTCCTGTTCCAGGTCTTCACCTAGCGACTGGCTGGTGTGAAACAGCGTTGTCATGTGCACATTGATTAACCGCCGAAGGACATCAACTTTCACCTAAATTTCTGATCCGTTATAAGATACGATGTTTCTGTGGATAATTTGCTGTGTAACTTTCAACTCTTTCCCTTCCCCTCTTGTTCTCGTTCTATTCTTTGCTTGTCTACCTTGTCTATGCCCAGGAATGGGTCGTTTTCATACCCCCATTACCATTCCTTCGATGACATGTGGATAAGATCTGGAATTCTTCCTCTACAGCTATTTCCCTTTAGGTCATGTGGTGGTAGTTGTGGTAGTGGTAGTAGTGGTGGTGGTAATGGTGGTGGGAAGGTGGTAGTGGTGTTAGTTGTGGTAGTAGTAGTAGTAGTGGTGGTAGTGGTTGTATTATTTTTAATATAATCAAAACAAAGCGCTAAACCCATGATGGTCATACAGAGCCGAGTCGTGGTGGTAGTGGTAGTAGTGGTGAAAATGATACTGGTCGTGGAAGTGGTGGTAATGGTGGTGAAAATGGTGGTAGTGGTGCTGGTGGTAGAGGTAGTGGTGGAAGTAATGGTGCTGGTGATAGTGGTGCTGGTGGTAGTGGTGCTGGTGGTAGTGGTGGAAGTAGTGATGCTGGTGATAGTGGTGCTGGTGGTAGTGGTGGAAGTAGTGGTGCTGGTGGTAGTGGTGGTAGTGGTGGAAGTAGTGGTGCTGGTGATAGTGGGGCTGGTGGTAGTGGTGGAAGTAGGGATGCTGGTGATAGTGGTGGTAGTGACAGTATCTTTACTCAGAGCGGCAGAAATTCAACGCAGTTTCCGTATTTGCAAGTGAGCAACGTAGCCGGAGGCTGTGTAGAGCGGGGAGTGTGTATGGACGGGGAGTGTGTTGAGCGGGGAGAGAGTGGGAGAGGGAGAGAACCTTCTGCTATGCTATACTAATCTCAATTACCCAGACAGAATTATAGGTGGCCAGGCTGTGGTTAGCTCCTAACATATAGCTGAAAAATAGAATATAAAGTCTTCTGCTATATATCTTCCCCGTGTGTGTGTGTGTGTGTGTGTGTGTGTCGCGCGCGCTCGCGTGTGTGTGTTATACGTAATGTCTCCCTCTCTCTACCTGTCTACCTCTTTCT
>WNWK01000433.1:65000-122500 GCA_009830355.1 Cherax destructor | reverse complement strand
ACGTAGCCAGGTGGTGCTCTGGTCCAGGTGATGCTGGGGACCAGGTGGTCCTGAGGCCCAGGTGGCTTTCTTACGAGCACTTATTACGAGCATTATTGTTACGACTACTTTTGCTAAGACCACTTCTGTTAAAATAAAATTTCTGAGCACTTTTGTTAAAAGTGCTTGTAACAAGTGCTCATTTGCAAGCACTTTTGATTAAAGCTTTTACAAGCACTTTTGTTACAAACACTTTTGCTACAAGCACTTTTGTTACAAGCACTTTTGCTACAAGCACTTTTGCTACAAGCACTTTTGCTACAAGCACTTTTGCTACAAGCACTTTTGCTACAAGCACTTTTGTTACAAGCACTTTTGTTACAAGCACTTTTTTACAAGCACTTTTTACAAGCACTTTTTACAAGCACTTTTGCTACAAGCACTTTTGTTATGAACACATTTGTTATGAGTACATTATGTACTTTTATGAGCGGTTTTGTTATGAGCACTTTTGTTATGAACACATTTGTTACGAGCACTTTTGTTACGAGCACTTTTGTTACGAGCACTTTTGTTACGAGCACTTTTGTTACGAGCACTTTTGTTACGAGCACTTTTTTACGAGCACTTTTGTTACGAGCACTTTTGTTACGAGCACTTTTGTTACGAGCACTTTTGTTACGAGCACTTTTGTTACGAGCACTTTTGTTACGAGCACTTTTGTTACGAGCACTTTTGTTACGAGCACTTTTGTTACGAGCACTTTGTGCACACTTTTATTGTGAACATTTGCTATGGGCAATTTTATACACACTTTTATAAGTATTTTTATATTCACTTTTGTTATGAATACTTATGAACACTTTCCTGATGAAAACGTCTGTCATAAGCACTTTTGTTGTAAAAACTAATATAAGCACTTTTCTTTTAATATTTTTCTTATGAACACAAGTTAAAAATACTTTAATGAATAAAATAGGCATTACAGCAATCTTTCAGTGTATATACACAGATATAGACACCTCTCGATGTGTATATATATAAGAAATACATAGAACTCGGTGTATATAACCTTGCTTGTTCACGTAGATTAGACGACCCTTTTACAGTCGAAGACGTACTAATGACAAAGTCTGTCTGTCTACACTTTGGAGCTCTGAAGGTGGCTTTGGTAGTGGTGTTTAACCTTTTATCGACTACACGAAGGTTATTTTGGCTGCCCGTAATCTGCTCGCCGTCACAAGAGCATTTTAATCCCTAATATAAGGATTAAAAGTGAATTCTTAGTGTGTACACACATGCACCTTAAGGTGTATTCGTCACTGGGCAAAGACTAATCAATGGGCCACTTGACTGAGTCTTGACTCGGAGCTCACTCTTGACACTCTCCGATTATTTGACACTCCTATTATTTGTGCACGCTATTGTTTATTATGCACGCTAAGTACTATTTGGCACTCATGTATTTGTGCAACGTAGTTTCAGTATAATAAGCTCCATGATCATGCCTGATGGACATGTCGCTTTTTGGAGATTAATATGCTCGGCGTGCGCAAAAATTGAATGTCTAAGATTCGAGGCGAACTGGGGCTGGAGTTCAACTTCAGACTCAGTTTCGTTATTGTTTGTAGCTCGTAAAATTTCTCTCTGCAAAGTGCCGTAAACAGTAATTTGTGTCTCATTTGCACTATATACCCGTTGGTTTATTCTACCATTGGTTTACATATAGTGTTGCGTGTTTCTGAGGAAGGTTTCAACTAAACACATTACTTGTGTTTTATAAACCAGGAAACTAAACACATTAAAAAATTAATTATTTTATTGGCATCGAAATCACATACAAAATATATAACACAGGTCAAGCATATTCACTAAGTTCGTTTCACACTTCATTAATTGGATCATTCAATAAACCTAACAGGGAGTCACAACTCAGTTTACGTAACTAACTTTCACAGTGCTACGTTAAAGGTGCACGAGCCTAATATAATGTCCTTTCACCCTTCACTCCCCTTTCTATCTCTTGTGCCACTAAAACTACTCCCCTACTCTCTACTACCACTACCACCATTATCTCTACCACTACTTCTTTTTCTTCCTCTCTTTGTCCCGTCCCTGTCCCATCTTGCCTATATATACTGGCTTCCTCCCGTTTTTGTGTTAGTGTGACTTTGTAAATGGTCCAAGTCGGACCGCAACGTCGTTGTAAGCTCCTCTCTCCTATATGAGGGTCATTTATGTCCGTCTATACAGTTTTGAATGTCGGTCGTTACCTCACAGCCTCACCATTTCCTTGGGTCCAAAATCACCCCACTATTTTATATATATAATTAATCTTAATTTTTAAAGGGGTTCACCGATAAGCAAGCGGAAGGCATCGCATAGATGACCAAAAGCACCACCAGTGATGGGTCATCTTATGTCTGAGACCCGCGTCAAGAAACTCTTGTCCTGTTTCCTGACGATTCTTATCCAACCTAACATTGTTTATTGCCTTAATATAGTGATTATCTGAAATTTTGCTTCTCTGTCTTCAGGGTTTTCGTGCGATAACTTGAGAACAGTTCTCCTGGTCGGATTTAAACCTTCTTCTGTGTATCTTGCTTATAGGAAGGGTCAGAAAATAACTGAGTGGTGAAGGTGTCAAATTGCCACTTTGGTAAATGCAAATATCACAGTGTTTTCCATGCAATAAAATGAAAATAAATGAAAATGCGTTTTCTGCTAGGTTTCACACTTCCAACTCTGATATATCCTACTTAGAGGGATCGGCGTGTTAGTGTTCAGTGTAGGAGCCAGTGGTCAGTGTAGGAGCCAGTGGTCAGTGTAGGAGCCAGTGGTCAGTGTAGGAGCCAGGTCGTGTAGAGCCAGTGGTCAGGAGAGCCAGTGGTCAGTGTGAGCCAGTGGTCAGTGTAGGAGCCAGTGGTCAGTGTAGGAGCCAGTGGTCAGTGTAGGAGCCAGTGGTCAGTGTAGGAGCCAGTGGTCAGTGTAGAAGCCAGTGGTCAGTGTAGAAGCCAGTGGTCAGTGTAGGAGCCAGTGGTCAGTGTAGGAGCCAGTGGTCAGTGTAGGAGCCAGTGGTCAGTGTAGGAGCCAGTGGTCTGTGTAGGAGCCAGTGGTCAGTGTAGGAGCCAGTGGTCAGTGTAGGAGCCAGTTTGCCAATTTATGCTTTAATTTACCCCTTTGTTGTTCCCTGTGCAAGATATTCCCCCTTGTCAGTTTCTTAAACAATAAAAGTAAAAATATTTTCTTGCTGAATTGCAGAATATAAAACAAAGGAATAGAAAACATAAACAAACCTTAATAAAAACGATGTAAACACTTCGTTTAACGGGGTTTTTCAGGTTTAGCTGAGTTGAGCTCCAGTTCCTGGACGCCTTAAGAAGAATGATTTTCAGCTCCTTGGCCTTCCTTTGAGGGGATTTCGCGCCACATATGTTAAACATCTTGAGAGTCGAGCTAAATCTTCTGGGTCATTTTGAAGGTGTTGAAATCCTGCTTTCGTACCTCTTGGTAGAGTTACGCAATACCACTGATGCCTCTTAAAGAAGTCGTGCTACAGCTCTTCCATCTCTTGGAAGTGATAAGGAACAACCAGTGTGCCTCCAGTGTACACTCAGGTACTGGAATTATGCAACACAAGGGATAAATTTTCCAGATCGTGAAGCGACAAAAACATATTCAGCTTTTACTGCGTTCGTCGGGGGGACGCTGACACGAGACTTGCTTATATGACATTCCTTTGATATGCCTTTGATGAGTTCCCAGGGTTTTTCTACTTTAATGGTGTCTTAGGTTCTATGGCGGAGCGACAAGAATTAACCGTTGGCAGTAGTTAGGTGTCTCCATTACTGCAGAAGGCAGCAGTTAGGTGCCTCCATCACTGGAGAAGGTGGTAGTTAGGTGTCTCCATCACTGCAGAAGGCAGCAGTTAGGTGCCTCCGTCACTGGAGAAGGTAGTAGTTAGGTGTTTCCATCACTGCAGAAGGCAGCAGTTAGGTGTCTCCATCACTGCAGAAGGCAGCAGTTAGGTACCTCCATCACTGGACAAGGCAGTAGTTAGGTGTCTCCATCACTGCAAAAGGCAGCAGTTAGGTACCTCCATCACTGGAGAAAGCAGCAGTTAGGTTTCTCCATCACTGCAGAAGGCAGCAATTAGGTGTCTCCATCACTGCAGAAGGCAGTTCATTCACAAAGTTCCCCGCTCTCTAAATTATACTACGGTCAGTCCGTAATTACCACAGTGACTTGTGGGGCCACTTCTTCATGCTCTTACTTATAATGCATAGAAATTCTCTCTCTCTCTCCCTCTCTCTCTCTCTCTCTCTCTCTCTCTCTCTCTCTCTCTATCTATCTATCTATCTATCTCTCTCTCTAGCTCTTCGTCTCCCTCATCCACCGTTCACTGAATCACACCTGTGTAATTGAGTTATTATTTCCAATGTGATGTAATGAGGTAATTGACCTGTTTCAAAGCCCTCATTGTTTACAATCAATTCGCAATTTACAATTTACACCCTGATCAACATAAATTAGTTTTCAAGTAATGCATACTGCCGCTTAGATTTACTTCCGTTTAAGGGATTCGATGATACTCCTGAATAATTCAAGTGTTACACCAGTGGTATTCCAGCGGTACTCCAATGCAGTGGTGAAGCTGGCCGCTCTCCCTCCAGGAGAGACTTTGTATACTCCAGTACTCTGATGTAGCCTGAGTCTTAGACTATAGCATACTATAAGATAAGGTACAGAGATTGCTTCTCTCCACACAGTATCTCTCTTATCTCTCGTGGAGAAAAGGTAGATACTGTGTTCAACACCTTGCATGAGCCTCCTCCCGAGTGATCGAATACGACGCTTAGAGATAGTTAGCTCTTGTTCCCACTGTGTAACTATCATGTAACACAGGGCAGTAGCACACTGCTGATGAATCCAATTTCGGCAAATGATAACCCAAAAGTAAAAAAAATATACAGGTATTCAAATGTGAACCGTGGCCACCACCATCTCTGTTTGTTACCGTCGTCGGTACCTTAAATAGATGTGATTTCCTACCGCTTTATTATTTTCTCATCATCTAAGATTTCATCTTTTATTTACCTTATGATCTGGAAATAAATGAGACACATACAAAAATTAAGAAACTCCTTAAAAAAAATGTAAAGAAATATAAAATCAGTGATAGGGGAAAAAGCTGCGAAGGAACTGCATGAAATTTTGATAAATCGAAAGACGGATGATAATGAGACGAAACGGAACACGATAAATGATGGAAATAAAAAATAATGAAAGTGGTTCAGTCACGTTAAATAAAGATAAACGAAAAAAAAATATTAGACTGCAGCAAAGCGAATATATATATATATATATATATATATATATATATATATATATATATATATATATATATATATATATATATATATATATATATATATATATATATATATATATATATATATTTAAGAAATGGTTAAAATTTCAAACACAGACAACGAAGTAATGAAAATTTCTGCAAAACAACTTGAAGTTACTGAAAGAAACTTTCTTTTTATACAGCTGTTGTTTCCCCCAGCTGTTGTTTCCCCCAGCTGTGTTTCCCCCAGCTGTGTTTCCCCCAGCTGTTGTTTCCCCCAGCAGTTGTTTCCCCCAGCTGTGTTTCCCCCAGCTGTTGTTTCCCCAAGCTGTTGTTTCCCCCAGCTGTTGTTTCCCCCAGCTGTTGTTTCCCCCAGCTGTTGTTTCCCCAGCTGTGTTTCCCCAGCTGTGTTTCCCCAGCTGTTGTTTCCCCAGCAGTTGTTTCCCCAGCTGTGTTTCCCCAGCTGTTGTTTCCCAAGCTGTTGTTTCCCAGCTGTTGTTTCCCAGCTGTTGTTTCCCCAGCTGTTGTTTCCCAGCTGTTGTTTCCTCAGCTGTTGCTTCCCCAGCTGTTGTTTCCCAGCTGTGTTTCCCCAGCTGTGTTTCCCCAGCTGTGTTTCCCCAGCTGTGTTTCCCCCAGCTGTGTTTCCCCCAGCTGTGTTTCCCCCAGCTGTTGTTTCCCCAGCTGTTGTTTCCCCAGCTGTTGTTTCCCCCAGCTGTTGTTTCCCCAGCTGTTGTTTCCCCCCGCTGTTGTTTCCCCCAGCTGTTGTTTCCCCCAGCTGTTGTTTCCCCAGCTGTTGTTTCCCCCAGCTGTTGTTTCCCCAGCTGTGTTTCCCCAGCTGTGTTTCCCCCAGCTGTGTTTCCCCCAGCTGTGTTTCCCCCAGCTGTGTTTCCCCCAGCTGTTGTTTCCCCCAGCTGTGTTTCCCCCAGCTGTGTTTCCCCCAGCTGTTGTTTCCCCCAGCTGTGTTTCCGAAGAAAAATGTGAACCACCTGGAAAGTGTTGAAACATCAGAGTGGCAGATCAGTTTTACTCACGATGAAGGTTCATAGTTCTAGCAGGTTCATAGTTCTATCAGGTTCATAGTTCTAGCAGGTTCATAGTTCTATCAGGTTCATAGTTCTATCAGGTTCATAGTTCTAGCAGGTTCATAGTTCTAGCAGGTTCATAGTTCTAGCAGGTTCATAGTTCTAGCAGGTTCATAGTTCTAGCAGGTTCATAGTTCTAGCAGGTTCATAGTTCTAGCAGGTTCATAGTTCTAGCAGGTTCATAGTTCTAACAGGTTCATAGTTCTAGCAGGTTCATAGTTCTAGCAGGTTCATAGTTCTAGCAGGTTCATAGTTCTAGCAGGTTCATAGTTCTAGCAGGTTCATAGTTCTAGCAGGTTCATAGTTCTAGCAGGTTCATAGTTCTAGCAGGTTCATAGTTCTAGCAGGTTCATAGTTCTAGCAGGTTCATAGTTCTAGCAGGTTCATAGTTCTAGCAGGTTCATAGTTCTAGCAGGTTCATAGTTCTAGCAGGTTCACAGTTCTAGGCGAAAAAAAAAATAGAAATTGGTAAGACAAAACAGAATGAGAAAATTTAGAATGACCTTTTAAAAATATATACTTTGTCAGGTCAGAAAAAATATTTAGTTTTATGTGTGAATATTATAATAATAATAATAATAATAATAATAATAATAATAATAATAATAATAATAATAATAATAGAGCAAGGAAAACTTTTTTTTATATAGAAAAACAGATCAAACACACACACACACACACACACTTCCTAAAATAATTTCCTAGGATTGCATTCGAGAAACTGGGATAGTAAAAATATATCAGAGATAACGTAAACGAATTCGAGATAACTGCAATAAATTTAAGCTAGTATAAACGAATTAGAGATAACGAAAATTCATATTACGGGAAGAACATTATCTTGGGAAGGCATATTCCCTCTCTTTATGTATCATTCTCTTTCACACACACACACACACACACACACACACACACACACACACACACACACACACACACACACACACACACACACACACACACATACACACACACACACAGAGGCCAGGAACTGAGTTTAGGTGGGGCCAGGAGCTGAGTCTCGACCCCTTCAACCTTAAATTGGTGAGTACACACACACCAAATAACGACATATAAAATACTGACAGGAATTGACAAGGTGGATCAAGACAGAATTTTTCAGAGGTGGGACACAGCAACTCAAATGAGTCACAGGGATGTTAGGAAATATTTCTTTAGTCACAGTGTGGTCGGGAAGTGGAATAGTTTGGGAAGCGATGTAGTGGATGCAGGTTCCATACATAGCTTTAAGAAGAGGTATGATAAAACTCATGACGCAGGGAGATTGGCCCAGTAGCGGCCAGTGAAAAGGCGGGGCCAGGAGCTATGAATCGACCCTTGCAACCACAACTAGGTGAGTACAACTAGGTGAGTGTACACACACACACACACACACACACACACACATACGACAGGCCTAGTGTCTAATCGACATGTGCCTAGGACAAAATGGTAACTAACTAACACACACACACACATAAGGAATCGTTCAGAACCCTGTACACTGTGTACGTTAGGCCCATATTGCAGTATGCAGCACCAGTTTGGAACCCACACCTAGCCAAGCACGTAAAGAAACTAGAGAAAGTGCAAAGGTTTGCAACAAGACTAGTCCCGGAGCTAAGGGGTATGTCCTACGAGGAGAGGTTAAGGGAAATCGACCTGACGACACTGGAGGACAGGAGAGATAGGGAGGACATGATAACGACATATAAAATACTGAGAGGAATTGAAAAGGTGGACAGAGACAGAATGTTCCAGAGATGGGACACAGCAACAAGGGGACACAGTTGGAAGTTGAAGACTCAGATGAATCACAGGGATGTTAGGAAGTATTTCTTCAGTCACAGAGTGGTCAGGAAGTGGAATAGTTTGGGAACCGAAGTAGTGGAGGCAGGATCCATTCATAGCTTTAAGAAGAGGTATGATAAAGCACATGGCGCAGGGAGAGTGACCCAGTAGCGGCCAGTGAAGAGGCGGGGCCAGGAGCTATGACTCGACCCCTGCAACCACAACTAGATGAGTACAACTATGTGAGTACACACACACACACATATATACAACAGGCCTAGTGTTTAATTGACATGTGCCTAGGACAAAATGGTAACTAACACACACACACACACACACACACACACACAAACCAATTCCCAAACAACCAGCTGAAGATTCAATACCTTTTTTTTTTCCTCTTCCAATGATCCAATTCTGAAGACACACTGTATCTAACCAATGTAAAGTTTCATTAATATTCACTCGCTGGATAATTTTTACGACCCTGCCACAATGGGTTCCTCGACACAGCGCCAAGGATCGGGAAATTTACCTCCGGGTGATCATGTATTTTTCAGGATTTATGAAGGGGGACCTTGTATGTGTACTGATTCAACTGATATTCTTTATCTGGGCACAAATTTGATGATCGTGATGATGATTATAATAATAATAATAATAATAATAATAATAATAATAATAATAATAATAATAATAATAATAATAATAATAAAATAATAATAATGCCAATAATAATATAATAATAATAATATAAATAATAATAATAATAAAAAATAATAATAATAATAATAATAATAAAAATAATAATAATAATAATAATAATTAAATAATAATAATGACAATAATAATATAATAATAATATAAATAATAATAATAATAATAATAATTAAATAATAATAATGACAATAATAATATAATAATAATATAAATAATAATAATAATAAAAATCAATAATAATAATAATAATAATAATAATAATAATAAGTGTAACGGCAGCAACCATGATCGCAGAGGGTCGATCACCATGCCCAGCCCTTCTAGGGCAGGGTAGGCGCCAAGGCTGGAGCTTGCTACCATCTGCAGCTCGTAAGACTGCCCTTCCCGTTAGGGAAGGTGCCAGACCACAGAGGCCTAGCATCTATCTACCTCCATGCCTCGTGCTGGTGGGGAATGTGGCTAGACCTGGGGCCAGTTGGTCCCGCCGATGAGGGGTATCCCCTCCAATGGAAGACTTAGGTCTCTGACACTCCCACGCCAGGGAGCCGGAGCCGGGTCGCCATCTGGTAAAGACCCGGACCGGGAGAATTCCCGGTGAATCAACACCTCCTCCTCCTCCATGATCACAACTTTACAAACCTATTAGTCCTCTCAATTCTCTCTCTCTAACAGAGCCACACATACCATACTACCATCATCATCAACCACTGAGCTATTGTTCCCTCCTCAGCAGCTTCACAGGTGTGGCTCCCTAGTCAGTCAGCAGGTGCCCATGGCACCTGTGGAAACCTTGGCTCACTCAGCTTGTTAATAAACCTCACCTGGGATTTGACTTTGACAATGATTATTCATCTCAGGAAAATCTAGATTACTATTTACTAGCACAATCACCGGGAGGTTAGGCTGTGTACACATGCTTGCAATGTACTATAGGGGTTGGGTTGGTTAATGTAGATTGAATTGAATGAGATATCTTTGAATTATAACGAGATCACTTAGAATCTCACAATACACACACACACACACACACACACATACATACATACACATCATCTTAACAAGCTTTAAATGCCACATACATACATAAGTACACACATGCATACATACATAAACTTCTTAATGTCAAGCTCCAGCCGAGGCCGTATATAACTCCACCTGGAGCCAACTAATATAACTTTAAAACTGAACTATTTAAAACTGCACTGAACTCACGCCTGTGAATTTTCGTAGACAGAGCAAGTGTTGAGCGTACGATTTGTAGTTCAGCTGTTGCATGTGTTGAGAGTCGGAATTATTATTATTTTGGTGATGCATGTATTGAATGTACATGTATTTTCAGTAGGGGTGAGTGTACAGGTGTTGAGAAAAAGATTTGTTGTTTAGCTGTTGCATGTGTTGAGTGTACAGATGTTGATAGCAGGACGCACTCGTCATTTGTTGCACATGTTGAGAATAGGGCTGAGTTTACGGGTGTTGAGTCGAGCAACGCTACTTGCTGACACCAGAATAATTTCTTTGTCCTGAGATATTGAGGTTAATTTGAGGGAAGGAGAAGCAATAAATAATTTTCCCATTAGTCTATTACCATAATCGATTAAACCAAACTGCATATATATTCTTGTATATAACCGTTAGTCTCGTTAAAAATCTGAAGAATATGATATATATATATATATATATATATATATATATATATATATATATATATATATATATATATATATATAATGTAACCGAAAATTATAATCACAAATAAATGTATCAGAATTACTGGCTTGCATAAAATAAAAAAAAGTTCTTTCACTTTTGAAGTACTCTGAAAATTTATATTCACTGGGGAGATCAGGTAAACCTCAATCGCCTATGTGTAACAAGCAGTGAATTAGACAACTAATCAGCATTTTGGCAAGGAAAATTTTGACCTTTCGGTCCTTTCTGAACTATTATCAAACGGTCTCGCTAATGCTTCCACTTACACTACTGTGAATTGAGTGCATTGTGTGGTTTAGTGGTTGAGATGGGTTCGAACCTTGGGTTCGAGTTGTGGTGTCATACAGCGAGATGCAGCATCTTTGATTAAAAAAAATCTCGTTTGATACTTGTGCGAAAGGAATAATGTTCCGTTTAACGAGTCATTCATTGCATTATTATCATTTTTTGAGGGGTTCACATATATTATCATCATCATCATCCCTCGTTACTGATCCTGTTTGGATCAGTAATGATGTGACTCCGGATATCTGGTGATGTGACAACGGGTGTCCAAAATGTGTAACACGTCTCACTGTTGGTGATGTGACCCGGATATTTGAAATGTGTGTGACGCTTGTCACTGCTGGTGATGTGAACTCAGCTGGTTCAAACAGAAAAAAAAAGTTGAGTGAGCAGTCATTAAGCTTGACGTTTTTATAAATTATTCATTTTGTATTTTAGGAAATGAAAAACAAATACATTAAATATTTTGAGCGTTACCTGTACCGTGTGTGTGTGTGTGTGTGTACTCACCTAATTGTGGTTGCAGGGGTCGAGACTTAGCTCCTGGCCCCGCCTCTTCACTGACCGCTACTAGGTCCTCTCTCTCCCTGCTCCATGAACTTTATCATACCTCGTCTTTAAGCTACGTATGGTTCCTGCCTCCACTACATCACTTGCTATACTATTCCACTTCCTGACAACTCTATGACTAAATAAATACTTCCTAACATCCCTTTGACTCGTCTGAGTCTTCAACTTCCAATTGTGACCCCTTGTTTCTGTGTCCCCTCTCTGGAACATCCTGTGTGTGTGTGTGTGTGTGTGTGTGTGTGTGTGTGTGTGTGTGTGTGTGTGTGTGTGTGTGTGTGTGTTGTGTAGTGTGTGTGTGTGTGTGTGTTGTTGTTGTGTGTGTGTGTGTGTGTGTGTGTGTGTGTATGTGTGTGTGTATGTGTGTGTGTACAGCGGGTACCCCACTACAAGGTGAGCTGCTCGTGTACTATTATTCAATTGGAGATTTTTTTTCCTTGCCCGGCCCTGTATGGAGCCCTGTTTTGTTGATTATGGCTGGCCCCTCACGCACACGCACGTACACGCACGTACACGCACGCTCCTGTATCAAGCCCTTGTTGTGTACCGCATTAGGATGTAGCCCTCATATGATGAAGCATTTTAATATACTAGAG
Organism: Cherax destructor; assembly: GCA_009830355.1. Taxonomy (NCBI): domain Eukaryota; kingdom Metazoa; phylum Arthropoda; class Malacostraca; order Decapoda; family Parastacidae; genus Cherax; species Cherax destructor. The sequence goes on along the minus strand of WNWK01000433.1, from coordinate 110,417 downwards.
AAAATACAAAGACTTAAAACGAAACTAGTCCAGGAGCTAATGGAATTTAACTGCGAGAAAAAGAATAAAAGATTGCACTAAAGACTAGTGGAGACTTGATAACGATGTATAAGATACTCAGAAGACTTGACTGAGCTTGCAGGAATAAACTTTTCGGAAGCTGAAGACACAGAAAGAATCTTAGGAAAAATTATTTCAGCCACAAGAAGGTCAGGATTTTCTTATGCGAAGCACTAAACCCGTGTGGGGTCATTCAGCACAACGAGTGGTAGAGACTCGATCCACTGTGTGCTAAACCCCAGACAGACACATTTGCCAGAATGTGACACAAGAAACTTGAAAAAAAGTAATGTTTGACATTGCGAGTCGGAGAAGGCCATCCCTCGCATCCCCTTGGCCCAGCCATCGCTACCGCAAGGAACGCGAAAGAAATAATACAGAGTGCGGCATAACACAGAGTGCGGCATAACACAGAGTGCGGCATAACACAGAGTGCGGCATAAGTTTATTAGGCAGATTAATGTCAGCGGCGAAGACCTGAAGCCAGCCAAGACGGGCATTCACAAGTTATCACATGGAAATTAATGTCCTTAGCTCATCAATAAACATGGTAAATTGGCCCCTATACAGCCCTATATCAGTTCGAACCTTTTGAGATGCAACAGCTTTAAAAGCTTAAAGCTTATCAAAGGAGGCGTTCTCTAGTTACCGCAATGACACCATTATCCCCAAAAAAATCCAAAATTTTAAGTCTGAAGTTGCTCTGAAGGTTCATTCTCCCATTATCAGGATTTAAGGATTAAATCCGATCAGATGACCCGTTCACAAATTACTGCATGAAATCCAGCATTGCAATTTTCATAATTTCTTCAAGAGAGCTAGCAAAGTGACACCCAGGTAAAGCAAACCAGCGTTGAAAATTTGAAGACAATCGGACGAGTAGTTCTCAAGTTGTAAACGAAAACCTTGGAGGAAGAAAAAAAATTGTCTGCCCCCTTAAGGCACTCCTGGGTTACCTAATGATTTAAGCAAGTAAAAAGTGAAGACAAGAGCAGCCTCACACTCACGTATCTTGTTCTCATCAGCGGCGCTCGCTTCTGAGGCGCCGTATTCGTCAACCAAAACAATAGGACGCTTTTTTAATAATTAAATTGGTGTTTGTAACGTGTGTTGACAGTGGTGGTGGTGGTGGTGTGGTGGTGGTGAATAGGGAGGTGATAGTGGGTGGTGATGGAAATTATATTACTGTTGGTGGTGATGATGGTGATGAGATGGTGGTAGTAGTATTTACATAGATACACACACACACACACACACACACACACACACACACACAAAACACACACACACACACACACACACACAAACACACACACACAAACAGAAATGTCAGAAAGTGGAACAATTTATGTAGTGGAGGCAGGAACCATACACAGCTTTAAGAAGAGGAACGATAAAGTGAAGACGCGGAATCGGCCCCTGAAACCACAAATAAGTGAGCATACACAGTTTAAAAAGAAGACATAGGACAAGAAGCCAAATCAGAAGGCAGATGACGACTGAGAACTAGATAATGCAGGAAGTAAGACAGAGATCTCAGGGCAAATAACAATGTCTGTGAGGAACTAACAAATCATCCGGGCAGACGCTCCTTTTGGAGAGACGAAGTCAGTAAAACAACCAATGCAGATTAAACAAATTCCACACAACGTGGGAAGAAACTGTGAGAATAGTGAGTGAACTATACTGTGGGACCTGACAGTGTATCACTATGGGTTTAAAGAGAGAGAGAGAGAGAGAGAGAGAGAGAGAGAGAGAGCAGAGCCACGGTGTGAACTACTTGTACAAAATTTAGGCAATGTTAATGAGAAACTGCAAAAAAATATGAAAAAAAAAAGATTAATTTATCCTCTAATATTCTCCATCCATCTCCTCTCTCTCTCTCTCTGTCTGTCTGTCTGTCTGTCTCTCTCTCTCTCTCTCTCTCTCTCTCTCTCTCTCTCTCTCTCTCTCTCTCTCTATGCCTACTCCCACTCCCTCCTTTCTCCGTCTCCTGAATATTCGCGCAGCTGACAACCAGGTTAAAGTGATTGCTGTTTCCTGCTCACTCATCAGCTTCGCAAACTTCCCCTTTGCTCTAGTGAGAATCGCAATTTACCTTTCTTTACCCGAGCGAGAACATTCGTCCCAGAAAGAGAACTGTCACGCACGTATGTTCAAGATTCCTCAAATTTATTTCGTAAGATTTTTTTGGTGGCTTTTCGGATGACACTGGATGACTAAAATAATTTTAATGAACTGTTTGGAAAGTTGAGAAGTTTGGGAATTTTAATGACCAGTGAAAAAAAAATCTGTAAGGGATATTTTAAGCTATATTATAGTAGAGTCGTATAGCACCTGGAAAAGAGGAATGCAATCAAGTTTGATCCAATGAAGTGGAAGATATCTTAATTCCCAAATGAAAAATAGTTTCAAGAATAACTTCAAAAGCAGTATCAATAAATCAGTAAATTTATATATATATATATATATATATATATATATATATATATATATATATATATATATATATATATATATATATATATATATATATATATATATATATGGTATACAATACTTACATGAAGAATTAAACAGTTGGGTAATATCTGGGTATCTTTACTGTAAAATAGAGATACCTAGATGTTTTATAAGTACCAAATTCTTCATCAACCCTCAACTGAAGCGACAGAAAGCACTCAACAAACAACATTATTAAGTCTCTTGCATTTTTAAGAGCCAACCGATAAATACCGCGATACGGTCATGTCGCAGCTGTTAGAGAAATGCGAACCCGTGGTGTTGAATTCCCCGCAATTCTCGTCCTAACAAAGAGTGGGAGTTATTATTCAGATGATGCTGTACCACCTGTAGGTGATGATTATTATTATTGCAGCACGTCCAGAAGAAAGCATATTATAACTCAGTTATTTCGTATCTACTGAGGATCTTGCTGGCTGCAGAGTCAGGCTTCTTGGCGGCTGATTCTCTCGCTCTCTCTCTCTCTTTCTCTCTCTCTCTCTCTCTCTCTCTCTCTCTCTCTCTCTCTCTGGAAGAGCAGATAATTGCAATGTAAATAAGCCATCTTGGATGGAGACCCCTCGGCAAACTGCTCCTCTGAGAGTACAAAAACTCCCTGATTACGGAACAGATGTGTGAATGCCATTGTTTACAAGTTAATACTATTACTGTTTATTACATATAATAACACGAACCTCAACTCTCACAGGAGAGATGCCTGTGTTACAGTCTTCAAGCCTCTTTACCTACGACATTAACTTTTTTTTTAGGTCTGTAGGTATTTATCTACAGGCTTAAAGAGTATTAACGTAGGTATATTGGTGTTAATGTATTTATCTTGGTATTAATGTAGGTATCTTGGTATTAATGTAGATATCTTGGTATTAATGTAGGTATCTTGGTATTAATGTAGGTATCTTGGTATTAATATAGGTATCTTGGTATTAATGTAGGTATTTTGGTATTAACGTAGGATTCTTGGTATTAATGTAGGTATCTTGGTATTAATGTAGGTATTTTGGAATTAATGTAGGTATCTTGGTATCAATGTAGGTATCTTGGTATTAATGTAGATATTTTGGTATTAATGTAGGTATCTTGGTATTAATGTAGGTATCTTGGTATTAATGTAGGTATTTTGGTATTACTGTAGGTATCTAGGTATTAATGTAGATATCTTGGTATTAATGTAGGTATTTTGGTATAATGTAGGTATCTTGGTATTAATGTAGGTATTTTGGTATTAATGTAGGTATCTTGGTATTAATGTGGGTATCTTGGTATTAATGTAGGTATTTTGGTATTAAAGTAGGTATCTTGGTATTAACGTAGGTATCTTGGTATTAATGTAGGTATTTTTGTATTAATGTAGGTATCTATGTATTAATGTAGGTATCTTGGTATTAATGTAGGTATTTTGGTATTAATGTAGGTATCTAGGTATTAATGTAGGTATTTCGGTATTAATGTAGGTATCTTGGTATTAATGTAGGTATTTTGGTATTAATGTAGGTATCTAGTTATTAATGTAGGTATCTTGGTATTAATGTAGGTATTTTGGTAATAATGTAGTTATTTTGGTATTAATGTAGATATCTTGGTATTAATGTAGGTATCTTGGTATTAATGTAGGTATCTTGGTATTAATGTAAGTATCTTGGTATTAATGTAGGTATTATGGTATTGATGTATCTTGGTATTAATGTAGGTATTATGGTATTGACGTATCTTGGTATTAATGTAGGTAACTTGGTATTAACGTAGGTAACGTAAGTATTTACACACATGCACACACACACACACACACACACACACACACACACACACACACCACACACACACCTAACATCAAGTATGTCAATAAAGGATAACATTTTATTGCATTATCGTCTCTGTTTTGAATCGTCTAGTTATCTTATAACATTTACCTCCATTTCTGTTATAATTCACACGCACGTCTGTGCTCCACTCTGCCCGGCCTTGAGCTGGTCTCATTACTTGACTATGCGATCGCGGATGATTACGTTACGTAATCGTCCAGCTGTGTAACTGTTATCTATTTGTTATCAACTTATCGCCTGTGCGAGTATATTATATTTTTCAGATTTTGTTTTCTGTTTTCGAGGTATATTCAGTTCTGTTATCTCCTTATATCCGACTGTCTGTACGTGTACGTGTACGTGCGTGTGTGTGTAGAGCAATCTGTTTCTGTCCGTCAGGTCTGTGTATCTGTCTATTTGCGTCTGTCTGTTTGTACTGAATCTTTTAATTTTAACGTTAGTATTTTTTTTTGTATTGGTTATGTGTTCATCCTCTTTCTTAATCTGTGTGTATTATTCTTCTGATTGTTTCTTTATCAAATTTTCTTTTACTGTCTCAGTTTTGTCTCTCTGCTATTTATTTTCCTCTTTGCTTCATTTCACTTCTCCCTCTCTTCCTTTAATCCTGTTTTCTCCCTCTATAATTCTGACTCATATTTCTTCTTTAACACCTTTCTCATTATTTCCCTTTTTTCTTGCACTATGATTTTTACCGGGTTAGGTTAGGAGCGCCTACTTTTATTTACTTTTATTTGAAAGCCTTTTTATTGTTAAGAAACATGCCAATAAGAGACAAGATAAAGTTGATGCCAACTGAGGGCCAACTGGTTGTATTTAATCCATGTTCTGATGCTGTAAGAACAAGTTCCAGACTCGAGCTGTTCCAGAAATGAAGTGATGGTCTTGAGAAGCGTACAGCCGGAGTGTAGCTGTCGTTTGCTGCCCTTCTTGTATGTAACAGTAAGAACACATCTCTCCGGTGTTGAAGACTCAGCTGAGATGTCAGCTGTATCCAGGCCGGGTTCAGGCGAGACATGGGTCATCTTGCTCGGTTCTCTATTCTGGCAGGCAGTCCATGAAAGTGGGGCATACTCAAGGTATGAGGGAACTTGCGCATCGTACAGAGTTTTGCAGCCTTTACTGTCAAGCAGGTACGACATATGCCTTAGTGTTGTTAACTTCTATACGGCCTGACTTATGGAATTTCAAGAATTTTTACCCACAACATTTTTATTTCTTCAATAGCCCACAGCTTTATGGAATTTTTTTCAAATTTCCCAGTCCCCTAATGAAACCCACAATACTTCCAGGGTGAATTGCCATAGGGAGAATATGACAGCGATACAACTTGCCTCTTGTTTTCACTATGTAACTATCATATAGAAAAGTGAGCCGCACACTGCACGTGTTCCCAAAAGGTAACTATTATATACCTAGCATATAATATAACACGGATGATTTGACTATCATGTGTGTGAGTATGTATCTGATTATATGTATGAGCACTTATTTATATATGTGTGTATGTTATGGAAGATGGAAAGTCATAGTTGCCTCTGAACTTGTGGCTGAAGCCAAGGTCTGGTACAGGGATCGGAAGGCGATGCTAGTGGTAACAAGGGAGCTCCCACTGATGAGTTACAAGTCGGACAGGTTACGTGATATTCATAACCTTTCGCTCATCTCTATACAAGATATATCATCCACTCTATAGCCATTTCGGCTGCTTTTACGGCTACCTCGTTTTTGGAGGTGTCACTTCGCGTCGTCACCCCGTGTCGCGGATCTGCGTGGCATGGAGCCAAGGTCTCCAGCGCCAGACAAAGGAGATTCTGGCGTTGAATTTAGCAATGATAAATGATGAACGCTGAAACTAAAACTGAAGGGAGGGTATGGGGGAAGGGGGAAGCAGGTGAGTCTATCTACTACAGGCTCCGGGAGTGGCATGGGTAAAATGATGCCTTGCAGGCCGCATCCTTCAAGGGCGAGAATCCGCATTCGATGAGGCGAAAGTTTGATTCGTAACACCAGTGGGATCGTAGCTCCAGTCGGACCCCAGCGGAGAGAGGCTTTCACGATAGGACCAGCTGAGCTGAGCTGGAACAAAGGTCTCGCTGAAAACACTCTTGATTGATAAGGTTTTTGTGGGCAAGTTGACTGACGATGTTTTTTTTTCTGTGGCCTCCAACTCCTCCCCTCTTCCTCCTAACATTTATTTGCAGATCCTGACGATACATACACACACTGCAGGGCTGTGTGTGTGTCTGTATGTGTCCTAGATGGACTCCAGTAGGGAGGAGGAGGAGGAGGAGGGCGGAGAATTTCAATAGCATTCTCTAAGCTTTCGGAGTTGGGTTTGTTTAGTCATCATTGGCATTCCGGGCTTCCCTTCTGCTCTTTTCTCATTGTTTGCTCAGATATGTACTGTATTGGGGTCTGTTTCCTCACAGGATGAGAGCTGCTGCCCAATAAACTTGCCTCCCGGAACCAAAATATATAAAAAAAGAAATTTCGTATAGGATTCTCTTGACTTCTCTGCATTTCCTAAACTTCTCTGGGCTTTGAATCTTGATAATAACCTTTTGTGCCTCTCTAAGGCCTTGGGTTCTTCTAAGCTCATATCAATGCTGGCAGGTGGAGAAAAATACTTTAAAAGCTCAATGAATTAATTCCAATCCTTCCTTGCCCATCTCATCAGAGGTAAGCCACGTGAAGCTAGTACAGCATAGACTAGGCCATCCCAGGCCAGTGGATCCCAGTAAATTCCAATATATCCAAGCCCAACAGCCTATCCTAAAGAAGTCCAGGGCAGCCCAACCCAGCCCAGCCTAGCGTGCGTGTGCGTAGCTAATGAGATGAGTTTATACAAGAACTTTTTTTTCTGCCGTGACGACGAGAGTAAAGCGCTGGTGATGGATCGTTCCGCTGGTCTTTTTTTCCTTTCTTTATTAAGTTTTTTTGGGGAGAGCCGAATACGAATATAAACAGCAATTATCAGCTGTAAAAGCATGTTGTATTCTGCCATTATTATTTGGCTGAATGGTTACATATGGTGCGAATTTTTGCTCAGCGATTACCACTTTTGTATGTTATTGTTGATGTAATGTGATGTCTGTAAAGCGAGAGATTCATGGACGAGATAAAACACCAGTTCAGGCGAGATACTCAAAGCCAGTCAAAAATATTTTGTTTTATGGCCCTTTCTAGTCCTCACCCTTCACAAGAGTGGCGAGGGACACTCAACACTGGACGCTTTTTCCCGTGTGTGTGTGTGTGTGAATGGCTACATTAATTGCGAGTTTTCATTTCCAGCTCTTGGGCCCTCTTCTTAAATATAAATTACCTGGCGTGATTTTTTACACCTCTCGTTTCTCAAGTTTGGAAACAACTTTGTTGCAAACCGCTTCTTTACGCTTTCAAATTTCTTTAGTTGTTATATTAGGCGTGGGCTCCACGGTGATGCAACGTACTCGAGGAATGAGTAGAACATATGCTATGTAAAATGTTCACAGTATTTCCTTATTTAACTTCTAGGACGTCGCACACATCTGTGAGGTTGGTGGCTACGTCGACGGAATTCGGTTTATCAGGCTCCTGATAGGTGAGATGTTAAACTCAGAAAACTTTCTCGTTTTTACAAGTTCCTTCGCTTATTTTACGAGTTCCTTCGTTTATTTTACTAGTTCCTTCGTTTATTTTACTAGTTCCTTCGTTTATTTTACTAGTTCCTTCGTTTATTTTACTAGTTCCTTTGCCTATTTTATGAGTTCCTTCGTTTATTTTACGAATTAATTCGCTTATTTTACGAGTTTCTTTGTTTATTTTACAAGTTCCTTCGTTTATTTTACAAGTTCCTTCACTAATTTTACAAATTCCTTCGCTAATATAACAAGTTCCTTCGTTTATTTTACAGGTTGCTTAGCTAATTTTACAAGTTCCTTCGATAATTTAAAAAATTCCTCAGCTAATTTTTACAAGTTCCTTCGCTTATTTTGATAGTTATTCCTATAAACCCGCCTAGGTCACCTTCCATTTTCTGTAATTCACTGTAGATAACGGGTGTTACGTTTGCCGTCTTTCAGGCGCTTGGTAATTTTCTTTTCGATGTGATGAAGATTTTCACGAGTAGGTTATTCAGTGTTGTCGCTCCTCGACCATTCCCAGCCTTCCTGTGGCCTCTTCTCATCACCTCCCTCCACCTCTTCCAGTTTCTTCTTCCTGAACTTCTTCAAATTCTACATCCACAGTCGCTTTGTACTTCTTTACCATACTTTATACTTCTTGCTACCATCCCTTCTCTCCTACACAGCCCCGTCATTACTTTCCTATCCCTGGCACCACCGTCTCTTCCTCACAACTACTTACCCCCCTCCCCCTACACCTACCACTCACCATCTATTCCCCCACCACCTGTCTTCTTGCTACAAGCAAAAAGCTTCGTCACTGTTTACACCAGTTTTTATATTGTTCCACACCGTCTCCTTCCCCGGCCAGCTAAGGACGTCCAGCCATCTTCGAAACATGGTTCGGCCAGACCTCTTGCGAGCGACCCCTTTCCTCCTTATATCTGTAGCTTTTGTGGGAGATTCCAGTCGTCAGGGCTTCAGTGATTGTGCGAGGGTGCTCCTGGCGGCCTTCCAGAGGCGAGATGGACAAGGATGAGTTATGGAGGCGAGGATTTTTCCGAGAAGGTGTTTAATTAAGGGAGCTCACGACCGCGATTCAGAGCCCTTGGCCGGCCCGCTGCGCCAATGAAGCGCTCCAGTGGGTCCTGGGTGAGTGAATTCTGGATCGAGGTGGAGGATGATGGTAAGGTTGGTTGCCTGTTTTATCTGTTGCAACTTATGACTGCTTCTCGTCTTCCTTTTGCGACAACTGCTGCTTCTGCTGTTGATGCTGCAGCAGCGGGGGTTTCAGTGGTTGAAACCACTACTTCTTCTGGGGTTATTGCAAGCACTGTTGCTTCTGTTGCAGTCACTGCTGCTTCTGTTATTGTTGTTCCGCGGCGTCACAGAGTAAGTACGAGAAGCAAACATCAGCGTTCGTATTAACGTATAATTATAAGACCTTAGACAACAGAAATTGTTGATATCGACAACAGCAATAGGTAACAGTAACAGTAGCATTAATAAAGGTTAAGATGCTAACACTAGTGGACCTTAGAGAAAACGGAACAGAAGCAATTAAGAACTAACCACAATAATAATAAAATCAGAATTAGCAATAACTGGAACGGTGGTAATTAATAAGAATTATCCAGATTAAGAATAAAAGCAGAACTAATAGGGAAGTGAACAATAGCCATTATTAATAAGAATTATAATAGCAATAATTCTAACAAAACTAAGAGTGAATAAAGCAGAAGTAATTAAGAAAAAAAGATAACCGCCATGAAGTTTCTTAAAGCTGCATAGGAAGGTTATAAAGGACAAGTACAGCTTAGGTAAGTTGCCCCAACAACAATATTAGCTCAAGATCAAGTGGGAACTGTCCTTACAACGTACAGTGGAACGAGAATAATTTACACCTAAAAATATCACGGTGAGGTATACACAAATAACCTGCTCATGGGAGACTGAAACTTAGGACGATGTTTCGGTCCTACTCGGACAGTACCGTGACTTGTTCCATTCACGGTGTTGTGCCTTTTTATTGTTTACTGTGAGTTATAATCCGCTCCGAAGAGCAGTGGGAGAGCTAGCCAAGTCATTAACAATGCTATCGCTTCCTTGAGCAGTGCCAGAACTAACAATATCACCGCTCCCTTGAGCAGTGCCAGAACTAACAATATCACCGCTCCCTTGAGCAGTGACAACTAACAATATCACCGCTCCCTTGAGCAGTGACAGAACTAACAATATCACCGCTCCCTTGAGCAGTACCAGAACTAACAATATCACCGCTCCCTTGAACAGTGACAGAACTAACAATATCATCGCTCCCTTGAGCAGTGCCAGAACTAACAATATCACCGCTCCCTTGAACAGTTACAGAACTAACAATATCATCGCTCCCTTGAGCAGTGCCAGAACTAACAATATCACCGCTCCCTTGAACAGTTACAGAACTAACAATATCATCGCTCCCTTGACCAGTGCCAGAACTAACAATATCACCGCTCCCTTGAGCAGTGACAGAACTAACAATATCACCGCTCCCTTGAGCAGTGCCAGAACTAACAATATCACCGCTCCCTTGAACAGTGACAGAACTAACAATATCATCGCTCCCTTGAGCAGTGCCAGAACTAACAATATCACTGCTCCCTTGAGCAGTGACAGAACTAACAATATCATCGCTCCCTTGAGCAGTGCCAGAACTAACAATATCACCGCTCCCTTGAGCAGTGCCAGAACTAACAATATCACTGCTCCCTAGAGCAATTACATAGCTAGCAATATTACTGCTCAGTAAAGCAGCGATATAGTTAGCAAATGTCGTTATGATAGGTAGTGACAGTCTTTCTATGAGGTAAACATGTTCACTAGAAACCGGAGGACAAAACAAGGAAGAGGTGAACCGGGGAAGGGAAGTTTATGGAAGGGGAAGAAGAATGAAAAGAAAGTGAGAAGGCAGAAAAATTGAGATTTTTTTCATAAATGATTACATCAACAAAGTGCAGCTGCCTGATTCTAAATGCTAGTTACATAGTGGAACAAAAGCTAGCTACGTTTCCCCTGTCATGTTTCATTACATTAGATGGATTTCAGTGTTGAAATTTGGGAGCTTTCCATAAAGCTCCCATAAAGCTCCATAAAGAGTTCACTGCGGGAGCTTCAAAGCTTTCTTTCCAGGAGAACTAGAGTGAATGTACTTGGGAATGGAGATAAAGGGTAAAGGGTGGGAGTTAATGTTAAGAGAGGTGAAAGGGAAGGAAGGGAGAGGTGAAGAGGAGATGGAAGAGAGCTGGGAAAGAGAAAGAAAGGTATGAAGGAGAGGTGAGGTGGGTGTTGAGTACTTTACACAACCTCAAGAGTCCACACTCCGAGTCCTCTTAACTACCTCAGTAGCCACGACCATCACAAGCCTCATACCGTCGTAGTTCACTCAACAAATTACTGCTTAAGGCTAGGATGTGGAGGCTGCTTCACTCAGTAATTACAAGACGAAATTGACAGTTGCATTAAATTGGCTCTCCTGTGGATCCATTCCAATAAAAACTCCAACGGCAAAAAACTCAACAAAAACAACACTACAATTTTTTTTTGGCAGGAAATTCCAGGGGGACTGTGAATGATTTAGTTCTTGCATTTCAACGCACTTTACACACACCCTCAAAGCCACGTACCGTAGTCGTTCTGACTACCACAGTAGTCAGGGCCGTCACAAAATACCCTCAACACCGTCATAGTTCATTCAGAAAATTACTCCTTAAGGCTAAGATGCGGTTGTTGCTTCTCGTGCTAATTGCGAGACAAAATTAACTGTTACATTTAATTGGTTCTTTGCTGGGACTCCTATCCAAGAAAAACACCAGCGGCAAAGCTACACACACACAAAAGCTCTTAGCACCACTGTTTGACATGAAACTCAAGAGGATTGTGAATTATTTATTTGTTGTTTCCGCCTACATTATGCACAGTCAGTACCGACGCATACATTTTGCAGCATCCCACCGTTGCCACCAATTGCAGTATCCTGGTCATTTTTTTTTACCGTATATTTTTAGTACTTTTCCTGACCATCTGCAATGTCTGATTTGTTGCGTTAAATAATGAGGGGCAGGTACTTATTTATCAGTGTTGTTAATCACTTGGCTGGGATACATCCATAAGCCCACCTTCCCTCTGTTCATCACTCGATATTAATACCAAGGCACAAATCATAAATATAATCAGTGGCTGGCAAATATTATTTTATATCAGGATAAATACTACATATTTATTGGGGTTCAGCATCCATAAAAAAATAATAGCTAATTTTACTGGAATTGTTATTTATTATTTATCTTAGATTTAAAGTTACATTTCCATCATTACTCTTGAGGAGATATCTTTGTGAATTACCTTACAGCAATAATAATAAATTTCAAAATGAGGATCTTGAAAAGTATAAAACTATCAGTAATCTATATTATATTCAATGATACACACAAAAAACACTACCAAAGAAAAACATGTGAACTCTGACACTCCCTCTCACAGGGCTTTAAGACCCATTATACTCGCTCTTCAAGAACCTCTCCACAAGTCTGCTTCATTTTCTGGTTACATTACCTGACCCACAGGAGGTCAAACCCAAGTAGCGTTGCACATATCTATTTCCCAGACCAATTCTACTTCACCTGGATCTTGTCACTATATCAATAATCTCCTCGAAACCTCTGCTCCTTTATTAATTAGTTATCAAACTTCACGACCAAAGTCTTGTCCCTGATTAACAGTTTGAAAAGTTTCTAACATAATTCAGAGCACTTTGTTTGGCCCTCCTCGCTGGCAATGAAAACATCAAGATGTCTGATTTAGCCTTAGCCCTGATAGTTTCTTAATCTTTAAGTCGCCTGTGGCCTAGTTGGGTGCTAGAGAACTTGCTCACATCTTCATCTGTACCTGTGTGCACCGCATTTCTTAACACACCTTACTAACATATAAAATTAACTAAATCTGAATCAATTTATTTTTTTAATAAGAGAAAATTTGAAGATATATCATGTCTAATTATCACCCAAAATAGGGCAAAAACTGGTAAATGTTGAAAATTATGTCCACCATGATCCCCATACCAAGATTACCGGGGTCAATGGTCAGGTGAAACATGGGTAAGAAAGGGAAGAGGAACGGTGATAGTTTGGTAGAACTATTTAACTTAGGGATCTACGATCTTTTTCTATTCAGAGACTAAGAGACTACTATATAATTGGAGAAAAGGGCAGAAGGCACTAAAATCTTAATTTTATTCATCATGTATATACATTATAATAAGAAAACAAAACACTGATATATATATATATATATATATATATATATATATATATATATATATATATATATATATATATATATATATATATGCAAAAAGATCACAGTAATCAGGGATATCAATATGAAGAAATAGAAAATAAGCGCTTCGTGACTACTCACATATATCAAGTGAATTATATTCAATGCTGATAAATTATATATAATATAATAATAATATATATATATATATAATATCAGTAGCTAAAGCAACAACTGGCTGTTGTGGAAATAAAAAGGAAAAATTCAATTTTATTTTTTCATGTATAATTAAGTGAAATTTCTGCGACTTGTTTGAAAAGGTCTTTTACACATTATGTTTACAATAGCCTCTTAAACATTATGCTTAGAGACGCCTTCTGAACGCTATGCTTGCTACCCTCAAGGTTATGTTTAGAATTTCCACTTAAACGTCAGGTTCAGAAGCATCTCTTAAACATCCAGTTCAGAAACATGTCTTAAACATCATGTTCAAAAACATGTCTTAAACATCATGTTCAGAAACATGTCTTAAACATCATGATCAGAAACATGTCTTAAACATCATGTTCAGAAACATGTCTTAAACATCATGTTCAGAAACATGTCTTAAACATCATGTTCAGAAACATGTCTTAAACATCATGTTCAGAAACATGTCTTAATCATCATGTTCAGAAACATATCTTGAACATCAGGTTCAGAAACATGTCTTAAACACCAAGGACCCCAATGGAAATAAGTCACTTTGTCTGACTTTTTTTTTTTGGATTATCTTAGGCAATTTACACTATGTAGGATAATTGTATTTATGTGTATCTGTGCCTAAATAAACTTACCGTAGGTTCCGGCATATAAGACGCGCCTTTTTCCTCACAAAAAGTCTTGGTAAATCACCCTGCGCCTTATATGCTCAAGATTAGGTCAAGGCTAGGCTTTGGGTTACGCTTTAGCGTGATACTTCTGTCGTGCGTCTTATATGACGGAAAATTCGGTATATGTTTGCATGTAATAATATTGGCAAAATTACCGATAGTATGTCAGGTAAAAGGACACAAGTGCAACTAATGTGACATTTTAGTGTGGCAACGTTTCGCTCTCCAGGAGCTTTGTCAAGCCTTTACGACATGACAAAGCTCCTGGAGAGCGAATCGTTGCCTCAGTAAAATGTCACATTAGCTGCACTTGCGTCCATTTACCTAACATACATGTTTGTATGTCTAAGAGCTGGGAAGTCAACGCTCCACTGCACTTAAGCCATGACAACACACCCACTGGTGTCTCGTCGTTTCATAAAGTGTTTTGTTTAATAGTTGGCTTCATATTCACTCGTGTCGTTCAAACTGTTACAGTGTTGTTAGACGCTCCTGCAGTACTCTAGGGCGGGGTGGAATTGCACTACGGCTAAGGTGGAGCTCTATGGACATGTAGACCAGCTTTACGGCGAGGTAGATGAGCTCTACGGCGAAGCAGGGAAGCTCCAAACTCTTACTTTAGAGCTCTGATGTATTCATCGTCTTCCTTTCTATTTTTTTCATTTATCTCTTCACCTATGATCCCTGTCTATTTATTTTATCTATAGATATTCTTACTGCTTTATCTGTTCATGCAATTCCTTTATCTAATACCCGGTTTTTTTTCCAAAGAACTGCAAGGATTCGAACCGGAGGAAATCAAATCATCCCCATTCCCCCTCCTCCATGTCCTCCCTCTCCCCTTCCTACCTCCCTATCCCCCTCCCCTACTCCCCGCCATCAGCTGATGGAGAGTAGTCGGATCGGATGACGCTTAATCCAGTTTCCTCACCTAGATAAAATGGTATTCGATTCCAAATGGGACTGTACTCCTTAAGCCATGAAAGCGTGTTCGGATGTACTCTGTTAAACGAGATAGCGTGTTCGAATCGAGATAAATAAAGGGAATCAGTGAAAAGGACAGTTAGTAAGTCAAAAAAAAATAATGAAAATAATTTACGAGAGACAGCAAGAATGTAAACATAAGTGGAAGTAGAAGAACAGCGAGAACGCAAAAAAAGGGGAAGGGAAGAATTTGGAGAGATAGCAAGGAAGAGTGAAGATGTGAAAAGTGTGAGTGGACGAGTGAAGAACGTGGGAAATGGCAGACGCAAGAAGAAAAGCCAGGCACACCGAGATTATCTGCTAAAGCTAAAAATACGGTGAATTAGTAGATAAATGGTTCAAAGAACCGACAAGTTGATAAATTAAGACACATGTGCAACACTTGGGTATCTTTAATGAGGAAACGTTTCGCCACACTGTGGCTTCATCAGTCCTATACAAAGAAGAATGGTGAAGATCAGAAGGAGTTTGAGGTAATCAGTCCCTCAACCTGGAGTCGATGTGATCAGTCCATCAATGAAGAGCCCTTCGCCAGAATCAGGATCCTCCCTAGAAGGGTTCCGGTGTTCATTGTAAACTAAGATCATCTTCAAAACATTTAATCCACGATACTTAAACTCAGGAATATAGAACCAGACCTACTGTAAATATTGTTTTCTCGTAAATTGAAAGGAACACTTAAACAGGCTTTCAACACTTAAACAGGCTTCCAACACTTACACAGGCTTCGAACAAAACATTCACACAGGCTTCAACACTCGGAACACTTAACAGGCTACCCCGGAACACTTACAAGGCTTCCAGAACTAAAACTAATACACAGTCCTAAATTGACACACTGACTTCAGAACACTTATTTACAAATCAACGCTGAATTACAGGTCTACGTATACGAACAGGCTTCACGAACTGAAAACTATACAAAAGTTCATTGCCACTGACTTCGAACATTTTTATCAAGTTGCTCACGCATGTATACGAACGAGATATTTTTTACAACGAAGCAGCAAGTGATATATTTGTCTTCAAACACAGGATTCTTTCACACTCTGCTTAATACAACACCAGTCACAAACTCTGCCTAATACAACACCAGCGTCACAAAGTCTGCCTAATACAACACCAGCGTCACAAACTCTGCCTAATACAGCACCAGCGTCACAAAGTCTGCCTAATACAACACCAGCGTCACAAACTCTGCCTAATACAGCACCAGCGTCACAAAGTCTGCCTAATACAACACCATCGTCACAAACTCTGCCTAATACAACACCAGTCACATCAACTGCTTGCACCTCATCACTCCGGAGAGAAATATACAGAATACCAACACGATGTTTGTGAATTGATAAAGCCCATTGCGTGGGCGAAACGTTGTAAATAAAAGGCCCAATTGCGCTGCATTTATCTCTTTCCTTCATCATGTCTACGTTTTTCAAACACATCCTGACAGATGTTCTTCAAAATTTCATGGGATATTTGGAATTCAAGAGAGTCGCTGGGGACGACCCGGAAATAAATCGGTACTGAATTTTTTTTTTATTAGCATAAATCATCAGGTGGGTATAAAATGACTGACACGTTCAAATAATATTAGGAATGATGATGCTATTGTGTTTTTTTGTGTGTGTGTTGGTGTATATTCCCGAGGGTCGAGTCTCAGCTCCTGGCCCTGCGTCTACGGCTACTAATCGATCGACGTTGCCTAGTTCTTAGCCTCTTCGATCGTACTGTGTTTGTTCTTGAAACTGAGCACCGAGTTTGCTTTTATGACTTTCTCCTTTCTTCCTTTGCTGAAAAATGATTTCCTAACATCTCTGTGGCTCCATCTTCCATCTCGTGCTGTCATCAGTGTCTCTTCCATATCAGACAATTAGTTCCTATCTTCCCTGTCAATGCTTCTTAGTATGTTGTTATTACCTCTTATCTGATTCATTGCTCTAATTGAGCGAAACGTCGTCTTAATAAAGCTCTTTTAGAGCGAAACTTGTCTTAATAAAGCCAAGCTCTGTTCTAGGCGTCTGTGTATCACTAATATTTGTGGTTAATCTGAATTCCAACAAAAAAAAAAACAGAAGTCCTTCTAGCCCATACTAGGCAGGTCCTTCTCAAACCCACCTATCCTCACTCAGTTTTTTAAAGCTGTCCAGAGTTTTAGCTTCAATGAAACTACTTGACAGCTTGTTCCACTTAACCTAAACTCATTTGCCAAACAAGTGCTTTCCCACATCCTTAATCAGAATTTATTCAAATTGAATTCATTTATTTTTTTTCGACATTAAGAGCATGAGTTTTCCCCCGGAACTAGAAAATGTGGCCACTCCTTTAATGTTGAATCCATTTAGACATGTACAGTTCAGCATATTTATTGAAGTCAACGTTTATATCACGTATATGACAGCGAGGGTGATGGACTGACCACGTCAATACTCCGGTTTACAACTTCCGGTACGTTTTTTTCGCATGTGTCCGACTGAAGAAGTCTGTTGTGCTGGCGAAACGTTTCGGCAATGAACATACACAGGTGTTTACAAATGTGATTTGTTCATTAACTTGTTGGTGTTGTATACCAGTAATTTGACACATCTATTACCACCACCACCAGCACAACCACCACAACCACCACTACCAGCACAACCACCACCACCACCCCCAGCACTCCTACTATCACTATGACTATCACCTCATCTGCTTACACCACTAAAAAAAAAAAACTATTATTTTTCCATCCATAACTTTTACTATCACCAGCAACACTATTCACCTCCCCTTTCCCCTACCAACTCTACCACCATGACCATCAACCCAACGACCATCACTAATACCACCACCACCCCAAACATTACTACCCACCAACCTATGAAAACCACCGAGATTTCCACCACCACAATGGCTACTACAGCCACCATTTCCCAATATCAGGACAAACTTTCCAAATACCACCACAGTTCCACCGCCGCTGCCATAACCACCACCATTACTACCACCACTACCACCACCACTACCACTACCGTCCCTCGTCCCCCTTGTCTATCATCCCCCAACACAAGCGTAATTACATAATCCCAACATAGTATCGATATCAAATTATATATAATATGGTCAGTTATCGTGGCATCGGAAGCGTGAGGCTGGTCAGTCATAACATACCCTTTACGATGCGCACATTAGCTTTCAAAAGCTCCGAAAATGCTCCATAAAATGCTCGCCTCTCTCGCCCCATCAAGCGATTGATAGTTTTGGAGCAAGATATTCGTGTGTGAAAGAGTCAGAGAGTGGATTTAAAGAAGAGATATCGCTGATTTAAAACCCTAACTGAGGAAGGGCCAGGCTCTTATTATCTTAGAATCGGATGAAGAAGCAATTGGCGTCGTTAAGATAGGCAAAGGATGGCGTAATTGGTGGTTTGGGTCTGGTTCAGCAGGTCAGCAGGCAGGCAGAAAGAGCAGCGGCGGATCTGATTGGTGCATCGTCAGTGATAGTGACGACAACAGACACGCTTTTATTGGGACAACATTTCGCTCTGTTTAGAGTTTTATTAAGTCACGACCGGATAAAGCAGAGCGAAACGCTGTCTCAGTGAGGGCTTGTTATGAAACGTGTTTCTTTTCCTCAGTTGGGAAGAAAAAGGAGCCAGGAACACCCCTCGCCAGCCTCAGCTGCCGTGAGGAACTCAAATAACAGCACAAGGCCGATAGTAAACCTGTGTTTTTGCTGTCTAATGTCCTGCCACTGTCAAGAGGAGCCGAAAATTCCAAATCTCGTGTTGTGATATTATGAAGGAAGAGAGACAATTTTAATATTCTCTCCTTGATCAATCTCTGCTCGTTGGAAATAGACGGAGATTCGTCTATCGCTCTAGGCGTTACGTGGGAAATTATCTGGGCATTTAAAGGGTAATTTTTTGTACATTATGAGGGGAATTATTTAGCCTTTATGATAGGAATTATCGAAGTCTCAGGATGTTGGGTTTAAAGCTTATCGACTACAAGAGGGTCATTAAAGGTCTATATCACCAGTTAAGAATATTTTTATCCCTGCAATTGGATTAAAGCTCTCAGTATATATGCGGTGAGATACATACTCTACGGTGTATATACGCTTACAAACACGGACCTCTGAGCGTATATACCCTTGTTATTAGTCCGATGATACGCAATCTTAATATCCAGTGGACGACGGATGCTATTAAAAATTCATTTTTTGTTAATACTAAAATACCAAATACATAATTTGTTAAGCCATTAGAGACTTATAGAAAGTAGAGTTCATGACGTTAGAAGGATGCCCAAGACTAGAGGATAAAACTGGGAATGAAACAGGTAGAGAAAGCGGAGGATGAGAGAAACAAGATTTTTTTTTTAACAGTGTTTACTAGGAGAGATGATGAATGTATACATGTCTCCGTGCAAAGGTACGGAGGGAAAATATGTCTTGTCTAGATATTTCTCCGAGAGTGTCGATCCAGAGGGGTCATGTATCTGCAGCCTCCCAAAATCATTGGCTTCGTTACAGCACAAAAGTCTGGTGGTGTGTTAGTCCCGGCCTGTCTGCCAGAGCTATTGTTTCTGCTTTCTTGGTTTGTCTGTGTTAATCTCGTGCCTGCCTCTCTCTCTCTCTCTCTCTCTCTCTCTCTCTCTCTCTCTCTCTCTCTCTCTCTCTCTCTCTCTCTCTCTCTCTCTCTCACCCACACACACTCGTGAGCTCTTGACCTTACACAACCTCAATCTTGTGTGTCAACCTGATTTTGTCCCGTCAAATTGAGGTCACGCCCAGAGAACGCAAGAGTAATAATATAATTTATTATATTATTATTGTTATTATTATTACAATGATACCCCAAATATCCGAACTATATGGACCGATACCGGTTCGGAAACATGGAGTTTCCGGATACGCAAGGGGTAAAAAATGCGCATACGTACCGTCATATCGCCATCGGCGACGTCGTTGTACGTTTAAAAATCGAGTCCAACGTCCTCTGGCGGTGAGACCAGACACTCTGGGCTCGAATAACAGCCTCACGGATTTCTGCAGCCATTTTAAGTTGGGCGCCACGAACCATCATACCACTACCACATTGTAGGTACCACTACCACGTTGTAGGTACCACTTCAACACGCACTGATCCAGTTCCAAGCTCTTTGGCTTCCCCATCACTTTTCTATCGACACTTTTTAGAGTTTTTGAGGCGGCAGAAAACATCCGAACGGCTGTTCTGTAATAATTTTTAGAATTTTGCCCTTTCCCAGGCCCTGTTCGGATATTGGCGAGGTTCGGATAATGGCAGGCCGGATATACGAGGTATCACTGTATTATTATTATTATTATTATTATTATTAGTAGTAGTAGTAGTATATTATTAACCTAAACAAGCTCCCAAAAAAACATTGGCGCAGAAAACACAAACAGTCAACCACACACACACACACAAACGTCCACAGAAACACATACACTCACACTGGACGCGCCAAACAACATACCTTAGCACCAAACAACTCCTCCATATTGATTATTTCTCGTTTTTACACACCACTCGCCGTCCACATATATCAGTCAAGCGGCGGGGGTCGGCGCATAAAACAGCGAACTTGTTGGTTTATGTTGTGATGCAGCGACGGAGGCCACGGGGCGGAGGCTATGGGGCGGGGGCCATGAAAAGTGGAGTCCCTCAGGGGCCCCTGCTCTTCCCTATGCTCCACCTTATCTTTATTCCTGTTAATAAGAGAATTTATGGTTCATGGCATTTTGTCGATAAGACGTTTTACCCACCTGGGAGTTCATCAATTTTAGTTGTGCAACATTTAGGAATCTTTATTGAGGAAACGTTTCGCCAGCCAGTGGCTTCATCAGTCCAATGCAGAGAAGAGCGGTGGAAGAGGAGAAGGAGTTTGAGGTAATCAGTCCCTCAGCCTTCCTCATCTTCCACCGTTCTTCTCTGCACTGGACTGAAGAAGCCACATGTGTCTCATTCTTCAACTTGTCGATTTTCTAAGCTATTTACATCACTATCAATTCTCACAGCGAAGTTTCGTTCCTTGTGGGCGAAACGTCTGAATAAAATGCCATCAAACGCATATTGTGTCTTATTATCATACTTATTGCGACGTTGCTACGCATCTTTATTTTTAATACGTTCATTTTTTGACTGTTTCTCGGGCGTCAGTTTCTTAGGCCTTTCCAGCAGCTCTGCTTCAAGAGGATGATGGGATTTAATGCTGTTGAAAGGCTCCTGATCCAAAGAATTGGAAATACTCTACCTTAACTGGAAAGGAGGGCAGATGGCTATTTAACTTCCCAACAAATAGAGACGGATTCTAAACCTGCGTACCGAAATTAATCACCATCAGTGATTACACAGTGGTCACTAAGTGTTAAGGGACCACGACTCTTCAACACCCTCCCAACTAATCCATAGCTAACGTCAAAACAGTTCCTGATCAGCCGGGTTGTGGTGCATACGCTGGAGTGCGGGCGGTGGGTGCTAAAAGATTGATCCATCAGTCCAGGATCCAGGAGGCCTGGTCCGGGACCGGTTCGCGGGGTGTTGACCCCCCCGGAAGCGACTCCAAGGTAACCTGCAGGTAAACTTCCTCCAGGATCGATCCTGATTGTCCCTCATCCACTGTATTACCCTTACAGTTTTAGAGCTTACCCGTGAATGAAACAATAATAATTAAGTAAATCTATATTATTTCTATTTAAGGTTAGGTTCGGTTAGGTTAAGTTAGGTTAGGATAAGTTAGGTTAGGATAAGTTAGGTTAGGATAAGTTAGGTTAAGTTACATTAGCTTTGGTTAGCTTAGGTTAGATTAGGTAACACAAACCCATGAAATATAAATTTAAGAATAATGACTTCGACTCGCCTGGCAGTGCGGTAACCAGATATCACCCAGAAGCGTTCAAATTTGCACGAAAGTCCCCGGTGCAGCGAGACTGACACCCCCGTTGCCCCGTATTCACTCAGTTTCCACCTGATGGTAGTGGGTAGGGGGCGGGATGTGTTTATTGTGGTGGGAGGGGGAATGGGGAGGGGGGCTAATGGGGTTTTGAATGGTGGGAATGGGTGGACGGGAGGAGGGAGTCAGTGTTTGTCGGCTTGAGAAGGGACGTTTATGGAAGATCATGGTGAATATCCTTGAAGATTTTATTGGGGTTATTGGTGGGAGAAATATTTATAGAAGGGGTGGAGGGGGATCTTGTGTAGGTAGGAAGGGCGTAGGGATGGAGGGAAGGATGAAGGGAGGGTTGAAGGGGTATCCTGGTGTGATATAGCAACACTGGAGGCGCCTTAATCGTAATATGGCAAAAGATTTAGTCTAGGTGGAGTGAAGGATATGGAGGAGGGAAGTGTGGGAGGGAAGGAGAGAGGGAGGGGGGAATGAGAGAGGGGGAGAGAGAGGAACGGAGGGAGGGAGGGAGTGTTGCAGACAGTGCACTACCAACACTGCAGGGAGTTCTTGTGTTGTGGTATATTGCTACTCGAGAATTTAGTTCGGGAGGATAGTCATTGGAATTTACGACAGCATTTAGTAGTGCGGGCATTTATATCTCATCTCCTAGAGCTTTTTTTCTGGCATAGACCTGGCGATGAGAAAGATCTGAGCACATTTCAGAAAGGTTTAGCTTTTGTCTCTGAATTTTTATGCGAACATGTAACAATTGTCGCGGCCCACGAACTTGCATGTTATCACTGGTTTACCTGGAGTTTACCTGGAGAGGGTTTCGGGGGTCAACGCCCCCGCGGCCAGGTCTGAGACCAGGCCTCATGGTGTATCTGAATATAGCTCTGCTTCTGTAACTACAAACAGATAATCATATCTATGTAATCGCAGCCACAGACAGAGCTACATCAAGGCAGATTTACGGCAACTTATTTTTAAAAATTCCTGGGTTTTCTATTTAGTAATTAGAAAAGAATTAACGAGCTTATTGTTTCAGGTATTTTAGTCGTTTTCTACGATAAGGGCTACGACACGCAAAGCTACGACACGCAGGACTACGCGACGCAAAGCTACGCTGTGAGGATTCTCACTCACCTCCCCAGGAAACTGGAAGGGAAATCTCTCGGAAACATAATCTATCGAAAAAAAAAACATGAAAGTAAGGCATAAATTGAACGGAAGTAGATTATACGTAACATCAAATTTCTGTTGTGATATTTCTTGTCTGCTAGTTTATATTTCTTTTGTCTGCTAAGTTTCATTTTATAGCTTTAGTTTGTTGGGTTCTGTTTGCTAGATACTCTCTGCCGGATTAATTTTCTAGGTTTTGTATGCTAGTTTTTGTTTTCTAATTTTTATCACCTTGTAGTTTTTGTCTGGTAGTTCTCGTATACTAGTTTTTGTATGTTTGTTCTCGTATACTAGCTTATGTATTTTCCTTGTTCTCGTATACTAGTTTTTGTTTGCTTGTTCTCGTGTACTAGCTTTTGTTTGCTTGGTCTTCTATACTAATTTTTGCCTACTTGTTCTCGTATGCTAGTTTTTGGCCTGCTTTGTAGGATAGTTTTTGACCTGCTTTGTTTGCTAGTTTTTTGTGAGTTTTCGTCTACCAAGCACTGTTTTCGAGTTACTGTTTGCTAATTTTTATCTGCTATTTTTTGTCTGCTATTTTTCTAGCTCTTGTGTACACTTAGTGACAATAACAGCTGTCTGTGTAAACTCGATTCACCGCTTATGACAGCATCTTCGGCTGAGAACTTTCTGCTAACGAGCACTTGCAATGGGATAGGTAACTGGTACTGACTCCAGGTCAGGTACTGACCTAGAGTCAGTACCTGACCAGCCAGGTGGTTGATCAGGCCCTGATCCACCGCGAGGCCTGGTCGCAGACCGGACCGCGGGGTCGTTGACCCCCGAAACCCTCTCCAGGTATGCTCCAGCTATGGGAGAGACAACTACAAAATCTTAACCTCATCTACTCGTATCGTTAACTGATTCGATTAACTTCGATCTTGTATATAAAAATAGCAACAATTAGCTCCAGTTTCGCCTATAACAAGACGGGCAATTAGCTGCGACTTCGCATATAACGAAGTGGACAATTAACTACCACTTCGCGTGTAACGAAGTGGACAATTACCAACAGTATTTTCTGTGAGCTATGTATTGACCAGTGGCCATATTTTCTGCAGACTGCGTGCAGGATATTAGCAGCCATTTTCCTGTCGAACTTACGCCAGACATAAATAGCCAGCAAAAGCCATTATATTAAGACTCATTATGGTAGCGCGCAAGAAGATAAAAACAAAGATGTTGTAAATCTGTCTTTTATAGGGAAGACCTTTTGTTCTTAATAGAGCTTTATCAAGTTTTTGATAAAGCTCTACACAGAGCGAAACGTTGCCCCAGTGAAAGATTACACTGCTATTTTTTTCACTGTTGAGTGGAATAAAAACATTTAACTAAAAGACATTTCGCGTGCTGGCAACACATAGGATATATAAGGAAAAAAAGTCAGGTGAACTAGGTGAAGTCAAGGGACGTAAGGTGTTTGAGCATGCATCACCTGTATCTACAGTGTCAGCTTGACGAGCACCCCAGATATGCTCAAACTATACTTGAGTTTTGGGCTACTGCAGAGGACACCCCGCACAAGGCGGCCTCCAGGCATCTACGCTTCTGCAAATCATCCACCTTCACGACCAGCTTGGTACCTTTACGTATCACTAAGTAGCGTTGTGAATCCCTCTATATTACGAAAACGTTAGTCAGAGTGTCTCTACTGCATGCATACTTGTATTCACCAAGGTGCTGGTTCAGGCTCCTGGCTGTCTCACATACATGTACCTACCTCATCACATCCTCTGGATGGGAAAACATACGTATGCGTTCTAGTCTCGCCTATCCTAGCGAGTTCAGCGCTTCTCCGTAAATAATAATAATATATTCCCATGTATCTTCAAATACAAATAATGGTAAACCACTTGACACTTCATAGCAGACTGGGATGAAGCACTGCCCTGATAGCCCGTGAGCAGAGAAACGTCAGGGGATATGATCAGCCCAGACTAGCCCACACACACACACACACACTTGCGAGAAATTTCATAAGACGTTTTAGTCTCTCCTTCACCATTATAGTCCCAGCTGAAAGAGAGAGAGAGAGAGATCTGAATAACTTAACTATTGCAACTAGGCGTGTGATGGTACCGGAGACTCCACCGAGCGGGCTACACATATTTAATGAGCCGTCCAGCATGGCCTCCGGGTCCCAGGCGTATTTGGTGTGTGGTAATGAGTGGAGATCGCTAACAAGGCATGGGCGACGCCATCGGAGTAGCGCTCACTCCGTCCAGCTGGAAATTGACAGCATTGTTACGAGGAGTGAGCTGAAAGATTGCATCTTGATGATATTAAGTCATGTTAAGAGCGAGGAAGTCCTTACACGGCAGCTCTCTGAAGTAGACATACAATAGCAGGTGAACAGTTCCTCCATAATAGCCATGGGTAGGCAACAGAGACAGCGAGATAAGACAGGTTTTAGGCAGTGCCCAATTGAAATATGTGCCCACCCACCTCATCCTCTTGATCTGTTAAGTATAGGAAGGAAGTCTTAGAAATAGGAATCTATTAATATTTGAGTCTGTGCCTAAAAGTTTATTATTGTTATATTTTTATTTTATTATTATTATTATTATTATTATTATTATTATTATTATTATTATTATTATTATTATAAGTAGTAGTAGTAGTAGTATCAGTAGTATCAGCAGCAGCAGCAGCAGCAGCAGCAGCAGCAGCAGTACAGTAGTAGTATGCAGCGGCACGCGGCAGCGCAGCAGCGCCAGCACAGCAGCAGCAGCTAGCAGTAGTAGTATCAGCAGGCAGCAGCTAGCGTATGTATCAGCAGCAGCAGCAGCAGCAGCAGCAGCAGTAGTAGTAGTAGTAGTAGTAATAGTAGTAGTAGTAGTAGTAGTAGTAGCGTCTTATGTTCATGGTCCAATAAAATAAGACAACATTTTTATCTAACGAAATTATGATTTTTCAAACCTTTTTTTAGTTTTTCAGCCGAATATTAGTAACAATGTTTACCAAGACGAATGTTCACCGTTAATTCTTTATTCCTGAATAATTCACTTATTCGACCAATTACTCCTCTACTTTGTCAGTTATTTCACCAATTATTAAATACATTCTACTATCGATGATTCACCAATTTACCAATTCTTAGACCAATTTTTCCACTGATTTCTGAACCAAATATGATTACTAGATCCTATTTAAGTGACTAAAATAAATTAAATAATGTCTGTGCAGTATTAGTCAATAATAAAATCCAGATATGATACGAAATCTGTGTGTGCATGTGTGTGTGTGTGTTTGCTCCCCTAGTGTGTGTGTGTGTGCATGTGTGTACTCACCTAGTGTGTGTGTGTGTTCGTGTGTGTACTCACCTAGTGTGTGTGTGTGTGTTTATACTTAGCTTTCTGATTTTTTTTGTCAATGTTGTCTGAAGTCTCATTTCTCCTAGTTTTTCCTCTTATTCTTATCCTTTTTCGTGCTTCTCTGTACCCGTTTCCTCTTGCGTCTTCCACGCAGTCATCCTTCCTTACTATTCCTTCACACCTATCCTTCCTGCCATCCTTCCTTCCTTCCTTCCTCGAAAGAGCATAAAACCAACTCCAAAATCTGCATTAACCTATCCCTCACGCTTGTAAAATCAAGAAACTCTAAGAGAATTAGGCAGCAATAACCCCGGTAAATATAGCTCAAAATTCCCCTCAAAACTGCTGTGAATTAACTCTTACCAGCCTGAGAGGGTTGTCACCCTCTAGGCCCCAGATTACCGCCCGAGAGGGACATTTGTAGGCAGAGAGAGAGGCCGCTGGGGGCAACAGAGCGCTAAACTCTCCTCATAACCGGGATATCTTTGTCTTTTTTCCAAGCTAGTTTTATCCTACGCAAACGTGCGCGAAAACGCCCTCACACACACACGCACACACACACACACACACACACACACACACACACACACATACACACACACACAAGCACACACACACACACATACAAGCACACACACACACACACCCTCGCATATACAATAGGCCTAGTGTCTAATGGACATGTGCCTAGGACAAAATGGTAACTAACTAACTAACTTATATTCACAGGAAAAACTTAAAGAATGAGAAGTAACGTCATTAGAGGATAAAAGAACTAGGCCGGACATGAACAAAATTTACAAATAATATTCAGAGGACTTTAAATATGCTCAAAAGTCGACTGCTCGAGAGGCGAGAAACAGGTACTCGAGGGAACAGCAGAAAGATAAAGACAGAGAGAGAGAAAAAAAAAGGCGGATTTCAGGAAGTATTTCTTGAGACTCAGTGAGGTCAGGACAGGAAATGAACTTTTTTTCTTCTTTGTAGATTTGTAGGCCTGTCCTAAGGCCTAGCCATATTCCCCTCCCCTGCATAGCATAGCAGCAGAAGATGTCAGGAGGTGCCAAGGGAGCAAGCACTACAGCATCCTTTTGGAGCCACACCACAGCTTTGGGAATTAAGCCCGAGCGCTGGGGATGCTCAAGGATGCCTCTTGCTGTGTGTTGCTGCTGCTACTTCACTTGTCCGTTGCACTCTGGGGAATGGACTAGATGAAGACGTGAAGGTTGGCTTCATACATAGCTTTAGTAATGAGAATGACTGGCCCACACACCTAGGAGGGAATAAACCTATAACAGCCAGCTACCACAAAATAGGTGAACAAATACATAGGTACGAACACAAACATGTAAAACCAAAAGAAGAGTGGGGCACTTCAGTAGGCCTAATTGCAAACGCATACATAGGCACGCACACACATACACAGTAAACCTTATTAAAAGAAAAAATCCGTTACTTGTGGTGTTAACAAAAGAGACAATAGTTAGGACTAGCGGTGAGCCTCAAGTATCGTGAGTGGGGATTATCGACTGGGAAATCCCTCAGTATAATCTTCGAGTGACATTCCAGGCCAATATATAGATGGTGGTACCCTTCCCCCACCCCGCTTCTCACTTCATGGCATATAGATGGAAAGGATACAGAGGCAATAGGAAGGCTTCAGAGGTCGTGAGAAGGATATAGAAATTGTAGAACAGATAAAAAGTTTTTTTTTGGAAAGATATACAGTATAGACAGTGGGAAGCATACATAGGCAGTGGGAAGCATACATAGGCAGTGGGAAGCATACATAGGCAGTGGGAAGCATACATAGGCAGTGGAAAGCATACATAGGCAGTGGGAAGCATACATAGGTAGTGGGAAGGCTATGGCTGATGTGGAGAGGTTACGGAGGAAGCAACCTGCTAATATATAGGTTTTGTAAATTAGCCAGAAATTGAACAAAAACCTACAAAGTTTCTTCGTGAAAATAATCTTTAAAACGGACACTTGTACACACAAAAAAAGACGCAAAAATAACCCCTTACACAGACATCTTTCAAAAGAAAAATGAAAATCTCTGGAAAGATCAAAGAAAAAGGCTTTACATATCCTTGACAAAATTCCGCAAAAATCACGGAGTCGCCAAGAAATCCTTCACGGATCCTTTACACACTCCCAGGATCAGAGGCAAAATACACCGAATTTACCTTTTACAGAGCCGGGGAATCCTATGGTCCGCCACCGCACCTCGCAGATATCTCAAAATGCTTCTCAGAGTCCTTCTTCTGGAATACCTCAAGGAGTCCTTCACGGGTCCCTAGCCCCTAAGGGTCACAGGGGTTGGGGACGGAGCTCAGAATCGTCAACTGCCCGAAATATTCTATTATGATGCTGAAGGTTCAGTGAAACCCCTTCAAGTTGGTTTGAGAGCTGGAAGGGAGTTTTCCAAAGCTCACGCATGTTGTGTGTGTGTGTGTGTTTGTGTGTGTGTGTGTGTGTGTGTGTGTGTGTGTGTGTGTGTGCGCTTACCTATTTGTGGTTGTAGGGATTGATTCTCAGCTCCTGGCAAAACCTCTTGCCATGTGCCAGATTCACTCTCTAGTAGCCTAGTGAGCACAATCGTACCTTTTCGTAAAACTATATATACAGAGCCTGTCTCCACCACTTCCCTGTGTATGTGTGTGTAAGGAGAGAGGGAGAGAAAGAGAGAGAGAGAGAGAGAGAGAGAGAGAGAGAGAGAGAGAGAGAGAGAGAGAGAGAGAGAGACTCTAAGGCTGCAGACATTAGCAAAAGTATTGTTTGTTTTTCGGATATCGAATGGAAAAATGTTTTGTTGGGGAGTTGAAGATGCTGTCGTTGCTTACACTGATGTTGCTGTCGTTTATGTTCTTTGTTGTCGTACCTGCTGATGACCGTGATGCCGTTTTTGATCGCAGTCATATGAATGTTGTTGCTGTTCCTGTCCTTGCTATAGCTCATTCAATACTGTATTTGTTATTGTTGTTGCTGGAGCTACTTAACTTGGAAATTGGCTTTTGTCGTTACTATTGCTGTTGTTGCTGCTATTATTGTTATAGGTGTTTATTAAGGTAATCCTTCTCAGTAATTAAAAGTAAGCCAGTAAGATGATCTTAGAGAGAACGCAAAGTAACGGTCTGACAAAAGCAACCATAAAATAATTAATAATAATAATAACAATAATGACAATAATAATAATAATAATAATAATAATAATAATAATAATAATAATAATAATAATAATAATTAATAATAATAATGATAATAATAATAATAATAATACTACTACTACTACTAATAATAATAATAATAATAATAATAATAGTTGCTAATATTATTATTGTTAATAATGTATACGTTATTACCCTTTCATCAAATATTTAAAATAAAAATCCCTCAGATTATATTTTCTTCCAACTCTCGAATATATGGAAGGAAATCTTTACACAATATTAATTCCACTCAGGAACGAAGCGAACATAGCAATAAAGCAGTAATAAAATAGTAATAAAAGACTAGTAAAAAGGTTGGTAAACTAGCTATAAATCACTTAATATTTCCGCTCTGAGTCTGTCTTCTTTCTGAGGAGGAGAATAAGACTTAAAGGTTTCAACCCTTGAAGGAAGGAGTGGGGGGAGGGGGTTGCCTTGATGCTGCTGAAGGTCTCTTGATTCAAGGAATTGGAGCTACCGTGCCTGTCCTACGAACAAATCTAAGCACCTCCCATTCCCTAGAAGGTGTTGTATAACCCTTATGGGTTTAGCACTGTTGTGTGATTATAATAATACACTCATATATATATATATATATATATATATATATATATATATATATATATATATATATATATATATATATATATATATATATACATGTTCCTATCCTCTTCTCTTACACTTCCTTCATATCTGTTCTTCTTTCTATATTTCTCAAGTCCTTCTTCTCCTCCCCTCCATCCTCCTCTTCTTAATCAAGATCTCTCACATCCTCTTTCTTCTCCTCCTCTCCCTATTCTTCCTCTTTCTCCTCTCCCTCTCCTTCCTCTTTCTCATCTCTTTACTCTTCCTCCTCTTCCTCTTTCTCTTCTTCTTCCTTTTCCTCTTTCTCCTACTCTTCCAACCAGTAATAATTCTTTCAATCATTTACGCTTCACTTGTTTTCCAAAAACTCGAGATCCTTGGCCAGTGTGGATTATCTCACATTTCCATAATTCACACGAGGCCAGGAAGAAATGAAAGGAAAAAATATATGAAAGGACTTAAAACGATAAGTTTTTTCCCCTCTTTTCCCCCTTCTAATCTCTGGATGTATTTTTCTTAGTCTTAGTTCGTTTTAAGGGTGAATTTCCCTGCGCCCAGACGAGAAACGTGTCGAGTAGCTGTAACTAATTAATAATAATAATAATAATAATAATAATAATAATAATAATAATAATTATAATTAATAATAATAATAATAATAATAATAATAATAATAATTAATAATAATAATAATATCTTTATTTACTACAAGTACATGTACATAGTATACAGGCCTAGCTGACATCAATGACATACTACTATATAGAAAGCCCCTTGTTATGCAGAGCATTTCGGGGAAATTAGGTGTTTTGTCCCACGATGTGACTCACACTAGTCGACTAACACCCAAGTACCTATTTTAAACTGATGGGTGAACAGGGACAGGGACAGCAGGTGTCTTATGGAAACACGTCCCTAATGTTTTCCAGCCGAACCGGAGGAGATTCGATCTCCAGAGCTCAGAGTGTGAGCTGAGTGCGCTAGCGATCGAGCTACCTTTGTTTACACTTGTATCTGAATGTGAGAGTTGAGTAACTAAAAGTGCTTCTTCGACCTGTCCAGACTTCTAACCATATACATAACCCATATTTTTAAAAGGGTGGACCGGTAAGCCAGCGGAAGGCCTCGGTCAGATGACCAAAGCTCGAGCGGCGGATTAAGAACACCAATGTGAAAGGACAAGAAACTCATTTTTAACTGACTTAGTACTGCCAATCAGCCAGGTTATGGAAAGTCTGTCCAATCTTCTTGCTAAGAATAACACCACCAGCGTAGCTATCATCACATCCAATACTATCAAGAATTTGCTTATTAAAAAAAAACACAGACCACAGGAGGCCTGGTCACAGACCGGGCCGCGGGGGCGTTGACCCCTGGAATTCTCTCCAGGTAGACAGACAGTTTCTTTGTTGTCTATACCACGTTATGTGGAGGATGCGAGCAAATATATTAAGGGAATAATTCCAGAACTTTGAAACAGTGCAGTAGGGAACACCAGCAAACATGTCAGAGACAACTGAAACAAACACCTGCACTGCACACTGAACCCTGGCAACAACCTCATGAACCTCGCAGATGTTGAACCTCTCAGAGAAACTGATCAGCACAACAGGCACTGTTTACAGTCTGCTCTTATTGCTGCTACCAATATCATTACACAAAATTCTAACAGTTTTTTAGACTTCATATATTCTCGACAGGTTCATCCTGCCCAAATCGGACTCAGCCATCATATAGCCCCGCCCTCACATATAACACATGAATTTTTACCCACTTTTATTCCTGATTTCTCTGTGTTGGATTGTAAAAGTCACTGACGTAACGACTCCTTCATAAATATCCTATTGTTGCTTTTGTGACTTTTGTTTGTACACCCTGTACAACTTTTGTTACCAGTATTTTTCAAATATTATTATTATCATAACTAAGCACTAAATCCACAAGGGTCATACAGCAGTAGTTGTTTTCAAAGGTCTACGCGGCCATGTCCCAAACCAGGTCTTCTGGTTACTGGTCTGATCGATCAGGCAGTTGGTACCCGCCGCCCACAGCCCAACGCATGCACCACAGCCCAGCTTATCAGGAAGTGACTTGAGGAAATTGTCGATTTCCATTTTGAAGATAGGCAGAGGTTTGTTGGTAATTTCCCTTATGCTTAAAGTGAGGGTGTTGAAGAGTCTTGGTCCTTTTACATTTTTTTTGCTCAGTCTTGCTTTCTCTCTCTCTCTCTCTCTCTCTCTCTCTCTCTCTCTCTCTCTCTTCTCTCTCTCTCTCCATATCTTTTTAATTTGATCTAATTTCTCTATGAGGAATATATGTTCTTTGGGCAGTTTGTACATTATTTAGGTAATTATCATAATGTCCGCTCTTTTCGTTATTGTTTGTGAGATCTTCGTCCATAAAATCACTAGCCAGGTTACTCAAGTCAACGCTAGACAGAGAGAGGATAGGGAGGAGAGAGAAAGGAGGGAGAAGAAAAGCAGGAGAAAGGGATGAAAAAAGGGAAGAATAAAGGGAGAAAAAGAAGAGAGAGAGAGAGAGAGAGAGAGAGAGAGAGAGAGAGAGAGAGAGAGAGAGAGGGATGCATTCTCCACACCCGGACTCACTCTTTACAACTGAAGACTATTGTCAACCGATCTCTCTCTCTCTCTCTCTTTCCCTACATTTCTTTTTTCCTCTTACTCGACATAATTCAATCATGTGTAGCCAATTGCGTCCCTCGGGAGCCCTCAACATCGCCAGGGACGCGGATTACGCATTGTGAACGCCCGCAGCCTCCCGGAGGCGGCCCTCAATGCCCTTATCCTTCCCTAAGGACCTATCAACCGCAGGACCTCGCAGGATCCCGATTGAGGACCAGAGAAACAAGCCCCAGGACATTTATTCCACCTTTTTTTTTCCACTACCTGTGTTTACTTCCCTCGTCTTGTTACTCTCAGTCTTTCTCTGTATCCCTTTATATTTCTTTCTCTACTTCTCGGTTTCCATCTTCCTCTTCCCCTCTCTCTTCCTCTTCTCTCTCTTCTCTCTCTCTCTCTCTCTCTCTCTCTCTCTCTCTCTCTCTCTCTCTCTCTCTCTCTCTCACTAATACATAGGCACAAGATTTGCCTGCAGGAAGTTGTTATTTAAAATAATTAATGATAATAGTAATTATCATTATTATTAATTTTTTTTTATTAACACATCGGCCGTTTCCCACCAAGGCAGGATCCCGAAAAAGAAAAACTTTCAGCATCATTCAGTCCATCACTGTCTTGCACTACAGTTATAAAACTGCAACATTAACACCCCTCCTTAAATATTATTATTATTACTAATTATTATTATTATCGTAGTCGCGTGACCAGGGAGGAGAATGGAGTGGAAGGAGATAGAAAAGAGGTTAGTGGAGAGGGAGGAATTGGGATAGAGAAGGAGGATCATGGGAAGAAGGATGTAGGGTAATGGAGGGAAGGGAGATGAGAGGGAAAAGAGAGAGGACAGAAGGGTAAATAAAAAAAGGAATTGAAATTGAAATAGTGAATTGAAATAGTGAGAGGAATGGAAGAATGAAAGAAAAAAAGAATGGGAAGAGACTACGATAGAATTTAGGAGATAAAAGAAAAAAAGAGAGAGGGAGGTGTGGAAGATAAAAGAAAAAAAGAGAGGGAGGAAGAAAGAGAGAGAAAGAGAGAAAGGGAGAGATGACATCCTATTAGAATGTTGATTCTACTTCTAATCCCAAAAGTAACTGGAATTCTTGGTGTTTGATCCTCTAAACAAACACTCGAAGCTCTTGGTCGCATACAGCTTACTTCATGGTTTTCCTACACCATTCTCTCTCTCTCTCTCTCTCTCTCTCTCTCTCTCTCTCTCTCTCTCTCTCTCTCTCTCTCTCTCTCTTTCTCTCTCTCTCTGTCTCTCTCTTTCTCTCTTTCTCCCTCTCCTTCTCACACAAGAACAGGGGAATGCTGCATCTGGTCTAGTGGCCCATACTGGACAGGTCTATCTCACATCCTAACCCCCGCTTAAAGCCAGCCAGAATTTAAGCTTCAATAACCCTACTAACCCATGCTTCTGCCCCTCTTCATTACTGGACAATGTCACCTCACCTCACTGTCTTCTTTTTTCCCTTCATTGTAAATAACATTCATCATTGTTGTCTGTGTTATGCTTGTCAGACCTCAGCGGGGACGCACCATCCCTCAGTGGGTAATGTGTTGTAAGCCAGTGTTGTTGTTTCTCTTATCTCCTCTTCTCATCCTCCTTCTCTTGGCCCTTCCCTATTGCTCTTCTTTCTCTTTTTAATTTTTGTTTTGTTTTGTTTTCTACTTGCCATTTTTCATCGGCTTGTCTCCACCAGCAGCGTTATCTTTCTCCCTGCCATCGCTCTTCTCTTTTCTCTCTTTTTGCAAATACTCGTATTGTACATATAGTAATAGTAGTAGTGGTAGTAATAGTAGTAGTAGTAGTTACAGCACCAGCAACAACAGCACTAATAGAGGTTGTAGCAGCAGGAGCAGTAATAGAGGTGGTAACAGCAGGAGCAGCAACAGCAGAAGCAACAGCAACAGCAGCAGCAACAATAACAGCAGCAATGGTAGCATAGTCGTCGTAAGAGATGAAGCAGCGATAGTATACTAATTAATATTCTTTCCCATTTTTTTAATACATGGCAACTCTTCAGCGAATAATTGTCGGGGAGGTCAGTGCAAGGTAGTGTAAGGGAGTGTAAGGTAGTGTAGGGGAGTGTAAGGTAGTGTAAGGGAGTGTAAGGCAGTGTAAGGGAGTGTACGGGAGTGTAAGGTAGTGTAAGGTAGTGTAAGGTAGTGTAAGTAGTTAAAGAAGGTAGTGTAAGGTAGTGTAAGGCAGTGTAAGGTAGTGTAAGGTAGTGTAAGGTAGTGTAAGGTAGTGTAAGGCAGTGTAAGGTAGTGTAAGGTAGTGTAAGGCAGTGTAAGGGAGTGTAAGGGAGTGTAAGGTAGTGTAAGGGAGTGTAAGGTTGTGTAAGGTAGTCTAAGGGAGTGTAAGGGAGTGTAAGGGAGTGTAAGGTAGTGTAAGGTAGTGTAAGGGAGTGTAAGGTAGTGTAAGGTAGTCTAAGGGAGTGTAAGGGAGTGTAAGGTAGTGTAAGGGAGTGTAAGGTAGTGTAAGGGAGTGTAAGGTAGTGTAAGGTAGTGTAAGGTAGTGTAAGGGAGTGTAAGGTAGTGTAAGGTAGTCTAAGGGAGTGTAAGGGAGTGTAAGGTAGTGTAAGGGAGTGTAAGGTAGTGTAAGGGAGTGTAAGGTAGTGTAAGGGAGTGTAAGGTAGTGTAAGGGAGTGTAAGGTAGTGTAAGTGGATGTAAGGAGTGTAAGGTAGTGTAAGGAGTGTAAGGTAGTGTAAGGGAGTGTAAGGAGTGTAAGGTAGTGTAAGGGAGTAGAGGTGTAGTGTAAGGAGTGTAAGGGTAGATGTAAGGCAGTGTAAGGTAGTGTAAGGAGTGTAAGGTAGTGTAAGGGAGTGTAAGGTAGATGTAAGGGAGTGTAAGGAGTGATAAGAGTTAGATGTAAGGGAAGTGTAAGGAGTGTAAGGTAGTGTAAGGAGTTAAGGTAGTGTAAAGGAGTGTAAGGTAGTGTAAAGGTGAAGATGTAAGGTAAGTGTAAGGAGTGTAAGAGTGTAAGGGAGTGTAAGGTATGATGTAAGGAGTGTAAGGAGTGTAAGAGATAGTAGTAAGGGAGTGTAGGGAGGTAAGGTAGTGTAAGGAGTGTAAGGTAGTGTAAGGAGTGAAGGTAGTGTAAGGTAGTCTAAGGGAGGTAAGGTAGTGTAAGGAGTGTAAGGAGTGTAAGGTAGTCTAAGGAGTGTAAGGTAGTGTAAGGAAGTGTAAAGAGTGTAAGGTAGTGTAAGGAGTGTAAGGTAGTGTAAGGTAGTGTAAGGAGTGTAAGGTAGTGTAAGGAGTGTAAGGAGTGTAAGGTAGTGTAAGGGAGTGTAAGGGAGTGTAAGGAGTGTAAGGAGTGTAAGGTAGTGTAAGGATGTAATGCAGTGTAAGATAGTGTAAGGAGTGTAAGGAGTGTAGGAGTATAAGGTAGTGTAAGGTAGTGTAAGGAGTGTAAGGAGTGAATGAGGAGTGTAAGTAGTGTAAGGAGTGTAAGGAGTGTAAGGTAGTGTAAGGGAGTGTAAGGGAGTGTAAGGAGTGTAAGGAGTGTAAGGAGTGTAAGGAGTGTAAGGGAGTGTAAGGAGTGTAGGTAGTGTAAGGAGTGTAAGGAGGTAAGGTAGTGTAAGGTAGTGTAAGGTAGTGTAAGGAGTGTAAGATAGTGTAAGGTAGTCTAAGGAGTGTAAGGAGTGTAAGGTAAAGGGAGTGTAAGGTAGTGTAAGGTAGTGTAAGGTAGTGTAAGGGAGTGTAAGAGAGTGTAAGGTAGTGTAAGGTAGTGTAAGGGAGTGTAAGGTAGTGTAAGGGAGTGTAAGGGAGTGTAAGGTAGTGTAAGGGAGTGTAAGGGAGTGTAAGGTAGTGTAAGGGAGTGTAAGGGAGTGTAAGGGAGTGTAAGGGAGTGTAAGGTAGTGTAAGGTAGTGTAAGGGAGTGTAAGGGAGTGTACAGCAGAGAGCATCTACACTCTTCTAACTTCAAACTAGGAACCACTGGTGGTGGCTAGAAAAGGTTCTAGGGATATCTGCCTTTCCCCGTGTTCTCCCTTACTCATTTTGTTTTTAATCTTCTGCCTTATTATCTGCCTCTCTTGTGTTCTTTTCCTGTCATTACGCCTTTTCTCCTTACTCGTTCCCTTCTGCCACCTTGTGTTTTTTAACTCTTAAAGCCTAAGTGGAATTATTTTTCAGCGCCTTTTTCATTTTACGAAGGACGTAAAACACCTCCATTATTTCTTGGCTCCTTACCTCGTCCCTATGATGTCAGCCTCTGTTGTCAGCCTTTGTTGTCAGCCTCTGTTGTCAGCCTCTGTTGTCAGCCTCTGTTGTCAGCCTCTGTTGTCAGCCTCTGTTGTCAGCCTCTGTTGTCAGGCTCTGTTGTCAGCCTCTGTTGTCAGCCTCTATAACTATATCCTAGCCAGGTGGTGACGGATATTAGCCCAGTGTTAATTAAATTATCCAAATGTGAAAGATTCTTGATACAAATTTATTCTTAAGTTAATACAACAATTCCATATTAAACCAGAATTTTTTTTTTGACTGTGTGATGGGGTAAGAGCCGAATGTTTTTTTTTTCTCAGTCTCTTAAGAGCGGAAAGTCATCGGAATAAGTCCTTGCTCTGCTCCCGGTCTTCATGCCATTGTGCCATTTTTTTATATAAATTTTAGTCGATATTCCAGCGTCAATATTAACCCGGCACGAGCCTTGTGTCATATATGGGTTATATAATATATATAAATCCTGCTTAAAAAATTCCCTATGTTATATAAATAATGTAAATAAGTTGGAATGAATATAATCATTAATTTCGGATGGGTGTAATAATAATAATAATAATAATAATAATAATAATAATAATAATAAATAATAATAATAATAATAATAATTATTATTATTATTATTATTATTAATCTATATAGGAATGAAATTAAAGCTCTTTGGGGAATATATATAAAAAAATGCAACAATGGCACTTTGCCTCCACCTTTCCTAGGGCCGAATGACCCAACCCCCCCAACACACACACACAGGTTTAGAGCTTTGTGATATACGACACAACCTCGTTACTTCGCACGTTCCACCAGGGCTGTCAGTCCACCAATTATCGACAAGAGTTTCGATCAGAACTTTTCCAGTTTCCTTATAATGAAATCGGAATCCCGTGTGCGGGGAAAATAATTCTTCCCCGTTAAGATTATCGTCCCAAATGACGCCCGGTGAGCCAATGCGATTTCTGGGGGAGGAAAAAACTTTGGTGATGATGGCCCTGAATTAGAGAAAATTTACATATTTTCCATTGGTGTAACTTCCCCATCAACCTGAAGAAGGGTGGGAGTAGGAAGGAGGAGCGGCAGATGTCTTAAGACGAAGGAAGGGAGAGAGAGAGAGAGAGAGAGAGAGAGAGAAATCAATCATTCGAATCAAGTAATGAAAAATGAAATGGCAAACTTCTCTCCCTCTATCTCTCTCTGGAACAATAATTCTGTGCGTGTGTCCATTTGTTCCACGTCCATGGATACCCCAGCGAAGTCTGGCTGTCTGTTTGTCTGATGATAGATGCATGACTGTGTCGAAATATATTTTTTCTTGTTCTTGTTGAAGGGAACAAGCAAAGGAGAGGAGATTGTTGATCCAGGCACTGAGAAACTCCTTACACGTTTGTGTGTGTGTATGTGTATGAGTGTGTGTATGTGTGTGTGAGTACTCACCTAGTTGTGGTTGCAGGGATCGAGTCTTAGCTCCTGACCCCGCTTTCAATATGCCTACTACACTTCCTCCTAGCCTAGCGGGCCCTATCATTCCTACTCTTAAAATTGTGTACGGACTGCCTCCGCCACCTCTTTCCACATTGAGACTGAAGAAATACTTCCTGACATCCTTGTAGCTCAGTTTCGCCTTTAACATCAAGCTGTGTACTCAAGTACCTTTTTCTCTCTTCTCAAACAGCCTGTCCCTGTCTACCCCTATCATTCCTCTGAGTTCTTCTCTCCTAACACGCTAAACTGAGAGATGCAATTTCCAAGTGATGGTAGCTGAGGGTCTGCTGGAGTGAAACCATTGAAGCTCCTGTAGTTGATGAACCGTCAGTGGAATCCTTGACGATATTCTCATTACCCTACTGAAGTCTCCCAGCTCAGACTGACGCATTTCAACACCTTGTACGAGACCCATCCTGCGTGATGGAATATGACGGGAAAATATAGTAAGCCTTTGTTTACACTGTGTAGCTATCATATGGTAGAGGGTAGCAGCAAACTGCTGGTATATCAAGTTAACAAAACACTATCTCACCACAACAATTGCACTTCCTTTACCCCCATTACCACAACAACTGTTACTATTACCACCATTACGATGATCACCATACCCCACCCCCTCATATCCACAAATATCACCACCATCGCCTCTCCATAACAATTACACCACCTTCCCTTCACCACCACTACCACCACCACCACCTTCACCACCATCACCACCACCACTACCACTACTCTCCAACCCCTGATCAACGGGGCTCGAAGTGGAAAATTTTAATAAGCGAATCCGTCGAAATAAAAACCGACAGAGGCTGTGTCTGCTTGTCTCCGTGCCCGGGTGAAGCGAGCGAAGCACACGGCCTGTTAGCTCCAGCTCTCGTCCCTCTTAAATCTGCTTTTTATCATCCGGACTTCCTGTTTTTCCCCTGCTTTCACGTCTATGTGTGTGTGACTTTTTTTTTAAATTATTTCTTTTTAAAAATGTTTCAACTCTTACTAAATTGCTTTCACTGCGTTCTCATCATGTGTAGAACACAAAAGCCTCACGAAATGCTTTTGTTTCTCTCTCTCTCTCTCTCTCTCTCTCTCTCCCTTTATCTATCTATCTCTTTCTTTTCCCCATTATTACTATTATTATTATTATTATTATTATTATTATTATTATTATTATTATTATTATTATTATTATTATTATTAATACTGTTTTTTATTATTGCTACTAATATTATGATTGCTATTATATTATTACTACTATTAATACTATCGTTATTATTATCAATATTATTGTTAATATAATATTATAACACTGTTATAAAACAATTACTATTAATAATGCTTATTATTACTATTATTATTATTGCCATCAGCATCGCCACGAGGAACTAAACCATTGTATCGAGATACTCAGAGCCAGGATGCTGAGAGCCAGGATGTTGAGAGCCAGGATGCTGAGAGCCGGGATGCTGAGAGCCAGGATGCTGAGAGCCAGGATGCTGAGAGCCAGGATGTTGAGAGCCAGGATGCTGAGAGCCGGGATGCTGAGAGCCAGGATGCTGAGAGCCAGGATGCTGAGAGCCAGGATGCTGAGAGCCAGGATGCTGAGAGCCGGGATGCTGAG
The DNA here is from genome assembly GCA_009830355.1 of Cherax destructor. Taxonomy (NCBI): domain Eukaryota; kingdom Metazoa; phylum Arthropoda; class Malacostraca; order Decapoda; family Parastacidae; genus Cherax; species Cherax destructor. The sequence continues at coordinate 70,087 of WNWK01000433.1, read as the reverse complement.
AGCCGGGATGCTGAGAGCCAGGATGCTGAGAGCCGGGATGCTGAGAGCCAGGATGCTGAGAGCCAGGATGCTGAGAGCCAGGATGCTGAGAGCCGGGATGCTGAGAGCCAGGATGCTGAGAGCCAGGATGCTGAGAGCCGGGATGCTGATAGCCGGGATGCTGAGAGCCAAGATGCTGAGAGTCGGGATGCAGAGAGCAGAGCCCCACAAACAAAGGGACAAAAGGTGCTGCCTGCCAAGAAGGCAGTCCCGTGTCCCTCAAATGTCTTATACATTTAGTACGGTCTATTAACCTTTCTCGGCTCGTAATTAGCACCTTATCCGGACGACAGGGCCAAGATAACATCTTAATTAAAGACCGGCCGAACGTTCCAATCTTATTCTTCAGTGTGTTTGACTTTTTTTATGTTACTTTTGACAAGTTAGTGGTACACATGTCTTACATACACGCACACACAAACATTATATATATATATATATATATATATATATATATATATATATATATATATATATATATATATATATATTAAACCACTTGATCGAGTGAAAGAGGACAGTAAGGAACCTCTGGGTATCCAGGCTCGACGATGTTTTATATTTAAGAAACAATGTTACGGCCACAACTGCAAAGGATGTTCTCCCAGTCTTGCAAGTCATGCAAGTCTTGCATCTCAAATGCAGAGAATAAGAACCTTCAAAACAAGGGCTGCCATGCCAGAGAGGATATTTTTAAATGCACTGGTTGTGTCTGGACTGGAATATTATTTCCGCATACTGACAACCCCTTTTAGGCAGGTGGCATTGCAGACACAGATTGAACATAGACCTTTCAATATCCTTATCACGTTCAGTCACCCAACATTTGCAGGATCACCCGAAGTCCTTTGAGCTGTACTCCTTGGAATGTAGGTAAGAAAGATGAATGACAGTTTACATTTGGTAAATACTGGAGAAAATGAGTCACCATGGTGCAAAATACCTCAAATGTAAAGTAAGTGTTCAATGGATACACTGAAAAGATAATTTAGTCAGTACGAAAGGTTCAAGGGTATAAAAACATTGCATGAAGTTCAAGGGAGATTGCCAATAGACCTTAAACTGTCGTCAAGTGGGGGTACCGGACAAGTTGACAAGTAGCGAGCACTAACAGCCTGACTGGTCAAGTCGTTAACCTGGAGACCTCGTCTGAGAAAGGAAATAATTAACTGGTAAACAATAGATAATTACCACCACCATCTCTACCATTACCACCATCATTATGAGTCATTTCACACTTCTTCCTCCTTCACACCCACCACCACTTTCACTCCCTCCCTCCCACACTTCCCTCCCTCTCACTAACATCTTTCCCTCTCCCGCTCCCATCACTACTTTCTCTCCCTCATATCCCAACATGGGAACACAAATGCTTCTTCCTGTAGAAGCAGCGGGGTTCCACCTCTCCTTCACATCTCATGAGGATAATCCCTTCCAAATCCGTGTGTTGGTCGTTCTAAATAATACTTTTCGGTATTATATGCCAGTTATAATCCTGAACAAAATGCCTAATAAATGACTAAGTTACCCGTAACAACAATAATGTACACGATTCGCAAAAATACTTAAGTGAAAGAACTTGCACCAGACATACGTAGAAATGTAACAGCTGTATGAGGCCATTGTTACCAGGTATACCAGGCTTGTGCAGGTGTGTGAGCAGCCTCGTCGTCATGAGGTCGCTGCTGTGTGACTGCTCAGCAGCTGTGTGACTGCTCAGCAGCTGTGTGACGGGTCAGCAGCTGTGTGACGGGTCAGCAGCTGTGCAGTTGATCACCCCGATCAACTGTGTGGCTGTGTTCACTAATGGTGCTAAACGCTGCCTTAGTAATAGCAAGTTTACCCTCACATGATATGCCTATATGTTCATGAATTCTAATAATTAAAAACGTCTTCGTTTTACCAAATATGAACACACAGACGTCTGTCTGCGTACAACAGACAGACAACTTATTGTTAAACTGTTTGGGGTCTTTACTTAATATTTACTTAAGGGAAAGTATTAGAGAACAGTTTTTGGTGTCCACGATGCAACTGATAAAGATTCATTACCATAATAAGTAATGGGGAAAAAACTATTTTCTTTGGTACAATATCAACTGTCTTTTCTGTAGTGCCCAATAAAGAATTCAGTATCGCTAAAATGTGTGTGATCATAAAACTCTAAATGGAAACATTATTAACTAGAATGGACCTCGGGCGGTTCTCTGTGTAATATAAAATAATCAGAGCAAATATAAAAGGCTCTATTTGTGAGAGAGGACATCATGTTACGTTTATAATTAATGGGAATGAAAGTCGAAAACTCAGTATTAAAAGAAAAACAGTAAAAAAAGTCTTTTTCAGTAGACCTCAGAACTAAATTTCAGAGTCAGTACTAATGTTAAAAAAAAAAAATTGAATTATTAACTCGCATCTTTAAAGGAAACTTAACGTTAGTCTGTTTTGAAAATAATCAAAAATAGGGAAATATACTTAAATTATTTATAAATCAAGGAAGTATCGTATATACTTACAATTAAAAAAAAAGTGTGTGAAAATTAAGGGACAAATCATCTAACCATTTTTGTTTGGGGAATTTTTTTAATTATTTTCCTGAACGTGAAGAGCAAATGGTTACCCGCGACACAACCATTAAATTGGTTGTAGATTTGGTTGTTAAAAATGAAAAGGCAGTAATTAACTGCATGTGAGTCCCTCCATGGTGATCCCAGTTATCTCAGCTTATATCTACATGGTTTAAATCCCCTGCTCTTTTTAGTGTGTGTGTGTGTGTGTGTGTGTGTGTGTGTGTGTGTGTGTGTGTGTGTGTGTGTGTGTGTGTGTGTGTATGTCTGTGTGCGCGCGTGCTCACGTAATTGTGGTTGCTGGGGTCGAGTCACAGCTTCTTCACTGGTCGCTGTTCTCTCCCTGCTCCATGAGCTTTGTCATACCTCTTCCTAAAGCTATGTATCGATCCTGCCTCCACTACATCACTCTCCAGATTGTTCCACTTCCTGACAACTCATGGACTGAAGCAGTAGTGTGTGTGTGTGTGTTTAAATAATAAAATATTACAAGGACCCCAGTGGAAATAAGTCACTTTGTCTGAGTTTCTTGGGTTATCCTGGGTAATCCACACATATGCTGCTATGTATCATAATTTATGTAACTGTATTTATGTGTGCCTGTACCTGAATATATTTACTGTGCGCGGGTGTGTAACCGCCCATCTGTGCCTTCCGGGGGGTTGAGTCCGTGGCCCCGCCTCTCTGTATCTGTTTACAGAGGTTGGATGCGAGTGGGGGCCGGAGGGAGGGTGATCTTCCTCTGTTGCGCTGTGATACATAGTCCACTCTGTTATCTTTAACTGCTCTGTTATTCGAGTTCCGTGTAGACCAGTTTAGCGTTTATAGCTCCCGAGAGGGGATAGGAGGGGGAGGGGAAGAGAAAGGGAAATCCGAGAAAATAGGAGACGGAAAGGGGAAACAGGAGATAAGATGAAGAAAGTAGGGAGGGAGAGATGGAGTGGAAGGTAGGAAGGAAAGAGACACGAGAGAAAGAGGGAGGTGGGGGGAGTTAGAGGTGGAAAGGAAATGATGGAGGGTCTTGAGCAAAGAAGCTTGGAGAGAAGGATGAGAGGATGGAAATGAGAGTGAGGGAGGAAGTCAAGAATGGAAACAAAGGGGTGAAGGAGGAACGGAGGTACAGAGTACTGAGAAAATGGAAGAAATATATCATTAAAAAACTACTGCAAGAGTTCTCTACTTCCGAAGTTTACCAACTCTTTATCACACGTTCCAACAAATGCAAAACAATCCACAAGGAGGGATAGAAACCACTAGTTCAAGGTCTTTCACAGTTCAATGCTTCGTCAGGAGCTATGCAACATCACCACCACGACAACACCATCCCCACACCCACATCACCACCACGACAACACCATCCCCACACCCACATCACCACCACGGCAACACCATCCCCACACCCACATCACCACCACGACAACACCATCCCCACACCCACATCACCACCACGACAACACCATCCCCACACCCACATCACCACCACGACAACACCATCCCCACACCCACATCACCACCACGGCAACACCATCCCCACATCCACATCACCACCACGACAACACCATCCCCACACCCACATCACCACCACGACAACACCATCCCCACACCCACATCACCACCACGACAACACCATCCCCACACCCACATCACCACCACGACAACACCATCCCCACACCCACATCACCACCACGACAACACCATCCCCACACCCACATCACCACCACGGCAACACCATCCCCACACCCACATCACCACCACGACAACACCATCCCCACACCCACATCACCACCACGACAACACCATCCCCACACCCACATCACCACCACGACAACACCATCCCCACACCCACATCACCACCACGGCAACACCATCCCCACACCCACATCACCACCACGACAACACCATCCCCACACCCACATCACCACCACGACAACACCATCCCCACACCCACATCACCACCACGGCAACATCATCCCCACACCCACATCACCACCACGACAACACCATCCCCACACCCACATCACCACCACGACAACACCATCCCCACACCCACATCACCACTACGGCAACCCCACCACTGCATCACCACTCCAACAATATCACCACAACAGTAATATCTCCACTACAGCAACACCACGGCTAAATCACCACCACAACATACAACAGCAGTAACACCACAACAACGAAACAGTTAAGTAAGGCAAGCAACAACCATTACAGTTACGCAACAACCATTACAGTTACGCAACAACCATTACAGTTACGCAACAACCATTACAGTTACGCAACAACCATTACAGTTACGACATTACAGTTACAACAACCATTACAGTTACGCAACAACCATTACAGTTAGCAACAACCATTACAGTTACGCAACAACCATTACAGTTACGCAACAACCATTACAGTTACGCAACAACCATTACAGTTACGCAACAACCATTACAGTTACGCAACAACCATTACAGTTACGCAACAACC
>WNWK01000433.1:47500-62500 GCA_009830355.1 Cherax destructor | reverse complement strand
CATTACGTTTAATATTTTTTTCTTTCTGATCTCTGATATTAAAATTTCTTCTCTCCCACTTGCCTCCTCCACGAGGCATTTTAATTAATCCCTCTTTAAATTCTCCCTCTGTTAATTCTCTCTCATTTCACTGGCTCTGTTATCCAACTTCCTCTTATCTCTAGAACATCCTTCTCCTCCATCCCATTCACTCAGTCACTAAATAATGAATCCGTACAGTAGCGGCAGTCTCGTGTATTTTGATTGTGATGGTTAAACGAGAGGCAAAACTTGACACAATTGTACACATAAATCAGTCAGACTTTGACGTACACACTTGCCAATGGTAGTTATAATGATAACCATAATTTTTAAAGGGGTGGAGGGGTAAGCCAGCGGAAGGCCTCAATCAGATGACCGAAAGCTCCAGCTCCGGGTCATCGTATGACTAAGACCCGCGTCAAGAAACACCTGTCCTGTTTCCTGACAAACCTTACCTAACCTACCACTTAAGTGTCACTCTCCACCGACATCATTTTTGAAGATTCGAAACTCCGTCACTAACAAGCGATGAAAATTTGAAGCCGATTGGATGAGACATTCTCGAGTTATCATCAAAAAATCGAAAAGTAGGAGGAAAACACAAAATTCAGGCAATACAATAAACGAGCAGCTTACGTCTGGCAGAGCGGGTTATATTTTAGTCTGCATGAGCGTCGGTTTCCCCACGCTCACTGTTTAAGTGGGATGGTGGGACAGGGCGGGATGGTGGGACAGGGCGGGATGGTGATACTTTCTTCGTAAGGAGACTGGCTACGCCGTAGCTTTCCATCTGTAATGCGTGATGCTTCACTGGATTAATCTCTCACTTTACTACTCTAAAGCGTAATTATGTTATCGTACTTTATCACAGCGTTTGTTATCGTACTGTATCACAAAGTTTGTTATTATACTATATCACAGTGTTGGCAATAGTATTTAACTTACGTGAAATTATCAGAGGAATTTAGTCTGTGCAGTCATCCACCTATTTGTGATTGCTAGGGTGTAGTGTTAGCTCCTGTGTGTGTGTGTGTGTGTGTGTGTGTGTGTGTGTGTGTGTGTGTGTGTGTGTGTGTGTGTGTTACCATTTTGTCCAAGGCACATGTCGATTAGACACTAGGCCTGTTGTGTGTGTGTGTATATGTGTGTGCGTGTGTGGGGGTATCCGTGTGTGTGTGTGCGTGTGTGGGGGTATCCGTGTGTGTGTGCGTGTGTGGGGGGGTATCCGTGTGTGTGTGTGCGCGTGTTTGTTTCGCTTTCCAAAAAAAAAAAAAAGATAAATAACCTTTGGCTGATAGAGTATAATCACTTTCATTCATCTGATATCTCCCATCACCCTTGTCCGGAACACGCCTCTCTCTCTCTCTCTCTCTCTCTCTCTCTCTCTCTCTCTCTCTCTCTCTCTCTCTCTCTCTCTCTCTCTCTCTCTCTCTCTCTCTCCACACACACAGAGTGAATACCCGCGCGATTACTTCAAATTAAACCAAGTAATTTTTCCCCGTCCAGATCCTGACAAGGAGCCAAGAGCTTGACGCAACACCTGCTTAAGTTACCCCCGAGTGTTGCTGATCGTGCCTCCAGCAAGCACCTTACAAACCATACTTAGGTTGCTTATTTAATTTAGAGTCCCCGGACTCGCAGCATCCGTGCGTCTGTTCCATCTCATATATCAGCAGCGTTGCGATGGTAACGGTTAGTGCGTTTGCTCTATGGTTTGTATTGAATACTTGTTGGTGGAAGTGTTTTTTTTATTTGTCTCCTTCCTTTTATCTTCCTTCTCTATTCTTGTGTGTCCTTTTTTTCTTCCTCCCCTCATTCTCGCTTATTCTCTAATCTTGTAAATTCTCTCTCTCTCTCTCTCTCTCTCTCTCTCTCTCTCTCTCTCTCTCTCTCTCTTCTCTCTCTCTCTCTCTCACGCTCTTTCTCTCGCTCTTTCTCTCAGCCTGACGATAACACCCACCGCTCGCGGCCAATGAAGCTGGCTGGTACACACACGGATATGAAGCCAGCATTGAGGTGAAGCCAAACCCACATGAAGCACTCTGCACTGGGGTACTGTGGGTTGCTGCCGGAGTCGGTCGTATCAGCAAACCTCCACGAATTAGGTCGCACACCGTTGAATTTGCAAGGTAAGAGCTGTTATCTTACCTCAGTGCGTTTCAAAGCCGTATCTAATGTATGTTCTTCCACCTCCCAGGATGCCACTCACAACTGTTGGCTAACACCCTGATACCTAATGCTGAGTGAGCAGCGGCAACAAGTGCAAGGAGACCATCATCATGGTACCTATTTACTGCTGGGTGAATAGGGAAGAGTGTCATGAAGTTGTTCAGGGGAAATTTGCTAAAAACCCCTTCCCCTCCCCGGGGGTCGTCGCTCCAGGGGATCATTGTCTCCAAGCTAGAGCGACAACCCCGTGGAGGGACGACTACTACTACTTCATCTCTCTTTGCTGTTGGTGTGACTTTGTAAATGGTAGAAGTAGGACCGAAACGTCGTCGTAAGCTCCCGTCTCCTATGTACGGGTTATTTGTTTATTGTTCCAGTCACGATATTATGACTTTTTGTTCTTGCTAGGTATACTACAGACGGTGCCCCGTGGCCTGGTGGCCAAAGCTCTCCCTTCACACGGCGAGGGTCCGGCTTGGATTCCCAGCGAGGGTAGAAACATTGGGCGTGTTTCTTTGCACCGGTTGTCTATGTTCCCCATCAGTAAAATGGGTACCTGGATGTTAGTCGACTGGTTTGGGTCGCATCCTGGGACAAAACTGACCTAATAGTAGTATGTCATTGATGTCAGCTAGGCCTGTACATGTACTTGTAGAAATAAAGATATTATTATTATTATTACTAACAAGGCACAGTCCAAAACAAAACACATGTGCAACACCTGTGCATCTGGTAATACAATGGCAGGCTGTTAGTACAGTATTTTCATACTGGTTATGGCACTTGATTGTGAAGACGTTTCGTCCTCCAGGGAGTAAACAATTGATAAGAGTCCCTGGAGGACGAAACGTCCTCTCAGTAAAATGCCACAACCCGTATTTTGCATCTTACACACATGGGGTGTGTGGGATACACAATGCCTTGCTTTTTCCCGAACTAATTTTACATTATTCATTTGCCGAGAGAAAAATAAAGGGAGGTGTTTCGCCTACTATATCCAACAGGAGTCTAAACTAAAGGAAAACCATGAAGATGTTTCGCCAGTCTAAGCCCTTTTCGGTTCATTGCAGAGTTGCTGCTCTGGAGACAGAGGAAGGTGAAATAATCAGTCCCACAGCCATGACAGAAGGTTCTCATCAACTTGTCTTTTCGCATCGTTGCAACGATCCGAAAAGGCAAAAGTATCCAGTATAGTGTAATATCACCACAGAGAACTTGAGGCGAATCTTAAAAAGGCCTTCGCAAGTTATCGTATGAAAAACGAAATCGTAATAACGTGATTGCCATCAAACCACGGAACGGGTGGGTTTTCAACCCATGGCCGGTGAACCCTAAAATTCCAGTCCAGTTTTAGGACTCACTCGCCATGTGTTTAAACCCAACCCGTTCCGTGGTTTACCGTATGAAAACTAATATCCTAATTTCTTCACTAACACAGACCTAAACTAATTCGAGCATTCCACAAATGATCTCCAGCATTGAAAGTTTAAAGCCCATCACAAGAGGCATTCTCGAGTTATCTCAGAAAAGACTAACATCCCAAGAATCAACAGCCCTTTAAGTTTGAAGCCGCTCGGAAGTTTCATTCTCAAGTTATCGGCGTTGAAAGTTTGGAGCCTATCAGATGAGGTTTTCACAAATTTTTGCATGTTAAACAATATGTTAATTTTCTCAGTTTCTTCAATAAAAAAGAAAATTGTCAACTACAAGTTATTCTGGTCCTTGAATAATGGGAGAGAGAGAGCAGGGTTGAGGGAACAGGGAGTGAGGGAGCAGGGGATGAGGGAACATGGGGTGAGGGAACAGGGGGTGAGGGAGCAGGGAGTGAGGGAGCAGTGGGTGGGGAGCAAATGGTGAGGGAGCAGGGGGTGAGGGAGCCAGAAATCAACATTAGCGACGCGCCATATCAATAACTATAAAGCGGATGGCACAAGATTATCGGAAACCGCTCAAAGAGAGAGAGAGAGAGAGAGAGAGAGAGAGAGAGAAGAAAGAGAAATAATATATATATATATATATATATATATATATATATATATATATATATATATATATATATATATATATAACAGAATAAATGGAATTAATAGTAGAGTGTTAGAACCCGGTATGAGGTTGCTATCTTAGTAGTGAAATTTGTCTCCAAAATGGGCATGAAGATTCGTATGGTAAGTCCTGCAAGCAAGGCATCCAAGAGAGTAGCAGCACTAAGGCTAGACAGAAGAGGTTGCAATACTCTGTTCGAGGTACAAGTGCACTCACACCTCGAGTATGCTCCACTTTCATGGATTGCCTCCCTCCCCATCCGTCTCATCTACGATTTCTTGACAGAAGGGAAAACTTAGAAAGACGACTCATATATCGCCTGGACCCGGCCCGGTTAGCTCTATTATATTTCATCAGAGCCTTCAACACTGGAGAGATGTGGGTGATCTTACTGTTATGTACAAGGCCAATATTACACTTGGCTCCACTTCACGGACAGCAAGAAGACAGCTTTTACACCCCAAGACGGGCATCAAACAAGAATTACACTCTACACTTTATCTGAAATCATTCATTCTAAGAATGACTCGTGTCTGGAACATGTTCGTACAGCGTAACAACTTCGATTAAATAAAATCAGTTTACCAAATGAAATATCTGGCCTACAGATGGCTACAACTTAGTCCAGTTACCTGCTTGTATGTCCCATAACAAAAAAAAAATTGAAAAAGCCTTTGAAATGAGCTGAAGTAGGTAACAGATCTTGAGTAGTAAATATTGTTATGAACTCTTAACCCAACTCTGTAGGTTGGATAGAAAGAGAGAGAGAGAGAGAGAGAGAGAGAGAGAGAGAGAGAGAGAGAGAGAGAGAGAGAGAGAGAGGAGCTGATGTAGATAAGTCAGGAATCTTAACTATGAAAGTTAAAGGAAGGAGAGAAGAAGCCAGGCATAGCCAGAAGACCGGTAACTTGAACCCCACGAAACACATCAGACGACTAATTAAAGATTAAAGCTTAGCATGCTTGAAGTCTGGTGTTCTGCTGTGCTTGACGAAGAACAACAACAACAACATCTGCTGAACACAGAACACGCTAGAGTGAAGCGAATGATTACAGTCAGGGTGAGAGCACAACACACACACACACACACACACCACAACACATCACATATACACACACACACACACACACACACACCACACACACACACACACTGATAGTAGAAGACCCATAGAGAATAGATAAACATCAGATGATAGATGACGCCAGAGTGAATAGCATCATCAGTGAAGAAACCAGAGTGATAGATAACACAGAATGAATAGATACACAGATGGAGACATGACTAGGAACAATGAGCCGTGGGTGTAACAATGACGCACGTCAGTGTAGACAAAACGACAGAGTTTCTAAAGTAAACAAACGCCTTAACCATAGTAATGGTAGAGCTATGGCCTTATGACTGATGGGAGGCGGGTAGTACGCACAAACACACACAACACACACACACACAACACATAACACACCACACAATACAACACACACACACACACACACCACACACACACACACACCTGAGTTAGTAGATAGACGCCATAGAGAATAGATAAACATCAGAGTGAATAGATAGACGCCAGAGTGAATAGACATACATCCAAGTGAATAGATAGACGCCAGAGTGAATAGATAAACACGAGAATGAATAGATACACGTTAGACTGGAGACAAAAAATGCACGTCAGGGAGGAGACAATAGACGCACGTCAGGGTGTAGACAATAGACGCACGTCAGGGTGTAGACAATAGACGACAGAGTTTCTAAAGTAAACAATTACTGAGCCATTTAACCCACATAAAGTAAATGCAGTCAGGAGTCTATTGGTAATTCCCCTTATGACTGATGGGAGGCTGTTGAACAGTCTTGGGCCACGGACAGTGGGTCGCATTCTGGGGAACAAGATTAACCTAAATTGCCCGGAATACTCTACATAACAGGGGGCTTTCTATATAGAACGTCACTGACGTCAGCTATGGTCTGTATAAGTTGTATCATTTATTTAGAAGCAGGAGGGTGTAGGCTAGCTTGTAACACCTTGTGTGGTGATTAGAACTCACCATTAGAGAGAGCTCAGCTCTGCATCGTGCAAGAGTACATTGCCAGATTCCGCAACGAGTACAAAACTAGATTAATCTAACTTGTCTAGGTCAAATATGTTAGCAAAGAGCGTTGTATTGGTGTGGTGGCCTCGCTGGAAGACAAGAGACCATGACTATCATCCACATGATCTGTGTACCAGCGTCCACAGAAGTTGTATCCTGTCGGATGATTGATTTAGCAGCAACTTGAGGTATAATAGTCTTGTTCTACCGAATGATTGATCAGCAGCAACCGGGGGGAAGGGGTCAAATATCATGCCGAATGATCAATACAACATCATCCAGAGGTAAAATATCCTGCTGGATGATTAATGCGGCAGCATCCACGGGTATCTGACGGATGATAACGCCAGCATTCACGTAATTTATTTGCTGTCAACCAGCCAGTCATTTGTCAACGCAGCTCTAAGCACGTATGCAAATTTCTGCAGGAGATGAGGTGTGTCGTGAAACAGTTACAAGAGAGTACAAGGAAAGGTAGATAACAGGAGACTTGAGAGTAGATAGCGAGGATACCTACTGAGAATACCTACTGTGTATTATCTACCACTACTGAGGATACCTACTGTGTATTATCTACCACTACTGAGGATACCTACTGAGGATACGTACTGTGTATTATCTACCACTACTGAGGATACCTACTGTGTATTATCTACCGCTACTGAGGATACCTACTGTGTATTATCTACCACTACTGAGGATACCTACTGTGTATACCTACTGTGTATTATCTACCACTATCTTAATTAAGGAATATCTACTGTTATGTACATGGCTGAGGTAAGAATAATAAGGAGGAAGGTATTTCATCTATTCTTTACTTATTACAAAGCATAGAGAGAGAGAGAGAGAGAGAGAGAGAGAGAGAGAGAGAGAGAGAGAGAGAGAGAGAGAGAGAGAGAGAGAGAGAGAGAGAGAGAGAATAATTTCAATGTTCTTCATAATTTTATTTATATTGTCATAATTCTTGTGTTCCGTTAATTTTATTTTTTATCATCTTATTATACAATATTTTACGTAATTTATTTTGTGTCAGTCTTATATAAGTTCTTATCTGTTATACTCTCTAAATCACTGACTCTTCACTTCATAACTCCCCCCTCCCCTAACCCAAAAACCTCCACCCCCCCCACAACCTCAAAACCGACACCTGTATCCCTCACTTTATAATAATAATAATAATAATAATAATAATAATAATAATAATAATAATAATAATAATAATAATAATAATAATAATAATAATAATAATAATATCATCATCATCATCATCATCATCATCGTTATTTCTATGATCCCACCTCAAGTCCCAACACCCTAACCTTCCCTACTTCGTAACCCCAACACCCAAATCAAGGATTTCCAACCCCAGGTGCTTCCCAAGACCCACTGAACAGCTGAACTGTCTGTCAACATGTAGAAAAAATGTTCATTTAGCATTCAGTCAATACTAATGTTTTCCATATGCAAATGTAACATGGTTACAGCTGACACAATAACAGACTGTTCTTACAACAGTAATAACTGATGATGGTTTAATTAACTAAGGAAACTTCGACTGGTTCATTGCAATATGATGTTTTACCCAAGACTGGGTAAAACTTTCCTGCTAGTGAGAAATTTCTCAGTTGTCAACAGTTGTAACAGCCTGGTTGATCAGGCCCTGCTCCACCATGAGGCCTGGTCACAGACCGGTCCCCTTGGGCGTTGACCCCAGGAACCCTCTCCAGGTATACTCCAGGTATACAATCCCCACTTTCCTGCTGGTGGTTCGAGTTGGTTGGTGTAGCTTCGACAGGAAACCAATTGTCTTTTCTCAAATAAATTAGCCTTAGTTCTTCTCCTATCCGGGACAATAATATTGTAAAAAAAATAGTTATTTTTAATTATTCATGAAAATTAAAATTTATTGTAGGTTTTAGGAAAAAACAATAATGCCAGAGGAAGAGGGGGTAAAAATAGGAACGAAATTCGCATATAAACAGTAAATGACATTCACATAGACCGGAGATGAAATGGAACGACCTGATTATTTAATAAAAACTGTCAATAAATTTTTATCCACTAGACACGGTTACACGAACACTGAACTGAAATGAATCGCTCACGTAACCCGAGCAACACAGGCAAAATAAAGCAATGCAGATGATTAATGAAGCAGCGTATAAAATATAGGATATACAATCAAATTACCATTCGTCCTGGGTCAGTGTGCAGGTTCAGATCTTGTTTTCTCGAGGATAGTGAACCGAAGAGCTTTCAAGGCTGAGGGATTGATCAGCTCTACTAACTACATCAACTTTCCACTGCGTCCATCAAGTTCATCAAGCTGAGGGACTGATTGATTCAAACTTCTATCTACTTTCCACTGTCTTCACAAGATTCATCAACGCTGAGGGACTGATCGCCTCACACCGAAGCGCTTCGTCACTTTCAAGGGCACTGGACTGATAAATCCACTGGTTAGTGAAACTCTCCACACAAAAGACACCCAAATATTGCACACGTATCTTTATCGTCTATCTTTCCTGCTCAGTCCACTGAGTCCAGTGGTCACTCTTATTTTATTTTGTAAAAATTGGAAGCATCAACAGTGTGCTGCTACACTATTCTATATGACAGCTGCACAGTAGGAACAAAAACTATCTTTCCTACCCTATACCATCACACAGGATGGCGTTCATAGAAAGTGTTGAAATCTGTCATTCTGAGCTGGGAGAGAGAGAGAGAGAGAGAGAGAGAGAGAGAGAGAGAGAGAGAGAGAGAGAGAGAGAGAGAGAGAAAGCAGGTTAAAAGCGAAGAGGACAACAGTACGCACGTGATGGGCGACTCCCTCTCAGCTCCTGATATTAATGTATACTTGACAGAACCAATTACATCAGCGGAGCGAAATTCATTCTTCATCTCTGTCTCTCTCTCTCTCACACCCCACGCACACATACTATATATATATATATATATATATATATATATATATATATATATATATATATATATATATATATATATATATATATATATATATATATATATATATATATTATATGGAAACAGACCCTCGCATGGAACGCTAGTCTGCATCCACAAGCCCCGGAATAATAAATACCTGATATTACTACACAATTTTTCATAATAAAATTCCTAATTGGATTAAAAGCTTCTGTTTTTTTGCATTTAATTAAGTTATTTGATGGATGGGCGTCCCATTTTTGGCCAAATTTGGACATCAAACTCCGTGCCATTAGTCCAGTGCATTCATTATAGCAAAACACATCAAAAACAGGGACTGGATGCATGTTGATTAGTTCTGTTGAAGGTAACCTGAGTTGTGTTTTTATGGTTTGTGTTTGGGAATTTATGGTGCTTGTTGTCTTATGTCCGTGTCTGGTTTTATAGCGAGACTGTTAAACGTCGATAATCTAGAGGAAAAGGGGATAGAGAGAGAGACAGAGAGAGACAGAGATAGAGACAGAGACAGAGAGAGACAGAGAGAGAGAGAGACAGAGAGAAAGGGAAAAGGGCATCTCGTTTCAATATGATAAAAAAATATCTTGTTTGCCTACACCTTTCCCATCTTCCCTTCGCTATAATCTTCCTTCAGCGTCCACACCACTAAACCTCTTCCTCAGTAAAAATCCTCCCCTTTCCCCTGCAACAATCACCTTCCCAGTACGATATTAGTTACCGTGAGAGGAAAGAAATTAGCAGAAGACGTTGCAAGTTGCCCATGACGCCGGGGCAGCAGCTGCCCAGTGTAAAAAAAAAAAGAGCAGAGAAAAGGGAAGGCTTGTCCAAACTAATCCTGTTGACGAGGCGGGATTAGAATCGTGTTTCCTCGGAGATTCTCCTGAGGGTATGATGAACGGGGAAAAAAAACGCAAACATGTATGAGATGTGATTAGAGCATGAAGGTTTAATGGTAGCAGATGTTTAGTGATGTATTTCTGTGAGTCAGGGAATTCTTTTAGCAGTTCTCATAATAGCAAAGGTGATGACTCGTGCCCTAAATTTCTATATTTAGGCTAATGTAACTGTCAGGCATGGTCCTCCCTCCTCCTCCTCACATAGCAGACGCAAAGTAGGTGTAATACAACCCACCTCCAAATAGCAGGAGACCGAGTTTGGGATACGAAGACAACACCAAGGAATTGCTTGATATCTTAAAGAAAGAAGCAAGAAAAGTCCATATAACCAAAGCATTGATGCTTATGACGGAAGATGTCAGCCACAAAGAAATAAGAGGGAAATGGGAACCATTTGGGGGACTGGAAACGTGGAAGACTAAGATGGTGGAGGAGGTGATGGAAGAGAGAGAGAGAGAGAGAGAGAGAGAGAGAGAGAGAGAGAGAGAGAGAGAGAGAGAGAGAGAGAGAGAGAGAGAGAGAGAGAGAGAGAGAGAGAGAGAGAGAAAGACAGACAGACAGACACAGTGCATATTTGCAGTTACAAGAAAAGAGTAGCACTTGTGGTGCCCCGTCTTATTACGTTTTTTTTCCCAGAATGCGACGCTCAGCAGTCGACTGACCCCCAGGTATGTATTTATTACTTGGTGAAAACGGGCAGCAGTTGTAAACACACTTGCCCATCGTCTCGCCTGGCCTCGCGATTGAACTCCAGGGCCTTTCAGTTGTGTGTGTGTGTGTGTGTGTGTGTGTGTGTGTGTGTGTGTGTGTGTGTGTGTGTGTGTGTGTGAAGCATTCGTGCGGGATGCATTCGTGCGTGGTCAGCCAAATATGTGGGTTGGTTGCATGCTGGTCACCCTCAGTATGGCTGGACTGGGACCTGACAAGTGCCCTCTCCTACCCAGTCATTACCAGAGCCTCAGAGTACAAACTTAACGACCACAAATAATAACTGGCTTGCTGGGTGTCGGCGAACGCCATTTTAAAACCGTTTTGGCTATTTAACGACTCTTAACCGCATATAACTTTAATTCCCGACGAGACAACGAAGTGAGAACAATTACGCGTATAAGCGCACTTATGAAGCGCTCGGAATAAACGACTAAAATCCCCGTGTAACGTATCAATTAGCAAAGTGAACGTCAGACGCATATATATCATAATTATGCAAATGCTCTCCTCTGCTAAACTCCGGGGATGGAGTGCTGAGAAAAATCGAAAGAAATATAGTTAATTTTAAAGCGGTAAAAAGGTAGTTTGATTTGTTTGCTGTCGTTATCCGTGGAGTCGTAAAATAAACGAGTGTAAACACCGAAAGTGTGACCCTAAGGGACACGAGCAAAAATGGTTTTAACTATATACAACTTTTCTGCAAATATTGACACAGTGAATATATATATATATATATATATATATATATATATATATATATATATATATATATATATATATATATATATATATATATATATATAGGATGGGGTCCACCTCTGGTGTATATTGTGGGACCCATAGCCTCGGAGAAGTGGATAAAAAGGCTTCAATGAAGAATATTTAGATTTCTTTCTGAAGCCATTTGAATATTCCACTTCCCCTACCACCCCATCTTTTGACTGTGTATATACTTTATTTCAAGACAAAATACATTGACAAAATACATATATATTCACACATACACTGGGGAGGTGTATGTCTCTCAGTGTATAAACGCTGAGAGTTTAATTCCTATTTTGGGGATTAAAGTATTTCTGAATAAAATTCAAGAGGAGAAATACAATCGAAGAAGAGATATAGAATCCAGAGTGTGCTGTTGCATACTGTGGGCTTTCAAAATATTGCATATTTCCGTACAATAATATTTAATAAATTACTATTATTATTATTATTACTAAGGTTCCGTTAATGGTTTACCTGGAGTTTACCTGGAGAGGGTTTCGGGGGTCACCGCTCCCGCGGCTCGGTCTGAGACCAGGCCTCATGGTGGCTCAGGGTCTGATCAACCAGGCTGTTACTGCTGGCCGCAAGTACCTGTTAACTGGTTAAATACCTGCTAGCCTCCCGGAGATACATAGTTTGTACACTCAACTCTAAGAAATGAATCAATTCCCGGTAAAGTTTTACTCTAATTCTTAAACCGGGAATTAAAAGGTATCTCTGACTTTTGGTTACAACCTGTCTACCACTGAGATGAGAAAAAAAATAGCAGGCCACCTAGAATATATACATGCAAGGTATATACAAAAGGAAATAGCCACTCCAAAGAATATTCACCATTAAATGAATATCTATTTTTAAGAAGCTCCCATCACCCAAACAGAAGAGTGTTATGTAAATTACTCAAAGCTAATAAATGGCCTAGTTTGGCCTAATTTATACGCCAAACACTTTGCAAAATAAACAAAAATTCAATAAAAAATCACAAGGCAATTTTAATTTTTTATCGTTTTTAATTAAATATTACGACAGAAATAATAACTTCAGAATGATGATATAACAATTATAATTATGTTAACTCTCTCTCTCTTTTACAAAAAATATAATGTCAATGACAGACCATCACTACATATGGATATATATACACACCGGCAGATGTATGCCTCTCACCACTCATATATTCAATGCTTATCAATAATGATAACCATAAATTTTATAAGGGAAGGCTACGGTCAGATGACCAAAACCTCCAGCTATGGGTCATCGTAAGACTAAAACCCGCGTCAGGAAACACTTGTCCTGTTTCCTGACGAACATTACCACCCAGTGTATGCCTCTCAGTGTGTATATGGTCACAGTTTACTTTAGTCCCAATATTTGGGATTAAAATTTTCTTGACTGATGATGGTCAATTGACACGCAGCCTTAATGACCTTCGTATTGTCGTTAGGACTACTACTACTGCTACTACTACTACTACAACTACTACTACTACAACTACTACAACTACCACCACCATCACCACTACCACCACCACCTTGTGTGACCTTGCCATCACCATTATTGACAGGTGCTGCTGTAACATAATAATAAGACACAGACAAGTCTGATTTAAAGGAACGACCCTAGGAATTACGTCCACCTGCTTCCTGTGTGTGTGTGTGTGTGTGTGTGTGTGTGTGTGTGTGTGTGTGTGTGTGTGTGTGTGTGTGTGTGTGTGTGTGTGTGCTTGTGTGTGTGTGTGTGATTGCAAGGATGGAGTCCCAGCTCCTGGTCCCTGCCTGTTAATTAACGTTACCTGGTTCTCTCTGTCCTGTCCTCACAGGCTCTGTCATATATCTTTTGTCTGTACTTGTCTTTCTACTTTTTCTCCATTTATTCTTTATCTTAATCATTCTTATTTACTACTATTGCTATAATTGTTGCTTTTTATTTTCCAGTTATAGCACCATTTCCATCTTAAAAGAATATATGAGTACACAAAAGCTCGTGGAATTACGCCTTAAAAAAAAAAAAAAGGCAAACTGAAGTAAATGAGGATTCATGTTTACAATTTATACGAAAATCACTTACCAGCAAATTTAAAATGTCTGTGTTCTTATTTTTCACTAATAAAACCATGATTCCAGCACTGGTATGCCAGTGGAAGGCCTCGGCCAGATGACCAAAAGCTGCAGTTGCGGGGCATCATATGACTAAGACCCGCGTCAGAAACACTTGATCTGTTTCCTGACGACTCTTGATAGGGAGAATCTGAGCTGTGCAGTGTTGATGTCACTGACACGAAGTTAAATATCTTGTGACGTTCCCTGGAGACCGAGAAGTGATTGTAAAGCCTTAAATATCGATAACATTATTGTTGACATTACAGAGGGGTAAGTGCTAAACAGGGAGGGAGCGGTACATCGCCCTGCAATACCAGGAAAATTAATCTTGATTCGAGGAATGGAAGAGGTAGCTCCAATTCTTAGAGCCAAGAGTTCTTCACCAGCCTGAGATATGATAGAGAACTGATCTAACTGCAACTGAAAATAGACTAATTAAGAAAATTATTCTATTAAAAATCCACAACGGTAGGTAAACCACTCAGAGCAGATACAGAGGCGAAGCCCCACATTGGAACCGACAAAACCCAATCACCATAGCCCTAACCCGAAACCCAAAATTAGGATAGTTAACAGTGTTTCCAGCTAGGGCAGTCAGGTACTCGTGGCGCTCCTGCCTGGCAATACACGCTAACAACCTTGTTACTGGAACCTGTTAGAGGGGAGAAGAGAGGACAGGGGAAGGGAGGGGAGGGAACAGAAATTGGAGGGGAATGGGGAATGCTGGTTAATTTGCAGAGACAATGTAGGTTAGTTAATGAGGTCCAAGAGAAGACAAGCGAATTATTAGTAAAACTAAATATATAATATATTATATATAAAAAAAATATATATATTATATATATATATATCTATATATAGTTTTTGATGAGTTTTTAATGGAGAATATATATTGAGAGAAAGGAGAGAGAGAGAGAGAGAGGAAAAGATAATAAAGGCATATTTCAACAACACACACAACAACAACAACAGACACACACACACACACACACACACACACAACAACAACAGACACACACACACACACACACACACACAACAACAACAGACACACACATACTCACGGACTATCTTGATGAAAATCATTGTTAATTAGCAGGTAGCCCAAGGTACCACTAGCCCCAGCGGGTACCTAACGCAAGACGCAGCTGCAACACCACTCCCCGCCCACCCACCGTACCTAGTACCACTCTTCCTTGGTGTCTAACCAACGGTACCTACATG
>WNWK01000433.1:0-40000 GCA_009830355.1 Cherax destructor | reverse complement strand
GACGAAGCTCCTGGAGAGCGAAACGTTGCCACAATAAAATGTCGCATTAGTTACACTTGTGTCCTTTTAGCTAACAGTGTTCTGTGTCTTGTGTTTGACTGTATTTGTACTGCATAAACAGTTTCAGTTACTAGTTAATGGTCGAAGTTGGACCGAAACGTCGTCATGTAGTTTCCTTTCTTGTGTTCGGGTCATTTGTGTATTGTTCCAGTCACTGTATTGTACCTTTGTGTTCTAAATAGTTTCAGCGTTAGAGAGGGTTGAGTTTTAGTTGCTGGTCCTCTTAAGAGTATTGATCCACGATTCCTGGGCCTTTTGAGTGTGTTAGCCTGTAAGTGGTAGACTAAGTGTGTTGCGTTAAAGGCCCTTAGACTCTTTAAGATGTTGAAGTCCTGCTCTTGGACCTCTTAGGAGGGTTAATCTATACCTCTTAGCTCTCTTAAGGAAGTTGACCTACAGCTCCTCTGCCTCTTGAGAATTCTGAGGTACAACTGCTGTGCCTTTTGCATGCATCAAAATACATAGGCAGGATATATGGAATATGGGAGGAAATACATAGGCAGGATATATGGAATATGGGAGGAAATACATAGGCAGGATATATGGAATAAGGGAGGATATTTTTCTTAGATGGCACAGCCACTGAAACACAATCAACTACTGTCAAGGACTCTACATTATCCTGCATATCTCTGGACAGATGAAGTCAGAATAATAATTCAAGCAGAAAGAATGAAAGACAGTCAACTCAACTCAAGAAAACACGTAGCTGCTACAGTAAAGAAAACACGTAGCTGCTACAGTAAGGTAGTTTTAACTCTTGGGTAGTCCTGTACTCATGTAATACAGAGTAAGCCACTGCATTGTGTCTCCTGTGGGGAGATTGCCTAGAAATCTCATTAGTAATCAAGTAAGCAAGCGTCACTCTAGGAGAGGAAACTGACGCATTAGAGCTGAAAGCTATAATCTTCCCAGAGCATCAGTGAGCTCTGTAAAAGTTAGGAAAAAGAAAAAAAGTTATTTTTTACCGACAGTATATTAAAAATTACTCGTAAATGAATTTCATATCCTTCAGAGAAGAATCAAAACTAGATATTCTGTGTAATATTTCCTGCTAGAACGGTTTAACACCAGAGAGTTTACGCACTCTAGAAAGGCGTAATATACGGAGGACGGTTGGTATTAAAACGATATATACAGTTGAATAAATAGTGAGGATATACCAAAGTCACTCAAAGTATCTAAACCAGAGAGTAAATTTCAATTTGTCAAATTAAGATTTATGAAGGACAGAAAAACTATAATTTTGACAATAAAGTTGTATATGAGTGGGGGAAAAATAAATGATTTTCAAACGAAAATTATATTGGCTTCAGAATTAATCAGACTTGGAATTATTTTGGTATATAAAAAAAAGAACATTAATTCTATACCATATAATGATTTTTATATTTTTATTAAAATTAGTGAAATATTATCGTGTATAATGAACACAAGAAAACTTGTTATCAGTTCTCCTGTGTTCTTCCGTTCTTACGACCTGTCTGGGGTGAGATTCTTCTCTATTCCTAAGTTCTTATATTCTTAGCTCAGGGCAGACACCTGCACCCGTGGTTCTTCACACCGAGTATCGACGCGGATTTTTTCCCCCCCCCCCGCGTATAAATATGCAAATGAAAACAACAATAAAATCTCCGAACAAGGGCAGGGTAGAGGAACGGTTCCAATGTGCCTGTCCAGACCTTGGTAGCCCGAGCTACGGCAGGTAGCTACGTTAGGCTACAAGTAGCAGGTCTCCTCCCTCTTTGTAATAATACCCAGCCCACCGCTCAGGGACAGATTGTAGGTTCTCAAGGGTAAGTAGGTAGGTAGGCAGGTACTAGGCAGCAGGTAGCCCATGAGTTTGCTTTATTTCTGCAAAAGGTAGTCCCTATGTAGCCTCTATTCTAAAAGTAGCCCGCATATCCCCCCCCCCCGCTTCCCTCTCTTGAACTTGTAATAGCTACCCAGGGTAGGTAGCCTTGAGGTAGTCTAGGACTACAGACAGGTAGCAATAACCATTTCTAGTAGCAGTGAGGTAGTCTAGGGCTAGAAACAGATAGCGATACCCATAGCAGTGAGGTAGTCTAGGGCTAGAGACACGTAGTAGTCCTCTTCCCACGCATGTACCGCCAGGGTAGCCCGGGACTACAGCAGGTGGTGGGCCAAAAGGTGATAAAGCATGGCTTTATTTATTGATATACTGCCCAGCCTACTTTTATTACAGTCGGCCGACCCACCCTACTACCACAATTACCCCACTCCCCCCTCCGACGCCCACCGGCCCACTGCCACGACCCACCCGATAACTATTATGCACCCCAACCCACTGCCACTGCTAACCCCTCTCTCCTCGACTACTGTTACTAGCTATGCAACGTTCACGACCCACCCCCAACCCACTGATACGACCCACCCAAAGCCCGCTACTACCATCCATCCCCAGCCCACTGCCACGACTATATGTCCCTTATCCTATTGTCAAAAACCACCCTTTAACCTACTATCACGACCCACCCCAACCCTCGAGTCATCCCCAACCAACTATAATGGCCCACTCCCAGTCCCCAGCCCACCACCCACTTTTAGCCCCTATGTCACTACCCACATAGCACATTCCAGCCCTCCTCCACCTACTCCCAGACTTCCTTGCACATCTCATTGTCATCACAGTCGATCACAGTCGATCATATATATATATATATATATATATATATATATATATATATATATATATATATATATATATATATATATATATATATATATATATATATATATATATACACACACACAGAGCGATCGACTGTGATGACAATTATGCATGCATTCACATGTATATGTGGCAAAGGAGAACAATATGAAGTTCAATGACGACAAATTCCAACTACTCCGTTATGGAAAACTGAAGGAAATAATAGCTAGGACTGAGTATACTACAAACTCTAATCACACAATAGAGCGGAAAAGTAATGTGAAGGACCTGGGAGTGGTAATGTCCGAAGATCTCACCTTCAAGGACCACAACAATGCCACTATCATTGCGAGGAAACTGATGGGATGGATAATGAGAATATTCAAGACAAGAGATGCTAAGCCAATGATGGTCCTTTTTAAATCACTTGTTCTCTATAGGCTAGAATGCTGCTGTACATTAACATCTCCATTCAAGGCAGGTGAAATTGCAGATCTAGAGAATGTACAGAGAACCTTTACTTCACGTATAAGTTCCATCAAACACCTTAACTACTGGGAACGCCTGGAAGCACTTGACTTGTACTCAATGGACTGCAGGCGAGAGAGAGATATCATAATCTACACCTGGAAGATTCTGGAGGGACTGGTCCCTAACCTGCACACAGAAATCACTCCCTACGAAAGCAAAACACTTGGATGGAAGGCGATGTAACATACCCCCAGTGAAAAGTAGGGGCGCCACTGGTACAGTAAGAGAAAACACAAGTGTCCGGGGCCCGAGACTGTTCAACAGCCTCCCACCAGCCATAGACCCGTGGTTGTCTTCAAGAGGGAGCTGGACAGATACCTAAAGTCAGTGTCAGATCAGCCGGGCTGTGGTTCGTACGTTGGACTACTTGCGGCCAGCAGTAACAGTCTCGTTGATGAGGCCCTGATCCACCAGGAGGCCTGGTCATGGGTCGGGCCGCGTTGGCGTTGATCCCCGGAATGCCCTCCAGGTAGGTAGACTCTAGGTATATGTATGTATGTATGTATGTGTGTGCGAAGGCATGGGCAACCGTGACAAAAACACATTCTACTACTACTATTATAATTACTATTACTCCCCTTACTCCCCTTACTGTATTCTCTTTAGGTCTTCTCTACTTTTAATCTCCATATTTGTGACTTGACTATAGCCTAAGATCGATCGAAATGTCGTCATAGGTTTCTCTCCTAAATGTAATATAAATGTTTCGTGCATTCATTCGTAAATCAGTTGGTTGTACCTTTGATCTGATCGCCGGTATTCCTCTCCCTACCTCCGCTATTGGCTACGTTAGGGTTCACTAATGCAGATTAGATAATTCAATCCCTAAGAGATAATCCGACTACGTCGATCATCTCTTGAGGAAGGGACGAGAATGGTGACAGTGTTGTAGTTCATGTAGATGATGTGGCGTCCAATATCACACCATCACATCCCATTACTCAGTCTCACAGAACGTCACACCACACCAATCTCACACCACACAACAGAACACTACATTTCACCTCACCACAATAAATTACACCAAACTACAGTGCACGAAGATCACACAACGGCACATCTTATAGAATACACAGCAACACATCACTCCACATTACACAACAATACATGAACCTCACATCACACCACTCACGTTTCCCTTTAACTCGAGATACTCCTAATCATGTCTCCAGGTTTTCCCAACCCGACGTAATGTGAAGCCAGGACAGGAAAACCGAGTCGCCCTCAGCTTCATAGGTCGAAGACTTCAAACATATTCCTCGGAGAGTTCTTTAGCATCCCCAGTGCTGGAGACCTTGAAGATAGCAAGTAAGTTTATTAAGGTTAACACAAATACAGTTACATAGATTACCATACATAGCAGCCTATGTGTAAAGAACCTAGGATAACCCAAAAAAGTCAGACAGAGTGACTTGTTTCCATTGGGGTCCATTAAAGTCCTAGAGGCGCGATTCACTTGAGCATTAGAATCACACGAATACTTGTGGATGTAAATAGCGTACCGAAGACTGTGATAAAAAAAAAACCGCACATTACAGCACACGCTTTCATTGAGACAACGTTTCGCTCTGTGTAGAGCTGTAGTAATGACTGTTTAAAGCTCTTGACAAAGAGAAACTTTGCCCCACCAAAGCTTTCTCTGCAATGCTTGTTTTCTTTACTCATAAGTATCTACCTGGAGTCTACCTGGAGGGTATTCCGGGCATCAACGCCCTCGAGGCCCGGTCCACGACCAGTCCTCCCGGTGGATCAGGGGCTGATCAACTAGGCTGTTACTGTTGGCCGCACGTAGTCCAACAGTTATATTCCTAAAATATAGATTAAAGAAATGTTACAGCACTGCTTTCCATTCTAAGCCTGTGATAAGTAATTAAAACACAGAGAAGAACGAAGTACTGAACATCAGGACGGTGTAAGACCATTAGCAATATTAAATTAATAATTCCCAGGGAACAATTCAGGTTTGAGCTACACAGAAGATATCAACTTCAACTCCTGTTATTTATAGTTATAATTTAATATAAAATTATACAGTAAACGTAAACACATATGCATATATAAAAAAAAATATCCACAACACATAACAAACATTTATTTACTCCTCCGTCTGAAATATTCCGGCTCTGAACATTTCTGATTAACAAGGAATAAATTTTATAAATAAGCGAGCATATATACTGTAGGAAAAGTAAGCCAATCTAGACACAGTGCACATGTACATAAGCACTATTTTAAAGAGAAATCTCTCGGCGTATGTTATATTCCTGAAGATACGCATCACTGCGTATATAAAGACAGGTAACTGTACGAGCAGTTATGTGAATGTCAGGAGACAGTTAAGTGTTAGGTGAAGAGTAGGCGACTGTCTGTCCAGGAAGGATGGACAGGAAGACAGCTTTTAGACGCGAGGTATATAGATGAGCGGGCTACAGACAGGTGAGTGGGACACAGGTGAGTGGGACACAGGTGAGTGGGACACAGGTGAGTGGGACACAGGTGAGTGGGACACAGGTGAGTGGGACACAGGTGAGTGGGAAAGCAAAGTTCGCACTTGTCCGGGTCTGGCGTGAGTGTCATGATAATATCTCAATGGTCATCTCTCTACACACAAACAGACCAACTTACCCTACAGGGGCTTTGGCCCACCAGAACCCACCTCACACGACCCATCCAACCCACCACACGACCCACCAAACGACACCTCCACACCCCACCACCCATATCTTAGTACTTTCCTCTCGTGTCGAATCCAAAAGTCATACTACCAACAAGAAAGAGGGAGAGAGAGAGAAAGAAAGAAAGGACACACTTTTCATATCAAGCCTTTATCTCAACAACGTTTCGCCCTGATTAGCGCTTTATCTAATAATTCAACGTTTATTAACTACGGTGTCCCCTAGCTCACACAATGAGGTCTGTGTGACACCTGTTGTCACTGCTCACCTAGCAGTAAAATAGGTACCTGGGTGTTAGTTGACTGGTGTGGGTCGCACCCTGGGGACAAAATTGACCTAATTTGCCTGAAATGCTCAGCATAACAAGGCGCTTTCTATATATATATGTCAGTATGACTGTATACCTTGTACTTGTAGAAATAAAGAGTATTATTATTATTATTATTATTATTATTATTATTATTATTATAACGCTAGTAAATAAGGGAACTTTTATATGCACAGCTAAAACTTTTATATATATATATATATATATATATATATATATATATATTTATATATAGTATATATATATATATATATATATATATATATATATATATATATATATATATATATATATATATATATATATATATATATATATATATATATATATATATATATATATATATATATAAATTCTATCCTTATGATGCATCAGCCATTAAAAACATTTAAAGGAGACATACTCAAGTAATTTAAAGAACAAAAAAATACCAAATACTTTTGAAATAAATCTTACTCAGCAACATCAACTCACTGCACTAGCTATCCCAGCAGTCTTCTTAGTAAGATGTACCAACGCTTGGAAGGTTCAAGACGATCCCTGGAGGTTCAAATTATCGATCAGATTTCAGAAATCTGAGAGAGTCTTTGTAAAAGTGACCAGAAGGTAATCCAGCAAGGGTGCTTTCTGCCGAATAAGCGGATTAAAACGTTTTGTATCTGAACATAAAGAATATATATATATATATATATATATATATATATATATATATATATATATATATATATATATATATATATATATCATTAATTATAAGTAATATTAAGTGATATATTTAGAAAAATTTGCACTTTTTTTTTTACCTTAGATTAAGCTAGTTTAGGTGAGGTTTCTAAGTTATGTTTGATCCCCCCAAAAAAATTACATCATTGTCAGTAAAGAAAAATGTATATCTATCCCTCCATAAAAAAAAATGCTTTAAAAGTTGCAGCGAATGTTAAACGATGCAACGTTTATCTCTGTGTAGAGCCTCATTAAGTCTTGATAAAGCTCTACCCAGTTATGTTAAATCTCCCCTCAAAGTCTCGGTAAAGCTCTACGTGGAGCGACACGTCGCCCCCCAACTAAAGCGTGTGTCATTTCTTCACTATTCTTGGTATAACATTTGGATCCGACCCGAGGGGATGGGAATGGTGGGTGGGAGGGGGAAGGTGGGGAGAGGAGAAGGATGATGGGGGAGGAGGGGGGAAGGTGGGGGGAGGAGGGGGAGGGGGGAAGGTGGGGAGGAGGGGAAGGGGAAAATACGAAGATAAAAAAAACTGAAAGATAGAAAGAAAGAAGCTCCGATAACACAAGAATGCAGAGGAAGGAGAGGGAGAAAGAGAGAAGCTGATAACAGCAGAACAAAAGGAATATATAATGGAAATAAAAAAAACTATCGGAGGAGAACGCTAAAATAAGAACATTAGCAAAAAAAAAAAAAAAAGCAAACTCTGATAACGCAAGAGTGCGCGAGGGACGAAGAAAAAAGGAGGGGGAGGGGGAGGAAAAAACGCGAAAGGAGGAAGGGAAGACAAAGACGAAGAGTAACGTGGATAATACGGCGCTCACGGACAATCAACGATAAGAGAATGATGAGGTGAGGAATGTAGAGAGAGAGAGATGAGAGAGAGAGAGAGAGAGAGAGAGAGAGAGAGAGAGAGAGAGAGAGAGAGAGAGAGAGAGACAGAGGGAGAAAACAATCTTGCGTCCCACGCATGGCCACACTCACTTCCACCACGGTACGCCGGCGACCTCTCCAGCAACATCAGGCGTTTCTCACATTTGTTTTAATGAAGAGTATCGGGGTTAATCTGAGAGCGTCACGCCGAATCCGCGGCGACGGCGGCTTCCTCGAGAACCATAGCGAAAGGGGAGCGCCTATCTACGGCGAGTATCTTCGGCCCACCGACTTGTATAGCGAATGCTCGGCATCTGGATGAAGAAGGCTAGTCACGTTCCTATGTTGAGTGATTCAACTTTGATCTGTAAAGAGATGCAAGAATGGTTTTCCTTTGCCTTTCGTCTAAACCCCTTCCTCCCAATCCCCCCCTGTTTGTATCGGGAAATTGCCATTGCAAATTCTGGGTTAAAGTTGGTTAAATGTTTGGCTAAAGTCAGAGGGGGTGATTATGTGTTTGGCTAAAATCAGAGGGAATGGTTCAATTTTGGCTAAAGTCAGGGGAAATGGTCATGTGCTTGGCTAAAGTCAAAGGGAATAAATAGTCAAATATTTGGTTAAAGTCATAAGAATAATCAAGTGCTTGGTTAACGTCAGGGAAAATGGTTAAATAGTGGGATACAATAAGAAAAAAATGTGGATAAATAGTGGGTAACAGTAAGACGGAATGGATAAATGTTTGGATTAGTTTAGAGGGGAATGATTAAACGGTGGGTTAGAACCAGAGAGAATAACTTATTGCCCGGTTAAAGTCCAAGGAATGGCTAAGCTTTCGGCTATACACAGAGGAATTATTAAACGTTTGAATGAAGCCATTAGGACTGTTGTGGCCGGAGGAGCGCTTGAACACACGATTCCCATCTCACTTGTGGCGTCTTCTACCTTCTCGGAGATAATTATTATTTTTGTCCTAGCATGCATCTCCCCCCTCCCTCACCGAATGGAGACACAGATACCGAGGCGTTGTTGGGTAGTCTGAAGCTCTCTGTCCATTATAATGTACTGACTGTCTTCTCCGATACAAGATACTCTTGGTGAGTCTCCTTTTGTAAACCACAGGGATTTGTGTGTGTGTGTGTGTGTGTGTGTGTGTGTGTGTGTGTGTGTGTGTGTGTGTGTGTGTGTGTGCTAATCTCGCATAAAAATGTACTGAAAATCTCCTTTGATGATAGATAGAAGAAGCGAGTTTTTTTGTTTTTTTTTGAGCACAAGTGAATTCTTTCAATTCTCTTCACTTATACGATCTCTTTCGGGCAACTGTGCTTCAAAAGACCGAGGAATTTGTTCAGTAATGGAACAGAAGAATAGAAGGGATTGACTCGGGCACGCTTGCAATCACTTCGCTTCGGCAGTCGGCTAAATACTTGATGCTACAGCGATCAAAAAGGAAAAATCAGCATTAGCATCAAGCTACATGCTGCCTTTCCGCTCTAGAGGCAGAGCCTTGCTTTCTCTAAGGTAACTGGAGCATAAAATCCTTACAAAGAGAAGATCCTTAACACTGGTCTTGGCGCACGGGCACCGGGACCTCATCTGCAATATTGCTGAGAGAAATTGTATATTATAGTTCAGAGGGCTGCTTGAAGGCTGGTCCTAGAAATACGAAGGCTGGGATACGAAGATAATATGTATTATGGTACCGAGGTTTGCTTCAATGTTGATCCCAGAACTGTGAAAGCTGGGAAACGAGTCTAGGTTAATAGAGTTAGACTGTACGTAACTAAGATAAGAATCCCAAAGATAGACAAAATTGGGACAGATTATATGAGTTCGGAGAAATAAAGGGAGTGGAATTACAAGTGAGCCAAAGAGGCATAGGAAAGAATGACATTGAGAGTAGTGAACAGGTGGGCAAGGTGTACTGGAGGCCGACTCAATACATGGATTGAGAGGTGGATATGACAGCCCAAGAGAGCAGGGTGCAAGCAACACACACACACACACACACACACACACACACACACACACACACACACACACACACACACACACACACACACACACACACACACATTCCAACAACTATTTTTTTCGTCATATTCTCTCCACATATACTTCCAGGAAAAAGAATTTGACGCAGTAATTTATTTCACAAGTTAAACAAAAAAAAAGAACGGCATCTCTCCTAGTTATTCAAATACATGTACGTACATTTCGCGATGTCACTAAGATAATTTGCATACGTGATAAGGTGTCGCAGGTCCACTGCTGTCAGCGGAGGCATTAGCAGCACCGCGACGCATTTAGTGAGCCAGGAGGCGCATTTGCACCACCCTGATGCTGGACCCACTCACAGCATGGTTTGCAATGTAGATTCATCTGATTAAGGCGACGAAGGGACTAATAATTCATTCGAGAAGAGGCTTGGAGAGGGAGAGAGAGAGAGAGAAAACGAGAGAGAGAGAGAGAGAGAGAGAGAGAGAGAGAGAGAGAGAGAGAGAGAGAGAGAGAGAGAGAGAGAGAGTGAGTACGACTGAAGGTGAGAGTGGAATTAGAAGGTATTCGTGAATGCTTTCTTGCGTCTGTATTGAATGACTGACGGTGTTCGTGAATGCCTTCTCGAGTCCGTGTTGAATGTTTCCTAGTGTCCGTAGTGAATAAATAAGAATGCTCCTGGCCGCCCTCTATCCTCCGTTTGAAATGGTTGTAGGTGTTGCTTAATATTAACCAAAGTGTTTCCGTGTAGAATGAATGAAGCTGTTGATTCAGTCCCTCTACAGGTGGTCCCAGTCCATTTGACAGACGTTTTACGGCAATTTTATTACTCTTTATGTGGTTACATATGTTCCTGTAGGTTTAAATGACGTAATCTAACCCAACGTAACCGAACTAAGCATAACCTAGAACGCAGGATATTGCATCTTTAGGTTAACGAGAAGAGCTGAGAGA
The DNA here is from genome assembly GCA_009830355.1 of Cherax destructor. Lineage (NCBI taxonomy): Eukaryota > Metazoa > Arthropoda > Malacostraca > Decapoda > Parastacidae > Cherax > Cherax destructor. The sequence continues at coordinate 29,183 of WNWK01000433.1, read as the reverse complement.
GTTAGGCTTGACACCTCATGGGTGTCTCCTTGTGTTTCCTATCCAACCTCTCCTCGTTTTCTTACGTCAATTTACGTCAATTTACTTATTTACTACGTCAGTTTACGTCATATTAATGTGTCAGCTTCATAACGCTTCCAGATTTAACAACTCAGCCTGTGTAGCCTAACCCTGGGTAGCCTCAGCCTGTGTAGACTAACCCTGGGTAGCCTCAGCCTGTGTAGCCTAACCTAAAGTAGCCTCAGCCTGTGTAGCCTTCATGTTCTATATTTTCATAATTTGGCTAATTTAGGTTAAGTTAGGTTAGGTTAGGTTAGGTTGCGTCTAGAAAAAAGTTAGCAAACGGCCAAACTTCCCTTAGTAAAGTCAATTAATCGCCTTCCCTAGGTAAGTAAATTAATCGCGTACCCGAAATGTTACAAGTAAAAAAAAAGTGAGAGGGGAAAAAAAAAATCGAGATCTGTCGCAATCATCTCGTGTTTATTTTGGTGGTGTTGTGGCAGCGACGTCTCGTACCGTGTGGACGACAGTTTCTCCGAGTAGTGCAGCTGTCAGTGACATGATAATATCTCCACGCTCGTCAGAGTCTACGGGAGAGACAGGGAGATGTGGGGAGGGCAGGAGCGAGGGAGGAAGGAGAGGGAGAGAGAGGAGAGAGAGAGAGAGAGAGAGAGAGAGAGAGAGAGAGAGAGAGAGAGAGAGAGAGAGAGAGAGAGAGATGAAAAGAATAGAAACAAATTAGTCGGCTGCGGTTTCTTGACGAAGGAGTCAAGTTATTCTTCTAGACACGAATTTATAGCCATCGTAGAGACTGTATTTCCGCATAAATTAAACAGACTACTATGATATGGATTCGGAGAGTCTTATGGCATCCCGCAGGTAGTCCAGGATTGCTCCAAAGGGATTTATGTCTGAATTAAGTAGAACATGTCTTTCAGGCAAACACGGAAAACCTATAGAATAATTTTGAGGTCAGGGAAGCACTTGGTAAAAATCGTTCCAAAACAAATTATTCTACTCAATATTTCCTTAAAAAATAATGAAAATAACGTAGTTAAGAGCTCAGATTTCCGGTCAGCAAAATACAGTGAGACGAGGATCCACTTAGTTACTAGTGTTGACTTGGTTAACATCTAGCTAACGTTAACCGAAGTAACCTGTCTTGTGACCACTTAGCTAGTACGAACTGGGGTAACCTGGCTTGGTATCGCCTAACATTGATACGGCTATCCTATCCAGGGAATATCGCGAGGGGGAAATCTGACAAACACTAATGCAATTGCAAACCAGTGTTGCATTTTCCAGAACTGTACAGATTGCCCCAAAAACTATATATTAGTTACAAAGAAATAAGATCAAACACAAATTATCCTTAATGGATAAGGAAGAGACTAAACAATATCCCGATTAAACTGAGAAGGATTTATTAGAAATCATCATTTTCTAATTGAAAAAGAATAATGAAAAAACACGTAACGAAAACCAAGCGAGAAAGCAAATTAAAATTGAAAAGAATAATGCGTCTCCGGAAGAGTTTATCTCGGTATACATAACCATGATTGAAAGGAAAGAAAAAAATCATATCTAAAATCATTCTCCATGGAGAAATAAAACAGAATTCTTTCTCCGTAAGCCATGCGTGTCTTAAGAGGCGACTAAAATGCCTTCAGAAAGGGGCTAGTAACCCCCGTCTCCTGTATATATTACTAAATGTAAAAAGAGAAACTTTCGTTTTTTCTTTTGGGCCACCCTGCCTCGGTGGGCCACCCTGCCTCGGTGGGCCACCCTGCCTCGGTGGGCCACCCTGCCTCGGTGGGCCACCCTGCCTCGGTGGGCCACCCTGCCTCGGTGGGCCACCCTGCCTCGATGGGATACGGCCGGCGAGTTGAAAGAAGAAGATATAAAATTACTGAGGACCTGAGGAAAATAAATTAATCAGAATCAAAGTATCGCTAGACACCAGAGAATAGCTAGATCCCTGAGAATCGCTAGACACTAGAAAATCACTAGTTACAAGAGTATCGCTAGAAACCAAATAATCGCTAGATGATACAGCATAGCTAGATACCAAGGTATCGCTAGACACCCGGTTATCGCCTGATACCCAGGTATCGCCAGATACCCAGGCATTGCTAGATACCCGGGTATCCGTAGATCAGTGTTGTTGACGTTCATTAGCGATGATACTGAACCGACGTTCTTTTTTTTAGAAATAGCTACACCCATGTTATCACTGGCATCGAGACGGCTTCTAGCATTTGTTTTTATGGGCAGAAGTGTTGAAAAAGTCGTCTCACACTGATAGGTGGTGACAAATGGTACGAGAACCTCCTAAGCTTTGTCTTCTGACTGTGGGAACGTTTTGAGTTGTGGACACCAGAGGGTTTCCACCGTCAGTATTCGAAATGCGTTCGGATTCTTTTATTAGGTTTCAGCTTAACAAGTTCATCATTATATCGCAATCGTCCAGGGAATCCCGATTAAAATTAAATGGTTTCCGAATCCCTCCCAGAGCCATAGAAAGTTTGATTTTCTTCGATTGTTTATTAAAGCTTTTCTGGCTAATGATCCTTTTTATCATAATTAATAAAAACAGTAATATTATTATTTGCATTTATTTTATTAGGTATCCCCGGAGGGGCACACTTAAGTGATTGTCTGATTTCTGTCTCCAATTTTTTAAATGTTTATAACTTGGGAATATCTACACTGATTGACTAAAAAAAAATCAGTACCGTTGCATGCAACTAGAAAATGATCATGCAACTACAGCATGTGTATTTGTCCTCTGGTCAATTATACATAGACAATTCCGAGACTCCTTTCCCTGTGATAAGTCAATAAATTAGACACATGTGCAACACTTGGAAACACTTCGCCACACATGTGTTACACATGTGTCTAATCAGCTTGTCGGTTCTCTGAACCACTTACCTACATACCGTGTGATAACATAAAGAACCCTCCTCCGATCTTCTTCAGAGTTTTAATACATTTGTAACCAACTTAGAAGATGGTTGGTGCCAGTTTGCCAGTATTATTTTTAAAAAGGTATGGTATTTTATTCTTATTAAATGTAAGTTTGCCTATTTTTAATGGCTTTAATTTTTACCGTCTGATGACGCTCATAAAAATGGATGAAAACCTTTTACGAATAGCTTTTGTAGGTGGAAATTTACATATGTACTAATAGATTTACATAAGTACTAATAGATTTACATATGTACTAATAGATTTACATAAGTACTAAGAGATTTACATATGTACTAATAGATTTACATATGTACTAATAGATTTACATAAGTACTAAGAGATTTACATATGTACTAATAGATTTACATATGTACTAATAGATTTACATATGTACTAATAGATTTACATATGTACTAATAGATTTACATATGTACTAATAGATTTGCTAAAATTGCTATTATCGGAGTCTGAGTAATAACTCGAGAATGTATTTTCTGGATGGCTTCAAACTTTCAGTACTGGTGTGTTTCCTTAAAAGGAAATTTCACATTGATTGTAAGATGTGTAAGTCTTAATTTGCCCATTTTAATAAAAAGCTATTTTTCTTTGCAATAACTGGAGAATGCCTCTTCCGATAGGTTTCAAATCTTGAGCACTAATGCATCATATATAGATAGACAGTAATATATTTATATGCTTACTTCTATTAAAAATTTACGCCTTATTGCGACCATTGAGATAGATGGGATAAGCATATAGTATACGGGGATATTTTTCCGATATCACACAGCCGTCGAAACACATGGTTACTCAGGGTAACGATGATGCAAGGGATAGTAAGAAACACATGGTTACTCAGGGTAACGAAGATGCAAGGGATAGTAAGAAACACATGGTTACTCAGGGTAACGATGATGCAAGGTATAGTAAGAAAAATAGTGTTAACAGTATTGCCGTGTTGAGGGGAGTGTAGCCGGCCAAGCCAGCAGTCTCTTGACGGTCATAATGCTTCAGTTCCAGCACCACCAACACCAATTTATTCTATCTCTATGGTCCCTGATGTCCGCTAACACAAACACAGATACCACAGCATCTCACCGCGTGCGTCTCTCTGTCTGTCTGTCTTTTTTTTCTCTCTGTCTGTCTGTCTCTCTCTCTCTTACACACACACAGACAAGTGTCGAGCTACTAAAGCAAGAAGCGTCCTTGGTAGATGCAGAATGTTGCCTCTGAAAGACTGGCTATCTTTTTTTTTTTTACTGGAGGGAAGCTATCTCTAACTCTGAGTGATGATTTTGGTTATGGCTTAGTGTTGATGGCGGTTGTGGTAGTGGTGGTGGTGGTGGTGGTGATAGTGGTGGTGGTGGTGGTGGTGATAGTGGTAACTGAGCCATTGCTTCTGCTGTTACCACGAACGATGCTGCTAATTTCTTTTGATAATGCTGCTACTTTTGTTGCTGCTACTGTACTGCCACTTTTAAAATGGCAGCTGCTGGTGCTACTGCTGCTACTTCTAGCACTGTTGTTGCTACTTTCGTACTGCTGTCATTATAAATACTGTTTCTGGCTAAAAGGTATATGTATATATAAACATGTGTATTGTTTTTATACACAGTTTTTGTTCTAACATTTTTTTCTCTGTTGAAAAAACCTATCGTTCGCATATTAATAATATTTTATAAACAACCTTTTTTTTTTATTCCATCGTGAATGCACAATTCCTTTCATGTCAAAACAAACACACAAGCGTACTATTGAGCTGGCAGGAAAATTTCATTTATATTTTTTAGGAGAATGGTCGGGGGGGGGGGGAAGTGGGGCAACAAATACTTTTATTTATTTATTTTACGCATAAATAATTCGGTTGGGCCATTAATAGTATTACCTATAATTTTTTAAGCCAGTGAACTGGAACAAAAAAAAAATAATAATCATTTGCTCACCTCAAACACAGGGGAATTACAGCACAGTGAGCCCGGGCAAATACACTGACAAATCGATTCGCAAATTAATTTGCGACCAAGTTGTCAAATTGAAATAGAAAGCGAATGGGTAAATTTGCCGTCTAATTCGGAAAACGTCTAACAAATTCACGAAGCAGCTAACAGATGAGTTCGAAAACCAGGAAGCAAGTAAATTTGCATATTAAGAAAACCGGTTAAAAAAATTTCCCTACTGATGGGTTTCGCAAGATCTTTGTTCTTCTCGTTATTAGTAAAAAAAATGAAGACATAAACACACATAGCAGGACAATAATTGGTAAATATACAAACAAATTCATGTTTAAAATATTGCACGCTTATATATATTTCAACACAAATTCACATACAAATTTCAGAGCGAAAACGTAAACACACTTCATATATATAATTTTGCCTGTTTGCCAATTGTGAAGCATATATATATATATATATATATATATATATATATATATATATATATATATATATATATATATATATATATATATATATATATATATATATATATATATATATATATGATGTTGTATATATATATATATATATATATATATATATATAAAGAAACCAACTGTACTGTGGACCCTCATCCTCAGAGAAAAGAATAAACTTACTTCAGGGAAAACTCAAGGTTCTCCCTGGAACTGTTTGAATATTGTCTTCTCTTACCACCCCCTATATTCTATGTAAACTTTATTTAAAGACAAAATACATTGACAAAAATACAAAAGGGAGTAGAACAATATAGATAACATCTCAGAACTACATCTCGAATACTTCGTCCAGCTCCCCGGCGGTGGGCCGCGTGCCCAGAATGCTGCAGGCATTTCCCCTCTGAATCACAACACCGAGTCTCTGAAAGAGAAAGCTGGCCGCTCTGTGATCCTTGGTTTTTATTATGAGTTTTTCACCCAGCTCTTTGAGGAACTTTAGAGCACACTTGCCCCATGCTCCAAGGGTCTCCGACCCTATTGGGATGAAGTTATAGCAAGGGGGATGGCCTTCACATTTGCGGGCCTTCTGGGTCTCCCTGTAGCTGGCAGCTCCACCCCCTTCAGCCTCAGAGTATGGCAAGTAGGTGTCTGCCAATGTGGCGGCACAGGTGTAGTCCCAGCCAATATGCTTACCATCCTTCCACAGTGGCTCCATCAGGACGTTTTTGACTTCCGTCAGACCTCTGTACTTGGGGTTCCCGTTAAGTTGGGCAACGGGCTGTAGCGAGGTTTCTCTTTATGATGTTGTTGACCTCCCCATGTCTAGCATACTTCCCTTCTGATGTGTGACAGACGAAACCATGAAGTCCGAATTGACCAGCCGTCGCCCTGCCGCAAATACACCTATGTTCTGTGAGTATGGGGGTGGGTAGGCGAAGAGCAACACCAATTCGAATGGCCTGTGGGTCGAGTCGAGTGCCTAGAGAGGAATCGGGAACAGATATAAGGAAATATCCTGAATGCGGTGCCTTCACCGCTAGGAGACGAGCTTTGTCCTTTCCTGAAGCGTTAGTGAGCATTGTGTTGGCGATTTTTTCCATGATAGGTTTGTCCCATTGGGACTGTTTGTGCTCTTTGGGAGGAGCTGGTCTACTGGAGGAGTCTGCAAGGGTGTCCCACCGCACGGCTGTTTCAATGAACCTGGGGTCTTGAGCTCCTACCGCACCTCTCGAGCGTTCGGGGACAATCTCTTTCACTAGTCCACTGGAAGCCAAACACGAAGGCAGAAATGCAGATAACGCTACCTGCGTTGCTTTGCGCACTCCTATACCTCCCAGTCGCACTGGGAGAGTTGCCTGATCTCATTGCTGATCTTCCAGTGACAGATTCATTGCCTTCTTAAAGACTGATCTCAGGAGTGAGTGATATTCGTTGAGTGTTGGGTTGTGAAAAGAGGGTGTGCACCTCAGGAAGTGAGTCTTGACAGAGTTAGACACCTTGTGAGGAGATACAAGGCATAATGGGCATCGAGATCTCTTATTCTCTCCTCCATTCTCTTCAGGTCATTCAGTTTGTCCTTGAGAACTTTGTCGATGGCCTGATTACCCAGCGGTGCTCCCAAGAGGGTGCTCTTGGCTGGAGTGGTAGTAGAGACTTCAGGAAGGATTGTTCGCCTGTGTCTTCACCAGTTGTAGGTTCTCTAACAGGGACTCTTCAGTACCTGCCAGAGTGCTATCATCCAGGTACCAGATGTTGAGCTCGCTGCGCAGGCTGGAAGTTAGTTCTCTTACTGCCAAGCAGAAGAGAAATGGAGCGAGTGGGTCACCCTGCTGAACACCCTCTGATGAGGGAATTTCATGTTCGCCAAACAAAAGAACTGAGGGTTTGCTGTAGCCATCTGAAATGGAGAGAAAAAGACTGGGGAACCGATCCTGAACGGCCTGCAAGACCACATCTGTTTTCACCATATTATAGGCATTTCTAAAGTCAAATTTGACTACGGCCTTGTCGTCTGGTAAGTCCCTGATGTAGGCCCTTGCCGCATGGGCTGCGGCTTCACTGCCTTGAGACCCCAAAGGGCAGTTGGTGTGGCTGGAGTAAACTGGCAGCATCTAGGCGAATGTTTCTTACTGCTGCTTTGGCAACGAGACGGCGAGGAGTGTTACCAACAGCTATGTGTCTGATTCCCCCATCCGTCTCCTTCTTCAAAGCGCATAATGAGGCTCCAAAAAGGTTTAATTTCTTCTGGAATCCGTCCAGCCAGGCAGTTGTTGACGAAGGTTGTTAACTCGGAGAGAAGAATTGATGCAGATGTGCCGAGTACTGGATTTACCATCTCTTTGAGGTGTTGTGGTCGAATTCCAGTGCAACCTCCTGCAGATCCTGCTGGAAATGACACTATTGCCTTATAGACTTCTGATTCTGGCAAAATTATTTGTCCAGTGATGAGGTCTTTCTCATATATATATATATATATATATATATATATATATATATATATATATATATATATATATATATATATATATATATATATATATATATATATATATATATATATATATATATATATATATATATATATATATATATATATATATATATATATGTAAACCGGTAAGTAGATTTTCATTTATAGTCTGAAATAAAAATTACTCTATACAGAGTATGAAAGTCACCTGGTTTGACAGCTCCAGTATTAATATTCATTGTTTTATGCAATGATAATTACCATCCTTGATATCGAATTTTTAATTGGTATTAACTGTTAATAGTTTCAATTTTATTCACTGCCGCAATTACCTATTCAGCTATATTTTCAAACGAAATTAAGATTTTTAAGATGGCTGGGAATTGAAATGAATTAATTACTGAGGTTACTCGCCATAAGAATAGCAATAAAATAATAATAAACAAAATAATAATAATAATATACTACTACTACTAATAATAATAATAATAATAATAATAATAATAATAATAATAATAATAATAATAATAATAATAATAATAATAATAATATGGTGAATGTGTTAGTTTAGGATAATTTAGATTAGGTTGGATAATATGGGTTAAATTATAATTTAAGTTAGGTTAACTCTGGTTATGGAAGGTGGGCAGAAATAAAAAAAAGGAGGCTCATGGATTGAACTTCGTTAAGTAACTTGAGTTTCGGTTAGGCTAGTTGTTTGTGTCTCTAGTTTGGGTTAGGCTAGTTGTTTGTGTCTCTAGTTTGGGTTAGGCTAGTTGTTTGTGTCTCTAGTTTGGGTTAGGCTAGTTGCTTGTTCCTCTAGTTTGGGATTTTCTAGTTGCTTGTGCCTCTAGTTTGGGTTAGGCTAGTAGGTTGTCTTTAGCTTGGGTTAGGTGAGTAGCTTGTGGCTTTAGTTTGGGTTAGGCTAATAGCTTGTGTCTCTAACTTAGGCTAGTTGCTTGTGTCTCTAGCTTGGGTTGCGCTAGTAGTCTGTAACTCTAGATTGGGTTGCGCTATTGTGTACTTATGAAATGTTTATTTAGCCACAAATAAGGCACTGTCTTTGATAGGTGCACCTCTCAGAATATTTACAATGTTAAGGACAAGGAAGCAAGGGCTCACTACTGCTCAGAGAAAGATAAGGCAACGCGGTGATGGTAAACACAGTGGTGTACATCACGGGGGGGTTAATGAGGTGATGCCTAGCTGACCTTAAAGATGCAGAAGTAAACAATGTAACGTAGGAATAATGTCTTTTTAAATGCAAAATTTCGATGCCTATGAGATCTTTTCTGCCATTTGAAATGTAACTGAAGCCATCAGGAAGGAAATGATGGAATGACCCAATGAAAGAGCCATTATAACATTTTTTTTTTAAACCCAAAGAATGCTATCGTCATACTGCCACAAGCAGCGCGTTCCCTACATCCTCTGCCCTCCGCCCGATTGGAATTTTTGAGAGAACTGCGCGTTTTATGAGTTCTGTTTGACAAGATGGAACTTAAGGGTGGCGATGTCCTAGGCCGTAATATATATACGTGCGAACAGATTGAAAATATGCCAGTAAAGACGGGGACGATAGCCGTAGTTACCGAGATGCGATATATCTGTGACACGTCTGGCAAGGAGGTGACTGATTAAAACAGACAACGCACAAAACTGAACGATTCCCACTGGTGTTGGGAGAATGTGCTGCTCTCTAGGTCATCAAACTGATGGGATAAACTTCGCTAATTGACGTTCTTCACTGAGTGCCTTATATAATTATAACTAGGAAAAAGGATCTCGGGGATTTATGCAATGAGAGGCAATCGTAATGCGTTTACGATACAGAGTGATTACAAGCGTGTGTGTGATATAATTTACTGGCTTCTGCTACAGCAATGATGATATCCGGCACTCTGGAGCCACTTTGAGAGGATTATCCAGTGCCAGTATATGATGCGATGGTAATCACATGACGCTGGTCGACAATAATAATAACAATAAAGCATTATTGTGAGTTATTAGTACACACTTTTTTTTTGGTGATTGTGTATTCGTAAAGGAAATGTGACACGATCTTACTGCCACTGTGGCAGTGCTGAGCATCAGTGGTGATCCCGCTAGACTGTTTCACTGTCTTGTGGCAGTGTCTTACTCCATTGATCATATGGCACTGTGTGTGTGTGTGTGTGTGTATTACTCACCTATTTGTACTCACCTATTTGTGGTTGCAGGGGTCGAGTCATAGCTCCTGGCCCCGCTCTCTTCACTGAATTGTCTACTATTTTTGTGTGTGATGTGTGTGTGTGTGTGTGTGTGTGTGTGTGTGTGTGTGTGTGTGTGTGTGTGTGTGTTACCTGACTTATTAACCAAGCAGGTGATCTCAGGAACATGTAGGAATGGGTGAGGTAGAAAAAAATATAGGAGCAGAGAAGAATAAAGGGATAGAAGACGCTGATAATTCATCCATGTTTATAACTATTTCTTAGATGGATAGGCAGGAGAGGGAGAAAAGAAGCGAGAGAGGAAAAAAAAAGTGATAGAAGCAAAAAAGGATAAATGAAAGGGATAGAGACAAGAAAGAAAAAAGAAATGGGTAACTACAATCAACCCCGACGCTGGATTAAAATTAATGAGGCGGGAGACCAGGAGCCTGAACCTAACTCTCTGATCCCCCCCAGCCTGTTCTCCGAAAACATACACCAACAAAAATGTTAAAAAACTACACATTCAAACAATAACAAAAGCAAACATGATTATACATGAAAAAAAGACAGTATGAGAAGACTACGCAATGACATTGTGAAGCAGGTGTGGTACAGACATCTGTTGCACCTGCTGTAGTTAATTACTTGCATAGAGACTAGCTCTACAGATAAGATAAACACTTCAACTATATAATGTAGACAGTGTTAGCTGAAAACCGGTAATTTACTCCAATATAATTTTTTTCATCAATTTTGTTTACGTTTTCTCTTTCCTTGCCTCTTCTCACTTCCTGGTGGCTTCCCTCTCGCTCCCTCTCGTTCCTCACAACCCACCCCAACCTCCGTCAGTTCCAGGGGTCATAGTGCCTTTGTTTACTGAAACATTTAGAGGGCCATTTGAGAGTCCTGACCATGGTCCCCGTGTCCAGCAGGCGGTGCGTCTCACCCTTGATAAAGTATCCATCACTCGCTCCCTTACCCTGGCCGTCATCTGTAAATGCCCAGATGAGGAATCCAGAATCCAGCGTCCTGTGGTTCTTGTCCATGTTGTGTTGATGATGTATATTTGAACTTACTTCTACCCTATCCATTTCGGAGTCTGTTCCGTGCTCGATAGTTTTGAGTAGAATTTTGAAAAGGTGGCGGAAATGGTGGTGGTGGTGGTGGTAGCAAGGATTGCGGTGTTGGTAGTGGCAGTGGCAGTAGTTGGGGCGTAAAGGAAGTGACGAAGGTGGAGATAGTGGTAGTGGTTTTGACACAGATAGTGGTGGTATTGGTTGCAGTGGTGATAGTAAAAGAGGTGAAGGTAGTGGTGTTGACCGTAGGTGTTTGATAGATTAGCTTCTTGCTACGTTTCTTTTTTTTTGGTAAGCGAAAAGAATTTCCGGTGTGTCCAGATAAATCTGTAAGCCTAAGAGACCCAGTGTCTTCTTTTTAACTTTCTCAGTCTTCAGAAAGATTAAATCTTTTGCTCTATAATTTTTGTAATTCCCTCGTTTAGTTTCTGTTTGATCACATGTTTTCGGTTTCTTATGTGCTTTGAAATACTATTGATGAATATAGAGACCGAATTATAGATTGATTAGCATCTCATCTATTTGCTTTATCTCTGCTCCTGGGTCGGGTTTTTTTATCCATATCGTGTCCAAAATTTTATTAGTTCTCCAACGTACTCTAAACCAACCTTGAAGTTTTTGGCTTATTAAATTTCATTTCTACCTCCAGGCAGATTCTTAAGTGTTTTTGCACATCATATTTTCTATAGATTTTTATCTTTCTTTGTAGACTGAGAATTATATGAAAAATGATAAATGTTTCTTTCTCTTAGAGCGATCTGCGTGGTCCTTCGCAACGTAAGAGTTGTGTTATTTCTCTTCCCTGCCTCAACTTTTTTTTAGCTCTATTCTTGTTTTCTTTTCGAAGTACTGTCTGGTGTTGTCTTCGAAGTACTGCCTTGTGTCTTCGAAGTACTGCCTTGTGTTGTCTTCGATGAACTGCCTTGTGCTGTCTTCGAGGCATTGCCTGGTGTTGTCTACGAAGTTTTACCTCGTGCTGCCATCGATACATGCGTCTTTTTGTCTTCAAGGTACTGAGGCTTGTCATCCAAGTACTGCCTCATGTTGTCATCGAAATGTTGCCCCTTGTCGCAGCACATCATCTTCTCCAGAACAACTCCCGCATCGTGTAGTTGGTCTCTGCTGCGCCAGAACGTCTCTCCCAGTTACTACCACAGTCTCAGGTTATCAGACATTTCCTCCTCGTGACAATCCATTGAAACTTCCCGGCACAGGTCCCTCACACTCGGGTTCCTCAGTCGAGGCAATTGGCTGCATTTCGTCACTTGCTCTGAAGCCCAGCTGAACCGCTCTCTCTCTCTCTCTTCTCTCTCTCTCTCTCTCTCTCTCTCTCTCTCTCTCCCTCTGGATTTCGTGATTGTAGCATTCACACAATAGACTCACCGGGGACCTCCTCGGCTCTGTCTTCTCGTCGTCTGCATAACTTCGTTCCTAAACTGTGCCTCTCAGAATCCCTCGGGACGCTCTTGGCCGGCCCCCACACTCACGAGACCTTTACACACACATTCACATAAATTCTTGTTATTATACAGGATTTCTCAGCCTTTATACTGGGAAACGTGTTGATCCCGCTTACGCACATTGTCCCACCTATATCTCAGTATACTGTCGTGTTGGTTAGGACCCCTGCAAGTATATATACTTCTACCTCGTCCTCTTGTCCCCAGCCCTCACAGTAAGGGGATCCTCTTCTGTGAAGATGGTTTCCTGACCATCCTTCCTTCACCCCTTTCTCTCTCTCTCTCTCTCTCTCTCTCTCTCTCTCTCTCTCTCTCTCCTTGTAAACATTCGTGAATTTCTTCGTTTTCATGCTATGTTAGAGCGGTCGTGAACGTCTGACAATCACAGTAACTTGCTCCAAACATTCAGAAGTCAACTCTATGGTAACACTGAAACAAATCCCAAAACGATACAAAATGCCATCCATAAATATTTATAAGCTTTTCGATAAATTTAGCTTGCAATTATATTGTTATTTAAAGAGAATATCCCATGGTGAATTACACTGAGAAATGAGTGCTTCTCTTTTCCTCCTTCTCCATATTTCTTATTCATTTCATGCTTGGTGTTTGTTTTGGAAAGAAATCACAAAGAAAAACTTGCTGATGGTTTAGAATTGCTCAGAGTTTTGAGGGCATTGGCGTGCCAGCCTGGGATTTATTTCATGCAGGTCAACTGTAATGATATGCAAGGAAGTGAAGCGTGGAGGTGTTTGTTGCAGTCTGTGATCTCTCTCTCTCTTTCTCTCTCTCTCCCTCTCTCTCTCTCTCTCTCTCTCTCTCTCTCTCTCTCTCTCTCTCTCTCTCTCTCTCTCTCTCTCTCAGGGAAAATTTCGGAGACGTCTGAGGTAATCTTAGCTACTAAGGAACAGATAGTATCCGTGGTGACACCTCGTCCACCCCGCTTCTCTCCTCACCTCGCAAACACAACAAAAAATAAAAGAAATATAGAGGTAGACATAATTAACATTATTATAAATATTATTATTATTATTATTATTATTATTATTATTATTATTATTATTATTATTATTATTATTATTATTATTATTATTATTATTATTATTATTATTATCATCATCATCATCATCATCATCATCATCATCATTATTATTATTATTATTATTATTATTATTATTATTATTATTATTATTATTATTATTATTACTCAAAAAATAATCCCCAGGTTTGGGTCAAAGATCACCTTGGGAATGAGTGGTAATAAAGTTTGAAACGAGGAATGGAAATAAAGCTCCAATTATCCAGATCAAGAGCCCTCCACCAGGGTCTGCGCTTTATTAAACACTTGAATATTTTTTTTAATACGAGGCTGTAATGGATCACTCAGCACGAGGATTGACGGAGGCTCGATCCACCGTCCCCTAATCGTTAATTTTAAGTTAGATTAGTTCCTTTCACCGCAAGCCCCCAGTCACGACAGGGGCAGCCTTATGACAACGTTTCGATCCGTCGTAAACCATCATCAAGCCACTACCGGAAGACAGATGTGCAACACCTGGGTATTTTTTTTCTACAACTCTCTTGCTAACCTCTGGCTTTGACTTAGCTCCACTAGCGGGCCCTGCCCACTTATGACCACATCTACAACTGCCAACGTCATCATGTCACTGTATTAAATTGAAAAAAAAAAACAGCTGTCCAGGCGAAACATCTATCCATTGAAGATATCCAAGTAATGTGCATGAGTCTTATTCATCACCTATGTAGGTATTGTATACCCTTGATGCAGCGATTATACAGCATGTATACGACAGTTTATGCACTACATTCAAACGAGGGACCCTTGAAGCTGGTGAAGAGCTCTTGATCTGAGTAATTGAAGCCAGCGACCACTTCAACGATGGACGCTTTCCGCAGATCAAGAACTAGCTTTTATTGGGGCAACGTTTCGCCCTGTTTTAAACGATGAAAAATATACGAGGCTTTATTATTATTATTTTTTTTTTGTGGGGGGGAGGGAATATTAAAGAAAAAACGAACATATTTTCTTGCAAAGGAGAAAAATATACGAATATAAGAAAAAAATTTCATGTAAATATGGGAAAATATCAGAGTATACCTGGAGAGGGTTTCGGGGGTCAACGCCCCCGCGGCCCCGGTCTGTGACCAGGCTTCGAGGTGGATCAGGGCATGAACAACCAGTCTGTTACTGCTGGCCGCATACAAATCAACGTACGAACCACAGCCCGGCTGGTCAGGTACTGATTTTGAGTGACTGTCCAGCTAAAATCTAGTAAATGTGGGAATTATACGGAATGTCCCCGGAATGTCCTCCAGGTAGACTCCAGGTAAGTACTCACTTAACGTCGTCGATAGGTTCTTGAAAACGGCTGTCGTACCTCATCATTTATTGTCGTATAATTATTGAATACTTTACGATTTTTTTTTTTGCTATAATTTGTATTCATTGTATTCATTCGATTTTTCCTCATCAACGTTATAACGAAACGACGTTGAACGGAACGACGTTATTCGAGGACTTGCTGTATCAGAATATACGAATAGAAATCTTTTTGCAAGTGTGGGCAAATATGAAAACAAAAAATCTTGTAAATTTGAAAAAAAAATGTACACCATTTTCCTTGTAAATGTGAAAAAAAAATCTTATAAATATAGGGAAAACATCTTATAGATATGGGAAACATATACAGATATTTTTCAAGTTAATGTCGAAAAAATATATAATGAGTCTCCTTCCGATTTTTTTCTCGTTGTTTTCGACAATCACAGGATTTGAATATATAAAAAAATATTTCTTTTTTTTTATGCTGGCGAGATTTACACGTAAATTAGTTTTTTTTCATTATTTTTTTTTAGTATTTAGATGAAAGTCAAGTCTTCAAAAGTGATTATGGACCCACCGGGAACCCCAATCCTCTTTTTCTAATGAGTAGATATTTTAAAAACACAACATTTTACGCCTCTGTCTCTTTTTGCTGGGATTCTGTAGAAGATGGAGGAGGAGGAAGAGAAGGAGGAAGAGGAAGGAGCATTATCATCATCATCCCCTTCATTATCACCATTCACTATCAAAAAGCTCACCAAAAAAACGCGCATTGCGCTGCACTATTCACACATCTACAGCTCAGACTGGTGACCAGAAACATACCAAAGAGATTGTCCGTAGTACGCCAATTGTATCGTGTCACTATCAAAGGTTGGTAATATCGTGTCTTGAACCTGAAACAGAGGACAGGAGCTGTCACTGTAGACTCAGTCAGCAAAATTAGAAAACGCTCGAAGAAAGAAGACTCAGAGGGGATATGATCGCTATATACAGGATACTCTAAACGTATTCACAAGTATAACTGTATCATGAAGTTTAAATCTTTTACTCTCTCTCTCTCTCTCTCTCTCTCTCTCTCTCTCTCTCTCTCTCTCTCTCTCTCTCTCTCTCTCTCTCTCTCTCTCTCTCTTTTCTTTCTCTCTCAGTACATTCTCCCCCCTCCCCCTCGATCTAACACTCGAGCAATATGTGGTGAAGAAAGAGACACAGAATGGAGAGAGAATAAACGGTAATCGAGCCGTGGGGGATAAAGGAAAATAGTGGACAGGTAACGACAAGCATGGGGAAGGAGGAGAGGGGAAGAGAGAAGGAGGGGGAATGAAAGTATAATAGAGAGAGAGAAGGAGGGAAGGAGGGGAGCATGAGAGAGGAAAGAGGGAGAGAATGAAGGACGGAGGGAGAGAGAGAGAGAGAGAGAGAGAGAGAGAGAGAGAGAGAGAGAGAGAGAGAGAGAGAGAGAGAGAGAGAGAGAGAGGGAGGAAGGGAGAAACAGGAGGGACCAACGGAGTAAGTCGAAAAGAGGAAGCAGAGAGGGAAGGCAAAAGAAATGAGGAAAAGATAGGTAGAAGAAAGCATTATTACTCTCACACGTCTCTAGTATTCTCCTCTCTGGATTCAGACTGAGATTCCATGGACAAGAAGTGGTAGGTAGCCTTAACTACCTCATTCAACCAGTGATAGTAACACCTATCTTAAACAATACACTTATTCATTTGTTTGACCGACCGCTTAATCGTGTCCCGCGGACAGTGTCACCAAAACATAATGAAAATACAAAGAAGAAAGATTCGAACTGTGTCGTTTCATGCGAAGAAATCTGTACAGATTGACTGTAGCAAGTGTCCTTTTCCACAGTCTTGACTGTAGCAAGTGTCCCTTTCCACAGTCTTGACTGTAGCAAGTATTCCTTTCCACAGTCTTGTCGATTTACATAATTTTTTTTATCTAAGTTTAACTTAGCACGGTCTTCACCTCATCATTCGGTCATTTCTCTTCCCTCGTGTGTCCACATTCTTATACCTACAAACCTTTGCTACATATTCTAGCAGTCTAATCCAAACATCTTTCACTTTCCCCTAGCTAACCTTTCTTCTAGTAGCTGGTACTGTGTTGATTCCCTCTTAATTAACGTCTTTCCATCCCCTCAAGACTTAGGGAGTAACGGGAAATCACGAGTTTTCCAAAGGTTCTATTTCTCACTAACCATTCTTTTCTTTAATTTATCCAATTTCATGTGTTCCCTTAACGAAGTTGCCTACTTTCGTGTCTCCGTTATACATTTGTGGATATTAAGTACCGCGACTGCAACAGTAGTGGCGAAGGGTGATAGTGGTGATGACGATGGTGGTGGTGATGGTAATAGTTGTTGGGGGTGATGGGAACGGCTAGTGATGTTTCTGATGATGTTTTTTGAGGATTGATGGAAGCACAGGTGCTTGTTGTGGTAGAGGCGGCGGTGCTTTCTGAGAAGGAAAGTAGTGCTAGCAAGAACAGCAGCCTAGAATGTGAAGGAGCGGCCGAAGTGGCGGTAACAGGGTGGGTTATATACAGTGTGTGAATAGCATGGGTAGTGGCGATTGTGGCAGACGTAGGTGTGCAATAGTGATGCCGAAGCTAGTGGCGGATGGGGAGGTGGGGAGTTGTGGGGAGTAGTGGGTAGTTGTGGGGAGGGGTGTTAACTGCAGGAGGTGGTGGTAAAATTGCCAAGGAAAATAATGAATTGGGTAGTTGTATTCGTAATGGTGGTGTTGGTGGGGTATAGCGGTCGTGATGAAAGTCATGGTGGTGGTAGCAGTTATAGTAGTGGTGATGGTAGTCACAGTAGTGGTGGTAGTTATAGTAGTGGTGATAATAGTCACAGTAGTGGTAGTTACAGTAGTGGTGGTGGTATAGTACTTCGTGTAGTAATGATAATATTAATTAAACCTATATTAAAACTAAAGCTACAGCGGAGATTACCTCCACTTCCTCGAATCAAGAGCCCTTCACCATCAAGATTCCCCCCTCCCCCTTCCTCATCGTTTCGAAGGCACACGGGTAATAGTGAACCGACTAGTTCGATTCGTTGTTTTACACCTCTTGTCAATAGAGTTGTAGATATGTGAGGCAAACTGCCTTGACTTCCAAGGGCAAATATGTAATCACTCAGACACACGAGTGACAACTTTGCCCCTCAAGATCATTATTATAACAATCCAGCTGTAACCTAACTTAACCAAAATTAACCTAACATAATCAAAATTAACCTAACTTAACCAAAGTTAACCTAACCTAGCAAAAATTAACCTAACATTGCCAAAATTAATCTAACATAACCAAATTTAACTTATTTTAACCAAAATTAACCTTTCTTAACCAAAATTAACCTAACCTAACCAAAATTAACCTAACATTACCAAAATTAACCTATCATTTCATTCCTTTTTTTTCCAAAATCATTTACATAAGTTCCTCTAAAACTTTCTTAAAACATAAATGTTAATGATAATACGTATTTTTTAAGTGTAGCCACAAAAACATGTATTTTGAGCTAAAAATTATTTTCAGCTCCGAAATCCCAGTGGGTGGACAAGGATTTTTTATCTATTGACTGTCCATATCCGGCGCTCTAATTATTCTGATGATATTGAAAACATTGTGTTAGGAAATACTTTGGAAAAGCGTGTAAAAGTTTCTAAGTATCTCTGAGGGATTTTTTTTTGGCAAGAAAACTGGGTAACCAAAAGGTCATGCAGTACCTTTGAAAAAGGGGGGTGGGAATTGAAAAAAAAATGCGTTAATATTATTTTAGAGAGAAAAATTCGATAAATGAGTGATGACTCTTTGCAAAATTTGAGTCTATGAAAAGGAGAGAGGATATGTGGTGATGTCAACAGGGAAATTCCAATCACTTGTTTGGAATTTAACTCGAACCTCCATGTCTTCGCCAGCCATGTAGCAGTAGTGAGGGGCTCTAGCATGTAGCTTCACATGGGAAAGATTCCCTGGACCGGGAGGCTTGGTCACAGACCTGGCCGAGGGGCGTTGATCCCGAAACTCTCTCCAGGTATCTTCAGGTATACCCTGACACAAAATGAGGTCCTTAGAGTGAAAATTAGGAAGTGTACACGAAGACTCTAAATTTACGAAAGAACAGCATTCCTGACTCGGTACAAATGTATGGAAGTAAAATGTGGAGAAAGGGTTACACGCTTGACCTTACGGGAATTTAGGAACCATCCACGGCTTTTCGGATAATTGGATGAGAATTTCCGGTCGAGAAGTTCTTGTCTTAAATCTCCTTTTCTACCTTGCAGGGTCATCTACCTTGTCCACAAGAAGATGGGAAGGAGGACAGGCAATCAAAGAGAGTGGATACATACTACTGATGAGAGTGACCTTGTGCCTCGTATAGTATTTCGTAACCTCTGCTGTGGAGTAAGAGATGCACCATAATGCTGTGTAAATTTTGGTCGCTTTCTAGCAAAGATTTTCCCCATGTTTATTTATGATGATTGGAGGAGGGAGCATTTGATTCACATAATAAACAAATCCTACTCAATTAGGAACTACAGTGAGAATGAGGTGTATAGTGGAGATTCCTAGTGCCAGAGGTCGTGGTGCCAGAGAGGGTAAAAGGCAGCAGCGATATCCAGCCTACTACACAGCCCATCAGCAGACTACCAGTGACTGCTGTCATACAGTGAAGTTTTAGCATGTCTGCTGCTGAGTGACCGCTTCTGATATTTTAGTAACTGTAATAGAATAACAAATAATAACGAGTAATAGTAGATAAAAAAAAACTCCTCCCAGTCTCTCTCTCTCTCTCCCTCTCTTATTCTATCTCTGTAAAAGTTAGACTAGACTCCCATTTAAAAAATTAATGCACCCAACACTACTAAGGCCTGGAGTATATACCCTCTCCGGGTGTTAGCCTTTTTATGACCATGGTTTTAACCCCAGCCGTACCGTGGTTTTGAAAGCTTTAAAGCTGGAATATCTAGTGAACCCCCAGTGGAATATTTGACGATTTCCTCATCGCTTTACTGAAGTCTGCCACCTGAGATGTACTGAAATATGTGAAGGAAGCACAGGTCTCTAGCGTCGGCTTCCACGACGCAACTGTCATATACAACAGGATAACTACATCCTGTGAGTGAAAAAAAATAACCCTCTGTTGTTTTCTTCCTTCTTAAGTACTTTTATTTTTCTCTCCTTTCTTTATATGACAAAACTTTTGTAGCTTCCGTGTTTGTTTTTTATCAGATAACCTAAAAAAAAAAAAAAAATCGCAAAAATACTAGCCAGCTATTATTTTTCCTTGTATTCCTTCTTTATCTTTCTCTCTCTCTTCTCTCCTCTCCTCTCTTCTCTCTTTTCCTCTCTCTCAGCTCTCCCACCGTTGCCTCCCATTAAATATCTACTATTTTCGCCTTTACCTCCCACTTCCCGTTTACCGTTTGTTCCTGTCCTATCGCTTGTATCTTTTTGTACCGCATATTGCTCGCAGGTGGTCGCTGGCGTAGTGCTCAGGGTGCTTCTATAAGAGCGAGTTGCAATCACTGCTACATCTGTTGTTACTACTACTACTACTACTACTACAGCTACTACTATTAATACTAACACTAAAGATGGTAGTTGCAACCCCACGTCTTGCATCCATCTTCATCTCTCTTGTAAATACTATGTCACTTTTCCAGTAAGGCATTGTATGGTATATTTACCTCCTTCCCTTGTTTCATGCCGGCAGTGGCCAAGAGGAGTAGAGGGTGAGAGAGAGCCTTCTGCTTTTCTATCCTTAATTCACACATCCGTAGAAGTCGATAGCTCTTCTCGGCAGACAGCCTCAGTGGGGGTGTTATAGGTTCCCTGCTATCTTGCTTTCCCATCCACTCCTCATGTACAAGTGGCATTAGAAGTAACAGCTGTTATTTCCACTGCTGTTACTGCCACTGATGTTACTTCCACTTTGTTACTTTCACTGCTATTACTTCCACTGCTGTTACTTCCACTGCTGTTACTTCCACTGATGTTACTTCCACTGCTGTTACTTCCACTGCTGTTACTTCCACTGATGTTACTTCCACTGCTGTTACTTCCAAGCATTAACTTACACCACTTCTCTTGTTCACACTTGAATTATAATTTTCGTAAATCACTGTTTGACAACTAACACCTCCCGTGGCTCTCACCTCATTTCTCCCTACTGAGTCAAACCCGTCACGAGTGGGGGAAGGGGTACCTTGATGCCACTGAAGTGATCTTGACCCAATGAACTGGAACTAGATACCATTCCCTAGTCGTTGTGTATGACCCTCCCTCCCCTCTCACAACGCATTCCCGAAGCTTAACCTAAACAAAAATAAATCTCATGCAAATACCTCTACCGACAACGAGAAACGACTTGCAGGTCGCGTCTACCAGAGTCTCAGGAAGACAAGACGACATTGTACCTCCTGTATCCTGGAGGCCGCGCTAACAACACGACATTGTACCTCCTGTACCCGGAAGGCTGTGTTAACAACACGTATCCTGCAGAAGGAGGAAGAGATTTCCCGACTCAGTTCCCGTCTCTTTGTGGGTTAGTGGCTCAGTTCCCTTCTCCAAGAGGCCTGGTCGCGGACCGGGCCGCTGGGGCGTTGACCCGAAACACCTCCAGGTATGTGGGATATTATTCACTCGACTCCTGTCTTCATGTGGGATAATGCTGAGCATATACAGAAAGTTTGGAGGAGAACAGGAACTAGCGTTTTCCCTTCCTCAGATCTAGATTAAGGAAGTATATTCGGGGATATAGGAAGAAAAACGAGGAAATACTCGTATATTGTTTGATATATACTTGTGGAAGAATTTTTTTTTTCTGAGGTAGGTCTTACAGCAACGTAGCAAAAGCAGATATGTTGATTTCTAGTGATGGTTGGGGGTGGAATGTGGGGTGAAGGGGTGGAAAGTCGAGTGAAGTGGAAACGGGAGTGAAGGGGTGGAAAGTGGAGTAAAGGGGTGGAAAGCTGCGATAAGAGAGGGTGGAGATAAGATTGAGGAATATGGACATAAAGGGACACAATGGGAGAAAAGATGGTGGACAGCAGATAGTTAGCGGATAGTAAGGCGAATAGGAGTGATAAATGGGCAAAAACACAAAAGAGAAAAAGAGGTAAATGGACGGAAAGAAGAAAAAAAGTGAACGAGGGAGCATGAGAGAGAAAGAGAGAGAGAGAGTGAAGAGGCGGAAATAAGACAAAAAGTAAGGCATGACTTCCTTCCGTCCTCCTGACGGGGCGAGATCCCTGGGGACGCAGTCCACAGCTGCTGCTGACGGCCACGGATATAATGGTTACCTACCAGGAGAGTGTCAGCTTACACCCATTACCTCTCTCTCTCTCTCTCTCTCTCTCTCTCTCTCTCTCTCTCTCTCTCTCTTCTCTCTCTCTTTCTCTCCGTTTTTTTTTGGTCCCAAATCTGATTAACTTACCCGCCAGGGGTTGGATACCCTTTTCTATGAATTGAATAATATTAATGTTGATGATTGTGATAATGATATCAACAATAACAACAACAACAACGACACTAATGATGATAATAATAATAGTAATAATGATAAATACGAGAAGGATGATGTTGATGAATAAGAAGAAAAAGCAAAAAATAAACAAAAGAAAATAGATAAAGAAAGAGGAATAAAAGAAGATATATTACGTATATAATATATGAGACCTGGATGTTGAAATTTAGATGAGAACAGTTGGGAACATCCCCACGGTATCGCCGGTATCGCCGGTATCGCGGTAAGCCTCGACGTGATCCTTGTAACACCTGAATACATCCTTACGTAGACGAAACATTTCAGGACAACGACAAAAGCAATTTAAATATTGTGCACAAATATGCTTGGTGAAAGGATTCAGAAACACACACACACACACACACACACACACACAGTAGGGACGCCGTGCGTGTCAGTCGCAACTTGTAGGGCTCCGTGAATATAAGTGTTTTTGAGGGCTACACAAGGGTACTGCAGGGGTTATCAAGTGTGTCAGGGTAGTGAACAACCCTTGAAGTGATTTACGAGTTGCCCTGAACCACATAAGTGTGCGAAGAGCCATAATTTTATAAGTGAACTAGAAATAAATATTTGGTGGCGGGGTCAGTGGGCCTAGTGTCCCCCGGGGGGCTTTCCCCCGGGGTTCCCCCCGGGGAAAAAAAAAGTGAAATAAATGTGACAAGTAAAAAATACAGTGAATAGGAATATTATACCCGACAAAAACGAAAGTGGATATACGCCAGAACATCACATCGATTTGGGAAAAACCTAGGGGAATACTACACGCTGGACAAGCTAAAATCCCCCCCAAAGTATTCACCTATGCGGGTTTTTTGGGGTGTCGGGAGTAATTCCCCCAATTCCCCTAACCGCAAGCTGTTTGTGAACGGTCAACTCTCATAGTAAGAAAGGGGAATAGGATATCAAAGTACTCTGGAAAAACCCCTTTGGAATTTTCCCCTAGAAAAAGGGCGAGCAGTCGGGGGGTCATAAGAAACATTAATTTTGGTAGATCAGGTGTCCCCAGGTCAGGCCAGGTGAAGAGCACTGTAGACTCGTGTTCCCCAGACCTAAATACCACTCATACACCATAACACAATTTCACCACTACTTTTCACACAATAAATCCACACACATATAGTTCCACACACACACACATACACACACAAAATTAATGGTATTCCCCGGGTGTGGTCAGGCCAGGAGGAAGCCCCTGGACAACGTTCCCAAAAACCAAACTCCACATACACACCCATACACCATAACACACCCCCCCCCTACTATTCACACATCATACACAAAAAAACATACATACACACACAAAATACACACACACAAAAACTAACACACACACAAAACAACACACACACACACACACAAAACTAACACACACACACAAAACTAACGTGCACACACACACACACACAAAAACTAACACACACACACACACACATACACATACACACAAAAAACTAACACACACACAGGCCCACCCCCCTTTTTTCCCCCTTTTTCCCCCCACCCACCCCTTCCCCCAAAAACCCCCCCCTTTTTCCCCCACCTCCCCCCCTCTCAAAACCCACCTCCCCCCCCTCTCTCCCCCCCCTCCTCCCCCCCCTCCCTCCCCATTCTCTCTCCACCTCTGTTCCCCCTCCTTCACTCTCCCCAAAACCCCCCCTTTTTCCCCCCCCACCTCTCTTCCATTTCCCCACTGTTTCTTTTCCCCCTCTCCCCCCCCCCCTCCACCCCCACACAAAACACTGGGGCAATCACACCACAAAACAACCACACAAATTTTTAATAGTTTTTCACTCTGTGGCATTTTAAAAAAAAAAAAATAAAAAATGGGGTCCCAGAGAGGGGGACGGAAAACGGGGGGACTGGAGGATGAGCCCTGGGGAAGATTGGGCAGCAGAGCCGGGAAAAGGGAACATGAGGGGGAAGGAAAAAACAAAAAGGAGCTTAGCAAAAAAATGGAGGAGAGGATAGCTGCAAAAAAGCAAGATAATGGAGGAGGGATGGCTGCAGAAAGCAGGAAGTGGGAAAGGGGCAAGTCCCAACAGCAGAGGCTAAGATAAAAAAATTTTGAAGAAGAACAAAAAAAATTGAAACAGCCTAAAGAACAAAAAAACAATGGGGGACATGGTATCAGAAACTGCTACCCCAGCCCAAAAAAAAGGGGCTGTAGAGAACGGGTGAAACTTTTGCAGAGGCTATATCAGACCATCGGGGACCCCCCGGGAAAAGTTTGTCAGTATCATAAAACACTTGTTTTGTGTATCTTTAAAAAACTGGTCCCTTTGCGTGGGGCGTCACGGCCCTTTGGGCGTCAGAGGCTCAGCCATGTCACAGCCTACCCGGGAAATGCCTCACTACGTTAGACCTACAGGCGAGACAGAAGGTTTTGCGGGGCTCTCCTCAAAAACCCCTTTAAAAATCCCCGTAACCATCCAAAAGGGGGGTATCTTTGACCCCCCATATTCCCCAAGACCCCCGACAGAAAGAGGGGTCACATCGGGGAAAAATGGGGGGGGGTTGGAAAAAAGGGGAGCTGGGGGTTTCATTTAAACCCTAACAGACCACAGCAGTGCACAGGGAAAGAAGAAGGGGGCGACAGGCCACTGGGCCAAGGGATAACAGACAGTGAAGAGATTGAAGAAAGGAAAGCTGCAATGGAGGAAAAATAAACCCCAATCGGGGGGTTTCATGGGGTAGGCAGTGGGAGAATGAAAGAGAAATCAGTCTTTGTTTAGGGGGGTTCAGGAAGCTAAAGGGAAAACCCGAAAAGAAAAAGGGGAAAAATGCATTGAAAACATCATGAAAGCAATAGGAGAAGATGACATGACCCAGCTGGCAAATTTTCCCGGGGAATAGGGTTTGAAAAAGGAAGAACCGGCCCCGTAAAAATAATTTTCGGGAAAATTGACCAAAAAAAAGGGCCCCGCGGGGGAAAGCAAGACAAGGGGTATGCCCCGAGACCGGGGGGGGTATCCGACGCGACAGAACACGGGAAAAAGGGAAAAAACTGAAAGAGGGGGACAGAGACAAAAGGGGGAAAAAGAGATGGACAGGAGAACCCAGACTCAGGGGGAAGCCTAATACAACCACCTTCAGATGTTCCCCAACCTTTTGGCAACCCCCCCAAGAACCCAAAAAAACCCAACCCAAAACCACATGCCATACCCAATGATTCCACCCACCTCATTACAAAAACCCCCTTCACACCAACCACCCATAGTTCCCATCAGATCTCCCATTTTTAAACCCAACATACCCCCCAGACTAGGGGGTTTTTGAAAAGAAGAAAGGGGGTTTGGTATACAAATGCAGATGGTATAACAAATAAATGTGAGGGGTGGCATGAAAAAAAAAAAGGGGACATCCCCAGACATAATAGCATTTACAGAAAGGGGAAAAATCACCAGGATGATAACAGATGCAATTTTTTCCCCCCCGGATATCAAATCCTCAGGAAAGATAGAGGGAGCAGGGGGGGGAGGGGGGTTCACTGCCCCTTAAAAACAGGTGGGGATTTGAGGAAGGGGGGAAAATGGATGGAATGGGTTTAAAAAGGGCTACATAGTAGGAACAATTCAGTCTGGGGGCCCTAATGGTAATTGCTGTAATGCAACCCGCCACAGAACTGCAGGAGGCCAAGAAAGAATACGACGAGAACAACAATGGTAGACACATAGCCGAGGTGCCAAAAAAACCCCATGGGGAGAGAAAATTTTTCTAGTTATGGGTGATTTCAATCACAAAGAGATTGTTTGGGGAAAAAAACCAGACCCCCCCTGGGGGTCCTGAATCATGGAGAGCCAAAATGATGGATGTGGTACGGGGGAAAAATCATGCATCAACATGTTAGAGACACTACCAAAAGAGAGGGGGGGGTGACCCAAAAAGACGGGGCCTAGTATTCCCCTTTTTAAATAGTTGGGGCATCGAAGATATCAAAAAGAAAGGCCCCTTGGGGCTAGTGATCTTTTTGGTTTGTTTTTTTATTATATAGTTGAGCTACAAGGGGGAGGGAGCAGGAATGGGAAAGGGGGAAACGAAACTAAAAAAAAGGGGGGCTACAGGGCATGAGGAACTTCCTACAAGACGTTCAGTGGGGGAGAGAAATGGCGGGAAAAAACCGAAAAAAAAATTTTAGGGGAAAGGGGGGAAACCAAAGCAAAGGGGGAGAGGGGGTTTTCCCCAAGGGAAACAGAAGTAATGGGAAGACCAGAACGAGTCCTTGGTTCACCCAGAGGTGTAGGGAGGCAAAAAGAAAAATGTAATAAAAGAATGGAAAAAGTACGGGGAAACAAAGGCCCCAGGAAAAAAAAGAGATTAGCCGAAGAGCCAGAAACGAATATGCACAGGAAAAAGGAGGCTCAGGGGACAATATGAAAATGATATAGCATCAAAAGCCCCAACCCCGACCCGAAGCGGGGTTTATAGCCACATCAGGGGGGAAAAAAAACAGTCAAGGACCAGGTAATCAGGCTGGGGAAAGGAAGGTGGGGAGTTCACAATAAACGACCAAGAGGTATGTGAGGAGCTCAATATGAGATTTAAAAAGTATTTACAGGGGGAACCCCGGAAGGACTCCAGGAATTCAAAAATAGGGGGGTATGAACCCCAATGCTGGATGAAATACACACAACCGAGGAGGGGGGGGGAAAAGCTGCTATGTGAATTTTATACTAAAAAAGGGGAAAACCGGCAACATTTCTCCGTGGGTAAAAAGGGGGGAAACAGGATGTTGGGGTGTCCACTAACACAAATCTTCAACACATCCATTGAAACTGGGCAACTACCTGAGGCGGGAAGATGGAAAAAAGTAGCCCCAAATTTTTTAAAAAAGGAAAAGACACGAGGCATTAAACTACAGGGGCCCGTGTCACTGACTTTTTTAGTATGCAAAGTCATGGAGAAGGGGCATCAGGAGGAGGGGTGGGGGGACCTAGAAAGGCCAAAATTATAAACGACAACCAGCATGGTTTCAGGGGGAAGGAAAACCTGGGGCCAAAAAACCACTGGGGGTTTTTTGACAAGATAACAGAAATGGGGACGAGAGAAGGGGTGGATAACTGCATTTTTTTCCAAGGGGAAAGGGTTCGACAAGTTCCCCCAAAAGGGTTTTAAGCAAAAAATAGAGGATCAGGCACAGTAACAGGAAAAAAAACTGCAATGGATCAGAAATATCTGACAGGGGGGGAACAACGAGGGGATGGTACGGCGAGATGTCAGGGGGGCACTGGACAGTGGAGTTCCACAAGGGTCAGTCCTAGGACCTGTACTGTTTTTTGGATATTTAATGACATAACGGAAGGGATAGACTCAAAGGGGGCCCCCCTTTGCAAGATGATTTAAGTTAATGGGGAAAATCAAATCAGTCGAGATCCCCGGGAGGGGGTACAAAAAAACCCCGGGCAGGCTGCAAAAACCCCCTCCAGTAACTGGCTCCTTAATTTAACCCGCCAAAAGTAAAGTCAAGAATATCCGGGGGGAAGGGGGAAAAAAACCCAGGCAGAGTATAGCCCGTTGGCCAAAAAAATGCAAACCTCACTCAAAAAAAAAAAGATCTTGGGGTGAGTATAATACCGAGCACATGCCCCAAGGCACAAATCAAAAAAAAAAATCGGGGGCATACGGGCCGGGGGGGGAAACCAAGGGGAAAGCGTTCCAAATACCTCACTAAGGAATCATTCAAGACTCTGTATACCATATACTTGGGGCCCTACTGGGTATGCAGCACCAGTTTGGAACCCACACCTGGCCCCAACACGTCAAAAAAGGAAAGTGCAAAAAGGGTTTCAACAAAAAATAGTCCCAAACTAAGGGGTTGTCCTACGAAAAAAAAAGGGTTTAAGGGGGAAACGGGGTTGGGCACTAGAGGGGAGGAGGGTTAGGGGAACATGATAAAAATTTTAAAAAAATACTGCGAGGAATAGATAAGGTGGACAGAGAAAGATGTTCCAGAGGGGACACAGAAACAAGGGGGGAAAAATTGGAATTGGAAAAAATCCTATGAGTCAAAGGGTGTTAGGAAGTATTTCTTCAGTCATAGAGTTGTCAGGAAGTGGAATAGCTTAGAAAACGACAAAAGGGGAGGAACCCATAGTTTTTTAAACTGGTTTTTTTAAAACCATGGAGCAGGGGGAGAGGACCAGTAGGGGAAACAGGGGAAAAAAAAAGGGGGGCCCGGAGCATGACTCCCCCCCTGCAACCACAAATAGGTGGTACAAATGGGGGAGTACAGTGTTAAAAACGTTGCAGTGTTCCAAAAGTTAAAATTTTATTCAGTGTTCAAGTGTTCAAGAACATTCCCCTGTTCAAGAAGAACATTGCAGTGTTCAAGATGAACATTGCAGTGTTTTAAAGGAAAAATTTCAGTGTTCACAGTGTTCGAAGAACATTGCAGTGTTCCCGTGTTTGGGAAAAAATTTTGCAGTGTTCACAGTGTTCGAGAAGAACATTGCAGTGTTAACGGGGGTTTGGGGAAAACATTGCAGTGTTCCAATGTTCAAGCATTACATTGCAGTGTTACAGTGTTCAAGAACATTGTAGTGTAGTGTTACAGTGTTCAAAAACATTGTAGTGTAGTGTTACAGTGTTCAAGAAAAAAAAATTTTAGTTTCTTAGTGTTTTTTGAAAAAAAATTGCAGTTTCCCCTTTTTTTTGAAAGAACATTGCAGTGTTCCCGTGTTCAAAAAAACATTGCAGTTTTCACAATGTT